>OY804593.1:292500-471852 GCA_963680895.1 Fragum sueziense | reverse complement strand
TATGGTATATGGTTTTCTGTGTTACAGTGGGACAGATGATCTATCAGAAAAACTCGACATACAACTACCTCAACCCATCCCTGATCCTGAACAAGAGGAACAATATAGAAGATTATATTGATCTTTCCATGACAAAATACTCATTAACCCTTTCCCAAACAAGAACTGGTTTTGACGTCCCTGATAGAAATAGTTTGGGAAAACATTGAGGAAAAAGAAGAACATGCTGATAATCAGCATTTTCTCCTTTTGTCTCAATATTTTCTATGCCATATTTTACACAAATTCTATCTTTAATAACTTCCATGTCATCATTTGTGGCAGTTTTTGAAGTGGATTACCTTCATTTGTCCGTTTGGGAAAGGGTTAAAGGGAGATAATTATAAATTGTATGGTTCTCTGTGTTACAGTGGGACGGATGATCCGTCAGAAAAACTCGACATACAACTACCTCAACCCATCCCTGATCCTGAACAAGAAGAACAATATAGAAGATTATATTGGTCTTTTTATGACAAAATACTCATTAAAGGGAGATAATTATAAATTGTATTGGTTCTCTGTGTTACAGTGGGACAGATGATCTATCAGAAAAACTCGACATACAACTACCTCAACCCGTCCCTGATCCTGAACAAGAGGAACAATATAGAAGATTCTTTTATTCTGTTTCAGGGGAGGTAATTATTCTTTATGATTCTAACTATAAAATTTCATTACCTTGAATTTGTCATCATAGGCAACATCTGGGTTAAGGGGAATTAATATGCCTTACCCCTTTCCCAAACAGCAAATTTTTAGGGTGATCCACTTCAAAAACTGCCAAAAATGACGAAATAGAAGTTATCAAAGATGGAATTTGAAATGGCATAGAAAATATTGAGACAAAAGGAGAAACTGATGGTTATCAGCACTTTCTTCTTTTGTTTCAATGTTTTCTGAAGCCTTTTTAATAGGGACGTCAAAACCAGGTCTTGTTTGGTAAAGGGTTAAATAATTTGCTTCACTTTGTTAATCAGGAGCGATTTTATCCAGTTAACCAAGATATAATTTCGGACAAACAAATAGTATCTTGTGTTTGTTGTTATAAAATCTCATAACTATAGCTGGATATTCGAACTAATTATTAAATTTTGGAACAACCCTGACGGTTTACCAATGTATAACAGTAAACCCAGACTATTTTTGTCACAAAATCAAATTCATTTATATAGCTTTTCTCAACCTTAAACATTACTTTATTTTTTCTACAGGACATGGAAGTCAATCCTTATGAATTACAAAAGACACTCAATGATGGTCTTAGAAAAGGTAACTAAAAATTGTTTATGCATTTATTTGAATGAACAGTAATAATTGCATCCCTATAGAAAACTTTTTGATATGTTCGCCATGTGATATTATCTTTTAAATCATGTAATTCTAAAAATACATTTATGGAACTCTATATTTTCTTTTTGCATTAATTTTACTGCTTTTGCATTCTTTAGCTCTTTTCCAAACATAAGTAAGTTCCATATAATAATTTTCAATATTTTTGTCAAGTACCACTCCTTTTAATTTGGACTAGTCTTGAATTTTGCATTCTGGAAAGAATTACAGGTGACCTTCCAAAAACGATAAACAAACTATTTTTATGCCCCCGTACTGAAAGATTAGGGGCATATTGTTTTACTTGTGTCTGTCTGTCTGTCCGTCCATCTGTCCATCCATCTGTCTGTCTGTCCGAAAACTTAACATTTTGTCATTTCTCCAAAAGTTTTAGACATACAAAGCACAGATTCTGTATGTTACTTCCTTTCAGTGATAGCTATCTGTTCCATGTAATATGACCTTCCTCAAGGTCATCTGTTAACCCTTATCAACCCTTTACATGGAAACTTAACATTTTAGAAAAATGGCCATTTCGGGGGCATTTGTGTTTCACAAACACATCTTGTGCTTGTATGATATTTCAGATTCTGGGACGGTTTATCACAAAGATTTAAGTGTGGAAGCATGCAAGTGCTTTATATCATTGTTAGACATAGAGAATTCTGGCAGATTAGGATACACTGAAGTCTTGTATTTATGGAATTTACTACGCCAATGGAAGGTTTGTCTACAGTTCTCTTCATTTCCCTCAATATTTTTATGCTTCACATTAAGTCCTTCCCAAACAAGACCTGGTTTCGACGTCCCTAATAGAAAAGGCTTGGGAAAACATTGAAACAAAAGAAGAAACTGCTGATGACCAGCAGTTTCTCCTTTTGTCTCAATATTTTCTATGCCATATTTTGCACTAATCATATCTTTAATAACATCCGTTTGGTATTTTTGGCAGTTTTTGAAGTGGATCCCCCACAAAATTTTGCCGTTTTGGAAAGGGTTAACCCATACCCACACATTGACACGTTTTCAATAATTTTTATCTAAAGATTTAGGGCATAAATAGAATACAAGGTAGAATCATGAAACTTCATAGGTGGATAGATCTCATTATGGAGAGGTGCAGTGCACAAGAACCGTAACTGCCGAGCAAATTTTTTGAGTTATTGCCCTTTGTTGATTTTATAACTTGATTCTTGTCCGGAGCCTAACTCAAAAAGCATGTAAGGTACAATCATGAAACTTTACAGGTGGATAGATCTCATTATGGAGAGGTGCAGTGCACAAGAACCGTAACTCTGCTGATCAAATTTATTGAGTTATTGCCCTTTGTTGATTTTCAAACTTGATTCTTGTCCGGAGCATAACTCAAAAACTATGTTAGGTAGAATCATGAAACTTTACAGGTGAATAGATCTCATTATGGAGAGGTGCAGTGCTTAAGAAACGTAACTCTGCCGATCATATTTTTGGAGTTTTTGCCCTTTGTTGATATTGAAATTTGATTATTGTCCAAAGCATAACTCAAAAAGTATGTAAGGTAGAACCATGAAACTTTACAGGTGGATAGATCTCATTATGGAGAGGTGCAGTGCACAAGAACCGTAACTCTGCCGATCAAATTTTCTGAGTTATTGCCCTTTGTTGATTTTATAACTTGATTCTTGTCCGGAGCACAACTCAAAAAATATGTAAGGTATAATCATGAAACTTTACAGGTGACTAGATTTCATTATGGAGAGGTGCAGTGCTCAAGAACCGTAACTCTGCCAATCAAATTTTTGGAGTTATTGCCCTTTGTTGATTTTTACACTTAATTCTTAACCTTGCCTATATCTCATGTCCTTTTACACATACAGCCTTGATATCTCACACATATATACCTCCTATCAACATCGTTCACATTTAACCATGACCTTGGACCTTGTGACCTTGACCTTGGAGTTTGACCTACTTTAAAAAAAATTAAACCCGGCATATACCTCATGACCTTTTACAAATAAAGCCTTGATATTTCACACATGGACACATCTTACCAAGACCTTTCACAATTGACCATGACCTTGGACTTTGTGACCTTGACCTTGGAGTTTGACCTACTTTTAAAAAACTTTAACCTGGCCGTTATATCATGTCCTTTTACACATACAGCCTTGATATTTGACACATGGAAACCTCCGACCAAGACCTATCACATATGACTATGACCTTGGACCATGTGGCCTTGACCTTGGAGTTTGACCTACTTTTAAAAAAAATAAACTGGGCCTATATCTTATCTGCTATTACACATACAGCCTTGGTATTTCACACATGGACACATCTTACCAAGACCTTTCACATTTGACCATGACCTTGGACCTTGTGACCTTGACCTTTGACTTTGGCCTACTTTAAAAAAACTTTTACCTAGCCGATATATCAATTCTTTTTACACATACAGCCTTGATATTTTACACATGGACACCTACGACCAAGACCTTTCACATTTGACCATGACCTTGGACCTTGTGACCTTGACCTTGGTGTTTGACCTACTTTAATGATACATTAACCTGGCCTATATTTCATGTCATTTTACATATACAGCCTTGATATTTCACACATGGTCACTTCCAACCAAGATATTTCACTTTTGACCATGACCTTAGACCTTGACCTTGGAGTTTGACCTACTTTTAAAAACTTAAACTAGGCCTATATCTCATGTCCTGTTACCTATACAGTCTCAATATTTTACACATGGACACCTCCTACCAAGACCTTTCACATTTGACCATGACCTTGTCCTGTGTGACCTTGACCTTGGATTTTTACATACTTTAAGAAATCTTTAACCTAGCCTTTATCTTATGTCCTATTACACCTACAGCCTTGATATTTCACACATAGACACCTCCTACCAAGACCTTTCACATTTGACCATGACCTTGAATATTGCAACCTTGACCTTGGAGTTTGACCTACTTTTAAAAAGACTGAAACCAGGCATATATAGCATGTCCTTTTACACCTACAGCCTTGATATTTCACACATGGACACCTTCAACCAAGACCTTTCACATTTAACCGTGACCTTGACCTTGGCATTTGGCCTACTTTTAAAAACTTTAACCTGGCCTATGTTTCATTTTACTTTTACATTTACAGCTTTGATATTTCACACATAGACACCTCCTACCAAGACCTTTCATATTTGACCATGACCTTGGACCTTGTTAACTTGACCTTGGACTTTGACCTACATCAAATGTAGGCCCTTGAGGGGGCATATGTTTTACAAACATCTCTTGTTTTATTTGTGTCATTCCATCCACTTGTCTTTCATTCTGAAAACTTAACATTAAAAGTTAACATTAGCATTTTGGGGGGCATTAGTGTTTCAAAAACAAGTCTTCTTTAAACTCATAATTTTAGAAAATGTAAAAATTCATTCATATGAAATTGCAGTTTGCTACATATTTTAATTATACCCCCGCAAACGAAGTTTGGAGGGGGTATACTGGAATCAGCCTGTCGGTCCAGTGGTTGGTTGGATGGTTTGTTTGTTTGTTTGTTGGTCTGTCTCAAAAACTTTGTCCGGACAACTCCTCCTACACTTATGGACCGATTTAGTTCATACTTGGCACAGTTGTTCATTGTGACATGTAGATGTGCAAGACGCAAATTTCACGAAAATCGGAGCGATACTTTCTGAGTTATGGCCCCTGATTTGACCAAAAAATGCTTGTCCGGATAACTCCTCCTACACTTGTGGACCGATTTAGTTCATACTTGGCACAAGTGTTCATTGTGACTTGTAGATGTGCAAGACGCAAATTTCACGGAAATCGGATTGATACTTTTTGAGTTATGGCCCCTGATTTGACCCAAAAATGCTTGTCCGACCAACTCCTCCTACAGTTACTGTCCGATTTGCTTCATACTTAACACAGGTGTGCATTAGGACCTGTAGATTTGTAAGACGCAAATTTCATGAAAATCGGACCAATACCTTCTGAGTTATGGCCCCTGATTTAACCAAAAAATGCTTGTCCGGATAACTCCTCCTACACTTGTGGACCGATTTGCTTCATACTTGGCACAAGTGTTTACTGTGACCTGTAGATGTGCAAGACGCAAATTTCACGAAAATCGGAATGATACTTTCTGAGTTATGGCCCCTGATTTGACAAAAAAATGCTTGTCCGGATAACTCCTCCTACACTTGTGGACCGATTTAGTTCATACTTGGCACAAGTGTTCATTGTCACCTGTAGATGTGCAAGACGCAAATTTTAGGGAAATCGGACTGATACTTTTTGAGTTATGGCCCCTGATTATACCCCCGCAAACGAAGTTTGGAGGGGGTATACTGGAATCAGCCTGTCGGTCCAGTGGTTGGTTGGATGGTTTGTTTGTTTGTTTGTTTGTTTGTTGGTCTGTCTCCAAAACTTTGTCCGGACAACTCCTCCTACACTTATGGACCGATTTAGTTCATACTTGGCACAGTTGTTCATTGTGACATGTAGATGTGCAAGACGCAAATTTCACGAAAATCGGAGCGATACTTTCTGAGTTATGGCCCCTGATTTGACCAAAAAATGCTTGTCCGGATAACTCCTCCTACACTTGTGGACCGATTTAGTTCATACTTGGCACAAGTGTTCATTGTGACTTGTAGATGTGCAAGACGCAAATTTCACGGAAATCGGATTGATACTTTTTGAGTTATGGCCCCTGATTTGACCCAAAAATGCTTGTCCGACCAACTCCTCCTACAGTTATTGTCCGATTTGCTTCATACTTAACACAGGTGTGCATTAGGACCTGTAGATTTGCAAGACGCAAATTTCATGAAAATCGGACCAATACCTTCTGAGTTATGGCCCCTGATTTAACCAAAAAATGCTTGTCCGGATAACTCCTCCTACACTTGTGGACCGATTTGCTTCATACTTGGCACAAGTGTTTACTGTGACCTGTAGATGTGCAAGACGCAAATTTCACGGAAATCGGACCGATACTTTTTGAGTTATGGCCCCTGATTTGACCCAAAAATGCTTGTCCGACCAACTCCTCCTACAGTTACTGTCCGATTTGCTTCATACTGGGCACAGGTGTGCATTAGGACCTGTAGATTTTCAAGACGCAAATTTCACGAAAATCGGACTGATACTTTCTGAGTTATGGCCCCTGATTTGACCAAAAAAAGCTTGTCCGGATAACTCCTCCTACACTTATGGACCGATTTAGTTCATACTTTGCACAAGTGTTCTTTGTGACCTGTAGATGTGCAAGACGCAAATTTCACGGAAATCAGACAGATACTTTTTGAGTTATGGCCCCTGATTTGACAAAAAATGCTTGTCCGGATAACTCTTCCTACACTTGTGGACCGATTTAGTTCATACTTGGCACAAGTGTTCATTGTGACCTGTAGATGTGCAACACGCAAATTTCATGTAAATCGGACCAATAATTTTTGAGTTATGGCCCCTGATTTGACCCAAAAATGCTTGTCCAGACAACTCCTACAGTTACTGTCCGATTTGCTTTATACTTGGCACATGTGTGCATTAGGACCTGTACATGTGCAAGATGCACATCTCATGAAAATTGGACCATTACTTTTTGAGTTATGGCCCCTGATTTGATCCAAAAGGGCTTGTCCGGATAACTCCTCCTACATTTACTGTACGATTTGCTTCATACTTGGCATAGGTGTGCATTAGGACCTGTAGATGTGCAACACGCAAATTTCAGGGAAATCTGACATTTACTTTCTCAGTTTTGGCCCTTGATTTTACCAAAAAATGCTTGTCCGGACAACTCCTCCTTTAGTTACTGTCCGATTTGCTTCATACTTGGCACAAGTGTGCATTAACTTCTATAGATGTGCAAGACACACATTTATTGAAAATCAGACTGACACTTTCTGAGTTATGGCCCCTGATTTGACAAAAATGCTTGTCCGGACAATTCCTCCTGCAGTTACTGAACGATTTGTTTCATACTTGTCACAGGTATGTTTAGGACCTGTATATATGCAAGATGCAAAATTCATGGAAATCAGACCGATACTTTCTGAGTTATTGCCCCTGATTGGACCATATTTCAAGAAAATCTGATTGACAATTTATGAGTATGGCTCCTGATTAAACAAAAACGCTTGTCCTGACAAAGGTGGTGGCGGGGGTATTTTTATCACCTTCAGTGATAGATTTCTAGTTTGGACAAGTCTAAAGATTTGTTTTCTGATAATGAGTTCAAAGAAAAACAACTATCTGCTTGTTTCTTATTGTAGTATTATTCTAAGGATTTTGTGACACATGTTATTTCTATGCTCCCCGAAGGGAGAGCATATAGTCGCCGCTTCGTCTGTCTGTCCGTCCATCCATCCGTCATTCCGTCCGTCCGTCCGTCCATCCATCCGAAGCGATTTCTCTATAACCCTTGGGCCAAATCAAATGAAACTTACCATGTGAACTTCCTATGACATAATGCCGATGTACTTTTCCCAGTTTTTGGATTTGAGGCCTCGTCATGGGAAAAGGGGACTTAAGGTCAAATATAGTTTTTCTCTAATTTCTCCTAGTCTAATGGTCAGAATTTGATGAAATTTCATATTTGAGTAGTAAATCAGATGCCCTTGACAATAAACTATGTGAAATTTGGTTATAAGAATTATGTCATGCAAAAAGGGGGCTTAACATTTGCTAGCTTTATGTTAGCTCTGCATGGCATACATTTATTGTGACAATGCCTTATTCGGGGAGCATTGTCCGTCTCTGACGGCTCTTGTGTTACTCAGACACATGTTTATTTTTGATTACAGAAGTTATTTAGCCAGTATGACACCGATAAAGCAGGGATGATGAGCTCATTTGAATTGCGGCGGGCTTTGTTACAAGCAGGTAAATGTTTTGTGTAATTATCATATGTTTCAGATAAGATACAGCCAAAAAATGAGCCAAGATCTTGAAAAAGGTCCTTTAAGGCTTTTGAGTCCAACATGGTTCAAGATCAGCCTACGTATACACGCAGTCTGATCATGAACCATATTGGGCTCCGATAGCTCATTTGATTTATGGCAAGCTTTATTACAAGCAGGTTAATGTTTGGTGTAATAATTTTCTGTTTAGAAATAGATACATATTGTCGCTTTTCAACAAACACCTTGTAACTGCAGCTTATTAAAAGCTGCAGTTTCGAGGTTTTGTTAAAAAGCAGTGATATGAGCTAGGATCTTGAAAAATGTCATTTATGATGTTGAGACTTTCATGCTACAAGATCAGACCATGCCAAAGTGCAGACTGATCAGGACCCACAAAGCACTCTATTGATAGCTACATTTAATGGAAAAGCTATTAGTGAACAACATGGGTCCTAATCAAACTACCTGTATACAGGCTGATCTGGACCCATATTCTCAAATGCCATTAAGGTCCTTTTTCCAGATTTTGGCTCAATTATAATTTACTCCTACACAAGACTGTAAACAGGAAGTTTTACATTTCAATTTAACCCATTCCCACATAAAAACACATTCACTTCTTTGCGATTAAGAAAAGAAAAATGAGTAAATTTTGCAAATACTTACGCTGTATGCTGACACATTTTGGCTTACCTGAGCATGTAGTGCTAGGGGTAAGGTATTGTGATTGGTCTGTAACAATGTCTGGCGTCCATCTGTCTGTCTGTCTATCGGTTTGTCCATCGGTATCAACTTTTTCACAAAAAGATATCCTCCTAAAGTGGTAGCCAGACTTCAACTAACTTTCATGCATATAATCTTTTGGTCATCCTTTTTCAAAATACTTCAACAAATTGAAATACAGTCGAAACTCGTTGTGTCGACTTTTGTGGGCCCCTGAAAATACTTCGACTTATCCGAAGTTCGACACAAACACCAGCCATCAAAAACCTAAAGTTTTCCAGGAAGTTTTTGGCGGAAGTCGAGTTATGGCTAAAACGACGATCTGAAATAACCCTTTGGGAAGGAGGGGTCATATTTACCTGTATACATGTAACTATTGTACGATGTTCAAATATTTCAAGTAAAATGACAACGGAAGCTTAAAATTATCCCTGTTGTTGACAAAATTTGGGTATCAAGCGTCGTCTGCAAACAGCCTTTCTTTCGTGTGTATTTTTCACGTTTTGTGCAATCTCAGGGTGAACTGACAGCAGAATGCGATCAGTCCATATTTCACACCTTTCCATCAAGATTTTAATCCCTATTGTTCGAAAATGTGTGAATCGTCTCAATTTGGGGTTTGACAGCCTAGACAAAGTGACTTTGCTAATCAATTAACGAGCCGAACAGGTAATTTCAAGGTGAAATTTTCATACCGACCGGCAAAAAATCGACTCATCCGAAGTTGACGATTTTCCAAACTCGACATAAACATCGAAATTTATATGAAACCAAGAAGAGACAAAGTTGGGACTTTGAAAACACTTCGACTTATCCGGAAAATCGACTCATCCGATGTCGACACAACGAGTTTGGACTGTAATGGTCAAAATAGGATAAAACGGTAGTTTACTAGGTCAAGTCTTCTGTTTACCTTAGCCTGTTATAGTGCTTGTTGCAACTTATTCGACTTTTTTTGTCCATATGACATGAAATGGGTGTATTTTCATCACCTATAGTGAAGGATTTCTATTTGTATCTACTTTATTTTCAGGTTTCAAATTGAGCAGCAGTACCCTAGCAGCACTAGTGTTTAAATATTCCAATATACATGATCAAATTAGTGTAGAAAACTTCCTATGTTGTCTTGCCAAGCTGCTCAAATTGTTCAGTAAGTATACAACATGTAGTAACTTTCATTACAATATAAAATAGATACAGTCGACACTCGTTATGTCGAAGTCAGAGGGGCCGTCAAAATACCTCGACATATCCGGAGTTGGAGTAAATCGATTTTGACCGGTTTTTGTTTGAATATCAGTTGGCCTATTTGTTGCTAATTAAATGGGTTCATGATTGAAATGTAGTAGGATAAGGAAAGGAATTGCTCGAAACGAGCAATTTCTATCCTTTTCCTACTAAATTTCAATGGCTTTATTTATTTCATAGTAATTTTTTTTAACTTTTTAAAACCCGTTGAAGAGAACGGGACCAAACATTCACTTCGACTTACGCAGAAATTCGACTTATCCGATGTCGACATAACGAGTGTCGACTGTAGATAACTATAATATAGCACACAGTAACAGATAAGAGGTCGTAAAGGCACTCTAAAATTAGTATTTCAAATCCAAATCCTATGTTGTGGGTACAAATCATGAATAGATTCACACCAAGATCACACAATATCATGGTTTTAGATTCAACAAAAACCTCGTAACTGCTTAAAACAAGCTTCAGTTACAAGGTATATTAAGCCAATATGTGGAAGAAGGGCAGTTATTGCATTAGACATTAGATGTTGATAGATCAGCCCAGTCAAAATTAAAACGTGTTGCTGACAACAGAATTGATGCAACCCAAGACAGGAAGTTTGTATGTACACTGTACAGTATAGAAACTGTTTTTTAATATGCTGATCTTTGAGGTTATTTGACAAAGGAATATGTTGGTGTCATTGCAAAACCTCGTAACTCCAGCTTTAAACAAGCTGGAGTTACAAGGTTTTGCAATAACACCGATAAATAACAATAAGATATTGTGTTGCAGATATCTACCAGAAGTTCAGAAAGAACGGTCATGCAGAATTTTCAATGGAACAGGTGTGTAATTTAATAAGGATGAAATCATTTGAACTTTTTATGTAATTTTTTTTAGCTCGACTTTTCGAAGAAAATGAGAGCTTATACTGTCACCCGGGCGTTGGCGTCGGCGTTGCAACAAAGGTTAAAGTTTTTTCAACCATCAATGACTTCCATACTATCAAAGGGATTCAACCCAAACTTGAAATACTTATTCACCATCACACCCTCTACCTTACTACCAGGGCCCATGACCCAGGCTCCACTATATTTGGAGTTATGCCCCCTTTATACTAAGCAACTTAGAAAATCGAGTGCGCTGTCTTCGGACAGCTCTTGTTTTATTTAAATAAAGCTATGATGCAGTTATCCTTAAAAATTGAGCTCTTATATGTTTAAATTGCATTATGTTTTCAACTGAATTTTAAAGTGAAAGCTATTCTGAAATACTTTTGGAGTTATTCCCCTTTGTCAACAAAAATGCTTGTCTGGACAAATGTCGTGGTTGGTATATTTTATCACCTTTAGTGATAGATTTCTAGTTATATTCTGTTCTATTCACAGTGGTTGGAACAATCCTTATACTCATGATAGTCAGTAGCAGCTTACAGGATGGCAGCCATGATGTAGGAATGCATGATGATTTCATGTTTGAAGAAGAAAATGGAGAATATGGAGAAAGATATGAACAGAGATCTGAAAAAGGACTCTTATAGCATTTGAGACAGCCATGTTTCAAGAACAGTCTGTGCATATTAAGAGCAGTCTGACTGTGATTCATGCTAATCTCATTCTGTTGTTACAGACCATGATGAAGCTATTGGAGAGCAACATTGTTCCTGATCAGACTGCATGTACATGCAGGCTGATCTGGAACAATGTTGGGTTAAAGGAACCTTTTTTCCAGATCATGGCTTAATTATCTTTGTTAACCCTTTCCCAAACAACAAACTTCTAAGATGATCCAATTCAAAAGATGCTGCAGACGACAAGGGATGCTGTTAAAGATAGAATTTGTGTATAAGATAGCTCAGAAAATATTTAGACAAAAGGAAAACTGCTGGTCATCAGCAGTTTCTTCTTTTGTCTCAATGTTTCCCCATGCTATTTCCAACAGGTACGTCAAAACCAGGTCTTGTTTGGGAAAGGGTTAAGAGACAACTTGATTACAAACCAGATAGAAATGACATCAATTAAACTGCAACAGATAGGAAATGATATTTTAAAGACATTCTTAATTTGTTATTTCAAAACCAAAACCTATACTGAGCAAAAATGAAAACTTTACACCTACATTGCTTGTCATATTTCTTCTAAATATAACAAGTAAATAAATCAAATGAATGTGCTTCGCATTGTTCATTGACTTGGTTTGCCAAACACAAAACGTTTTGTTGATCTTAATCACAGGGATGAAAAACGGATCCTTTAACTGTAACAGGGGTCCGTTTTTTTCAGGTGTACAATTTTAACAGAATTTTACAAAATTTAAACCCTCAAAAATCTGAGCAGAAGAACTCAAACCATGTCAGACTTTACGGAATGGTAGTCTGACTAGTTATCAGTCAGAAAATGTAAAGAGGCTTGCATAACATTGTTTGAGCTTTTAAAAAATGATGTTTGAAAAGCAGAATTTTCATTATGTTGCAAAGCTTGAAAATTTTACAATGCAATCTCCATAGGAAATTGAAATCGCTATTGCATGAACATCTGGGAAAAATCCTAGTCGAAAAAAGGGTTCAAAAATCCCATGTAAAGCCTGCATGATGTTTTGAAAAAATCATTCGAAAACCGTGATAAATTTGTGAATATCAAACATTTTAAATTCCCTATTTGTTTATGTAAAAGGGAGGTAATTCACAAAATTGACAGATCAGACCTTTATTTTAGAGCTTGCTACTAGTGATAAGAAAGATTTTTTGTGTTTTTTGGCAACCCAGATACGGCAAATTCCGAAAAAATAATGAATCGTTTCCTGCGCATACGCATATGTGACACTAGATGTAATTAGGTCTAAACGCATTAAGGGCCGTAACTCTGACATTAAAGGACACAAGGCAATGAGATTTCGACAAAACGATTGCTGACAGCCTGGGAAATAACGTCAAAATATATTTCAGGCTTTTTGTTCTATAGTTTTCCATGAACAAGAAATATTGAAGTGTAAAGTTTTCATTTTTGTTCAGTATATATTGTGGGTTCCCATTTGAATTGTTTCTATGAGACAATTTCAATCAGTACCCACTATGTAGAGTTTGATAACAATAAATAAGATGTTGTATCTTGGTACCCCCTCTTATCTGTAGCTCTAAATTTTCAAATTACGTGAAAGAAAAGGTGGTAAGATTACAAGAAAAGATGATAAGATTGTGATTTTTGGTTGAGTCGGGTCTGATTATTTCTCAAAAGATTGAAAACCGGCAACCAGTGGAGTAAAGTGCTTTCCAAATCAGGACCTTGCTTTGGAATCCCAAATAGAGAAAGCTTTGTGAAACATTTAAGAGGTATTCTTCTGATTCATGACAGTTTTAGTTCACAATGACATTGTTGTCTGCAACTCATTTTGACTTGAACTGGTCTTAATACAGTCCTTTAGAAAATGTCAAGAGATTATTAGTACAGTCTTGTCCACTCAAAGTTGAATTTTAGATTATTATGCCCCCTATCTAAAGATCAGGGGAATATTGTTTTACTTGTCTCCATCTGTCTGTCTGTCCGAAAACTTAACATGAAAGCTTAAGATTGGCCTTTTCTCCAAAGTATGAGACATACGTACAAAGGTCAAACTTGTTATGTGGTTTTCTTTCAATCTGTTCCATGCAATATGGCCTTCCACAAGCTCATTTGTTAACCCTTATCAACCCTTTACACGAAAACTTAACATTTTAGAAAAATAGCCATTTTGGGGGCATCTGTGATTCACATACACATTTTGTTATGTTAGATATTTTAAGAGCTGGGAAGCTATTCCTATAAGCCAGTGACCTGCATTTAACCTTTGAGTGCAAAGATATTTGAACGCAGCTAAAATGCTCATGTCAACTTCGTGCTTTTAGACCATCATGGTTCTCCTGTTTTAGAAATGGGCAATTATGAACAAAACAGAAAGAGAAAGCCAGTGTTAAAGATTGTGTTGTGGATGTTTTGTTATTTGTTTGTATTGCTGTATTCTGTGTGTATTTTTGTGTTCAAAACTAATCAAAATGGCAGTTATTTTTATACAAACTACATCGAACTTAGTATGGGGTTAGTACAAAACTGTTGTAAAGGCTCATGGAATTCTTCATATCCCTTCTTTTCGACAAAAACCAGGTAACTGCAGCTTAAAACAAGCTGCAGTTACAAGGTTTTCGTTGAAAAGCAGCGATGTGCACTTACAACGGTTTTATTATACCCAATTGGTATATCATTATTTACATTATGTACATGCAAATATCCATTGACGTAAAGGCTGTAAGAGCCTGTGCAATGTAAAGGCACTTACCACCTTTTGGAAATGGGATATTGATATCACTTTTTAACTTGCACAATCACCCTAGGTCATGTTATGTTTTATTTCAATTTTAGAGTAACTGTATTATCATTGTCAAGCGTAAGTTTGACGGTCTTTTTAGCTGAAAATCAAGTGTGTAGCATAGGAATGATACATCCCTAATAGAAAAGGCTGAGGAAAATATTGAGGCAAAAGAAGAAAATGCTGATATCCAGCATTTTCTTCTTTTTCTTCCAACATTTTAGTGCTATTTCATACACGAATATTATTTTTATCAATAATCATGTTGTCATCTGCAGCAGCTTTCATATTGGAGCACCTTAAATTTTCTTGGTTTGGAAGTCCTGACAAAACCACTAGTAATTAGAGTTAGACTTTGGCTTTAGGCTAGGAATTTCTTTGTCCAAATACTGATTAATACAAGACCTGTTTGAAATCATTTGGGAAAAGACTGAGAGAAAAGAGATTGCAAATAACCAGAAAGTGCTGTTTTCCCTTCAATATTTTTTATCCTATTATACACATACTTTCTTCTTTTTATACGCCTGAAGGGTCGTATTACGTTATGGCCCAGCTCGCCTGTCTGTCTGTCCATCCGTCCGTTAGCAATTTCTTGTGTGTGCAACTCCTCCTACAATTTTGATCAGAATTTGATCAAACTTGCCACAATGAATCTACATGGTGTCTAGTTGTGCACACTGCTTACGGAATTTAGATAACTGTTTTCGTTCTTGAATTATCTACCCTTGAATTTAAGATAAAATGCCCATTTTCTCAAAAATGCCAATTTTCTCCTGTGCACAACTCCTACAGTTTCAACCAGAATTTAAGCAAACTAGCCACAATGAATCTCTATGGTGTCTTGTTGTGCAAATAAAATTTTGATAACTTTTCATGTTTGAATTATCTACCCTTGAATTGAAAAAAAATGGCCAATTTTACTGACAAGCCCCTCTCGAGCGTATATGTGCCGCTCTGTGAAGTTCTTGCTACATTCATTAGCGTAGCTTGTCATCTGTAACAGTCAAGATTTGTTAACCCTTTCCCAATTGGAAAAATTTTAGGGTGATCCACTTCAAAAACTGCCTCAAATGACAAATGCAAGTTATTAGAGTTAGAATTTGTGTGAAATATGACATAGAAAATATTGAGACAAAAGAAGAAACTGCTGGTCATCAGCAGTTTCTTCTTTTGTTTCAATGTTTTCCAAAGCCTTTTCTATTAGGGACGTCAAAACCAGGTTTTGTTTGGGAAAGAGTGAAACACCATCGAAAGGGAGGTAAAAAAACAAACAATACAAACACAACAATCTATGGTATTTAAATAAAAACTAGATGAAGATTAAACAGAAATAAGCCCATTATAGTGCCACCATCAACATTGAGACTTAAATGTACTTTTAACTATTGACTGTCCTACGTGAGAGTGGTGCCTTCTTAAAACCATGCCGTTTAAATACCTGGTTAACCTGTTCAGTTTTGCTTGTCTGTCCACGTTTGGCGTTTTTTTTTTATACCAGATGGCAAAAAAAAAAAAAAAAAAAAAAAAAACCAAAAAAAAACCGGTGAAAGCTGCTGCAGATGACAAAACAGATGTTGATAATGACAGGCGTTTGTTCAATATGGCGAGGAAAATGTTTGAAGCAAAAGGAGAAAATGCTGATTATCAGCATTTTCTTCTTTTGCTTCATTATTTTCCCCAGCCCTTTTCCTGAGAGGTGTCAAAAAGAGTCAATGTGTGGGAATGGGTTTAGATATCATTTGATAAAAATTGAAAGTAGATGAAATTAGGTAGTTAAATTATGCTTTGTTTTAAATATCAACAAATTATAATTTTATTAGAAAATGAACAAAAAATATGATATTAATTAAAAAACAAGAATGAAAAGAAAAATCTTGTGTTTGTTATATTGTTTTTATTTTTATTTGCTTTAATCATTTCCCATACAACCATACAAGACATGATTTTGGTGTCCACAAATTGCGTTTCTAAACAAAATGGAACGAAGTTTAAGATATGTAGCATGTCCCTGCTTTTCTCCTAAAACTTCGTAACTGCAGGTTTAAACAAGCTGCAGTTACAAGGATTTTGTTGAAAAGCAGCGCTGTATGGTCCTGAGATTTAGCACCCCAAGCATTGTAAGTTTATAACAAAGGTGACAATAACTCAAGAACAGAACTGTTGTCCAAGGACAACTTTAGACACACTTTAACAGAAACCCTCACAAAAATGTTAAACTGGATGGGTCAAACTGCATGCACAATGTCAAAGGTCATGGTCCCAATGCTGGTTTAATGATCCCATTTGGTCTACTCCCAATCCGTCTACTCCCAATTCGTCTACTATTTTGGACATAATTCCCATTTCGTCCACTTTTCTAAAAATCACTATGATATTTTAAAGTTTTCATTAAATTGTTTGCATTTTTATTTCATTTGTGAATATATTGACTTAATTTCTTTTCTTAAAACAAAAATAATGTTGTTAATTGATGATTTGACATGAAAGCAAGCGAGTTGGGACAGCAGACAAATTGGGACTCAAGGCACTAAAATAACAGTAGACGAAATGGGAGTAGACCAATCGGGATGTTACCCCAAGGTCATTGCACGAGATGTCCATGTGTGAAATATAAAGGCTATATATAAAAGTTCATAAGATATAGAATTTGTAGATAATTCAATTTTCCAAATGTTATAAAATATTCGTTTGGCTCTTGATGTCCCAATTATGAATTTTGGCTCAGTTGTTGTCTAAATCTTTCAAAAAAATTGATCTTCGTCTGAGAATCATGAGAGTTTTGGAATTTTGCATGTCGTATATATCTGAAGGTCTTCTCGTGTAAGCGATGCAGGACCATCTTGGCTATCGTGTTGATCTATGAGTGTTGTCAACACCATGATTTGTTTTGAGAAAGAGCTATTTTAAGGTAGTCCACCCCTAATGAGATTCGCTCGACGTCGGAATTATGCGGGCGTGGTCGTAAACATTTGGCGGTGGAACTTTCCACCGCCGAATGTTTTCGACCGCGCCCGAATAGCTTCGGACACAGCTCGAAAAGATCCGATGTTTTATGAATCTCAAAATGGCGACATTAATACGGATATTCTACCTTAAAGTGGAACAGCCATGCGGCTGCACGATACACGCGTTACATAATTTCGTTCAAAACGAACGGACGAAAGGAGCAGTATCCGAAGTTGCCGAGCCATTATTACCTTCTCTACGAAGACATTCAACACGTTGCTTTTCAACAAAAAGCTCGTAACTGCAGCTTGTTTTAAGATGCAGTTACGAGGTTTTCGTTGAAAAACGGTGATATTTACTAGGCGATCACCAAAACTAAATATGCTATACAGGACAGCATATTAGAACGGGTCAAGGCATTCTTACTTTGTTTTTTCGATTCCAAATCCTACGTGGTGGGTACCCAATGTAATCGTCTAGATGAGACAATTCTAATGAGTACCCACAATATTGGGTTTAATGAAAATTTGTTTATAATTCGCATTTTTTCCATTCCCTATATGCAGTGGTGGTGAACTCGGCCAAAGCGTGGGACATTTTTTTCGCGATCATAGTATTCCGTCTGTGTTGTTAAAAAATATCGTAACTACGGCTTTATCGAAGCCGTAGTTACGAGATCTTATAACAACACCGACAGTTTGTCAATGCAAAACGGTAAACCCGGTCTGTTTTTAGAACAAGTTCATTGCCATTAGAAAAAAATCTATAAATTCACATTTAAACGCAAAATATCTATACCTTGTAGCGAAAATTGTTTTAGTTCACCACCAGTGATATGGATCTCAGTAAAATACGAATTTGTTTCTGGAATACAAATAGGGGACCCGGTGTCGGATCTATAAAGGACTTAACCTTTTCCCAAACATGACATGATTCTTGACGAAGTAGAAAAGGTTTAGGAAAACATTGATTAAAAGAAGAAAATGCTGATGACCACAATATATCGTAGCTTTTCTTCAAAACCTCGTAACGAAGCTTTGTTTAAAGCTGAATTTACGAAGTTTTCGAAGAATGGGACGATGTGATGATTGTATAAATCGTTCCCGCAAGTATGGGTATCGTGTGAACATTACGCATATTTTTGTCAGAAATTAACGAATATGACACGAACAATATTATGTACGCACATCATTTTTTTCTGTTTTGCTTCCTAGCTCGCTTGCTAGTCTTGCCCAGGCCATGGTAGATCTATATAGGCCCTAACGTCATTATCCAAATCAGATTTTTGACTAGCCAACTAATTTTTTATGATATATATTTTATATCTATCTCCGATAGAGAATGATTTGGAAAGCATCGACGTAAAAGAAGAAATTATAGATCTAGATGACTAGTCTTAATCTAGCATTTTCTCCTCTCCCCTCAATATTCTGTGTACTACAATGTACACAAATCGCATCTTTATCATGTTCCAATTTGTCGTCTGCAGCAAATTACAAATCGGAACAGTATAAATACCGGTAGATCTAGTTGTCGTTTGGGTGAAGTAGGCTAAGCCAATTCATATTTCCCGCCCTTTACAAAATACCCTTCACCTTGTCAGCCTAAATCTGCTTGTTATACAACTAACAAATTCAATATTGGCCTACACACTCACTACACATGACGGGACAACACAACATGTAGCTAATACACGATCAAGATAGGATGCTGCCTGGTCGAGCCAAGTCTTTACAAAAACGTAAGTTATCATTCTGTTTCTACTCTTCTGTCTATCTTCCGCCAACATAGGGAACGATTTTTATCGAGTTTGCTATGACGTTATTTCGGACAAACAATAGTATTTCGTAGGTGTTGTTATAAAAACTTGTAACTACGGTTTGAATTAAGCTGTAGTTACGAGTTTTTATGACAACACCGACGGTTAATCAAAACATAACGGTAAACCCAGTCTATTTTTGGCACAAAATTCATGGCCACTCCCATCTTCTCTTCATATCTGATTTTGTTTGTCTCTTGCCCTATATAGGCCTACGATCTCAATCCTTCTTTCTTTCTCCGTTAAGACACTCAGTCACTCTCTCTCAGTCTCTCTCTCCCTCCCGCCCTCCCTCCGTCTTTTTCTCTCACTCCTTTTTCTTTCATTTATTTTGTATTTCCCTGCTTTCCTTCTTGCTTTCTTTTCCGCTTTGCTTTAAAATTGGGACCAATATAGTATTTTCTCGCCTCAATTTATCAAGCATTTTCCACTAGGGACGTTAATACTATGATTTGTTTTGGAAAGTGCAAACATGATCGGATAGGCTACTTAAGCATTACGGATATCGAATTCTGAAACATACAGAGCTACGCCGGCCCATAGGAACAGGGGGGGGGGGGGGGGGGGGGGGGGGTTAGCTCCCTCAAAGTTGGCCAGAAATGCTGAATTTTCCTTATTTTACACTGAAAATTTGGGGAAATTCAATTTAACCACGACACCCCCCCCCCCCCCCAATATTCAGGCACTGGGGCTTTAGCCATCTAAATATGAAATTGTTTCAGGACTACGAATATATATATAGTCTTTTAAAATGCAATATTTCATAAGGCCTAATTGTCTATCAAGCACTATATTGTGGGTGCTCATTGGAATCATCGAGATGATTCAAATGAATACCACCATCATAGCATTAGGGTTCGGATTTGATATAACAAAGATAGAATTCCTGTTATCTGTAGCTCTTAACTTATTTTCCAGTTTTCAGACCAACTGTATTGAAGCGATTGCTCACCAGCGCTGTATGTAAAAGTAAGACCAGACTTGACAACAAAACTGTGCTGATAACCGGAGCCAACACTGGGATAGGAAAAGAGACGGCCAGAGACTTAGCTGGGAGGGGTAAGTGTTGGTATTTCTATATAGGCCTAAGTAAGCTCTTTCTAGAATTTGGATTGGGTTTATGTGTGACGGTTTGCGCACTCAAGCTTTTCCTCTGAGGTTTAGGAACAGGACAAATTGGGAAAATGCGTGTTTTGCTTAATTGTGAACTTAGTCTATTTACAGTCTTTCTGATTTATGAACTTTTATGCATATTTATTTCCAAAATGAACGCAAATCTGTGTTAAGAGTGTTTTAAATAGCAAAACATGAATAAAAATCTAATAATGTTGCAAACGCATGTTTTTTGAGGGTACGGTTATTTTTCAAGTGGATTTTTAGAAAAAAAGGCATCGGAAAGAATATAAAAATGCATCTTTCAAGTTGCAAACGAATTTCAAGAATCATGCCTACAAAAATTTTGGCTATTACTAAAGCGAGCATCTGTAATCTCTGTTTGACTTCGCTGTTTGACCTGTCCAAGGCTTATATACATTCTTTCTGCTGCAATAGATTGATTTGCTATATGTGACCCGTCACGCTATAAGGGACCTTATCAGAAGTCCAAAATCCAAATTTGACAAACTGATCAGACACAGCACCAGATCCAGTGTGTGAAAAATGAACATAATTTTATGGTAAGATAGAAAAAAACATTACAGATTCAGAAAAGTACATAAAAGTGAAAAACATTGGCCCTAGTCTGGCTGCGTGAATTGCGCAGACTGACTAGGGTCGATATTTTTCACGCTTCCTATAAGGCCCCTTTTAGTGTGATGGGTCACATGATATCTTTTATCATGTTAGGTGCACGAGTCCTTCTTGCTTGTCGAAATGTCACAAAAGCCGAAGTCGCTGCGTCAGACATCATTGATACAACCGGCAACACCAATATAGAGGTGTACGAACTAGATCTTGCCTCGCTAAAGTCGGTCAGAGAATGTGCTGAAAATGTTCTAGAGAAGGAAAACAGGCTTGATGTACTAGTCAACAATGCAGGTCAGTTTTGTCACATTGTTGGTTTAAAGGTTTATTTCCGACACCCAGCATTAGCTACCAAATAACTAGTACGCTACAACTTCCTGTATAATAGACGATTCCGGGTGCAGATTGGACTCAGAAGTCACCTGCGCACTCACAAACAATAGACGAAATAGATGATGTCATGGTCATCTTCTATACGAAGGACGAACAAGAAGAAAATAATTTCGGTGTCAATCGTGGCAACGAAGATTGACGAGAATTATCCTGATTTCCGCTTCAATTTTCGTTGTTACGTAAATATGCGAATTTGGAAGCGAAATTTTAAGAAGTGACTTGTAGTTAATGATGGAATACGTCATTTACTTTCTAATTTTCGCGATGATTCAATATATCTCAGACTAAACTATAACAGTGTTTTATACATTTTCAAAACGTCAGCATTCACTTTTTCTTACAATCCTACCTTTTTGAGTACTCATTTGAATCAAATGTCTGACCAGACTACGCTTGGTTAAAGACTGAATCCATATTTGCAAAATTTTAATGCTGCAAATTTAATGCCGTTTCCAGCTGTCACGTTATTATACTATTATTACTTTAAAAAATCACCATTTCATCTTACAGGTGTGTTTGCGACACCACAATGGACGACGGATGACGGATTTGAGATGCAGATGGGAACCAACCATTTAGGACATTTCTTGTTGACCAACTTGTTGCTTGGCCTCATTAAAAAGTCAGCTCCCAGTAGAATTGTGATAGTGTCGTCAGAATCTCATCGGCGTAAGTAGGCATTTTAACCCATTACCAAACGGCAGTCTTTTAGACCTCTCCAAATTCAATGATGTTGCAGACGACAATTAAAACTGAATGAAATTTTACATTTTTATGTCTTTTTGTGTAGAAAATATTGTGGGAAATGAAGAAATTGCTTGTCACAAGCAATTTCTTCATTTTCCACAATGTTTTCCAAAGCCATTATCTTGTGGGGAGTCAAGAAGAGTCACTGTGTGGTAATGGGTTAATACAAAACTGTTGTAAGGTGGCGTGTTCATATCAAACCCTCCAAATGCAATTTTTACATCATGATTTGAGGAGTTTAGGTGCAAATTGACCCTGGTTTGTGGCGGGGAATCACGTGACAGAACAATTACAGAAAATCATTTCAGGAATTGGGTTACCGTTGACAGATTCAGCTCTAAGAAAATCAACTGAAAAAAGTTATTGATTACCAAGTAAAATCTGATTAGTCGTCAATATTTTTTTATCAATTTAAATAAGGGATCTACCATCCCCAGCAAATCCCTGGCTTATTTCCCCCTCTTTCTGCTCCAAACCATTTTCAAATAGGTCGCGTATTAAGATAATTTTTTTCTGATATTGTTGTGTCATTTGAGTCCCCAGCGTACCAATACAGATTCTGAATGCGTTTGTTACCGGTATACCCAAAATATGTCGATTTCAATGTTCGAGTCTTCTAAAAACAATTAGATTAAAAACTAATTTGCATACTAATAATTTATTGACTTTATTTGACTTTAACACCCCCCCCCCCCCCCCCACAACAACCTTATCAGTTGTTTTAAGGTGGAAAGCTCGATCTTGACGATATCAACCTCACGAAGAACTAAATTTAAAAAGTCAACTGAGTAGATTATTGATGACCAAGTAAAATATGAAAAAAAAAAAAAAAAACATTGTCTGTTTTATTTTGAAGGTGGAAAGCTCGATCTTGACGACATTAACTTCACGAAGAACTACACGCCATTTCAAGCCTACTCAAATAGCAAATTGGCCAACAACTTATTTTGTAGAGAGTTACACAGACGACTAAAAGGTAACATGATGTACATTAACCAATTTCCAAATGACAAATTTAGGGTAGCCCACTTCTAATAAGATTCACACTATGTCGGAATTGTCCTGGCAACGTCTTAAACATTCGGCGGTGGAACATTCCACAGCCGAATGTTTACGACGTCGCCCGAAAATTAATCTAACGGTCAGAATTAAAACATAATTTAGGCACAGAGTGGAATGTATTGAGCAAAAGTGAGAAAACGCAGATAACCACCAAGAATGTATTCACCATTTTCCTTCACATATTTTTTAGACGGGGTCATATTCAAAGACCATGCAGACGACAACTCGTATATTTTTGGTCTTTCTGAGTAGAAAATATTGTTGGAGTGAAGAACTTGCTGGTAACAAGCAATTTCTTCCCTTCCCACTTTGTTTTCCAAAGCCATTACCTTGTAGGGAGTTAAAAAGAGTCACTGTGTGAGAATTGGTAAATATTCTATGTGTGAGAATTGGTAAATGTTGTATTTCATTTTTCATATACCAGGGACAGGTGTAACAGCCAATTCCGTCCACCCGGGTGTTATAGACACGGAGATACCTCGTCATATCCTTAAGGACCAAGGTCTACTGTATACCACCGTTACTTCATCGTTACTGTTCTTATTTAGGCCGCTGATAAAAACACCGGTTCAGGGTGCACAGACCACAATCTATGTTGCTGTTGCTGAGGAGCTGGAATCTATGTCTGGGAAATATTTAAGGTTTGTAAAATATTGCTAGTTAAATTCGAAAATGTCATAATTAGGCCTACACATTAAATTTATAAACTGATGCTTTTACTTTTAAGGTTTCATATCAGAACACCTGAGTTCGTTCCTCACAAATATCTTTAAACTTTTACAATATTACTTATTTAATAAAAATGTACGAAATTGATTTAATCGAAGGGACATTTCATCCCCATTTCAATTATTTAAAGAATGTCTTGATGCCAAGATTGGTTATTCCAATGAGAATAAATGCTATCAGTCTTTGAAGTTGTTATTTATAAGGGATGAACACGCCTTTAATGTAGAGACAGAAATGACAAATCCATATACATGTACATCTAAACTGTTGTGGACAACAATTTGTAAAATTTTAACACAGAAATATATATTTTTCGTGAACGGTGCAATATTTTTTCGAATTTGCTTAAGAAAATATGGTCTTTCAAATAAACGTAAAATTTATGACAAAAAAAATCTGAAATGTCAATTTAAAACCATATTTTAACTAATTGATCTGTTGATAAAGATAGGTTTGGGTATTTTTAATAGTAAAACAAAATTTGAAACAAATAAAAAGGATGAATTTCTGGTTACCTTGTTTCTGTGCATTTGTTTATATTTCTCTTTAAGGTAAGAAAGGCCTAATTAAAAACACCACTTTCTAGCCATACGAAACGCATCAAATTACACTAACACTTGTAAATATACTTCACATAAGTTGATTCACCGTGTCGGATTTCAAGATTATGGTGCTTCAAGAAGATAATAATTTACAAATATTATTTACTCTATATTCACATGCAAGGGAGGTAATGTTGAACATTTTTTGTCTGATATTTCCTTAAATATGCATTATATAAAAATTCTAAACGGTACAAAATGCGTATGTTTATATATTTGGAATGGAAATGTAACACAGTTTAGGTATTACTAGTACTTTTCAAATTTCGCCGCTGGCTCTTTGGTGCTAATTAGGCCCTTCTTACCTGAAACGGAAACATAACAACACTCCTCAAAAGTTCTAATTGGCCACTTTTTGAACTCTTTTTATTCAAAAATGGCTAAAACATAAAATATGAAATTTTGACAGTTGTTTATCTATTTGATAAAGATTTCGAATAAACAAATTATAACACAGACTGTTTTATTTTACACAAATTGTTGGTAAAAAGCACTTTTTGGTCAAGCGTGCACGTTAAACACGTGCGCTATTCAAAACTCATAAATATTACACACAACGTGTGCTTCACAGCCTAGAACCTAGGAAAAACAGAAAACATGACTAAAATCAAGTAATTCGAATACGTGAAAGAGCTTGGCATGATCGAATCCGACAGGTCAAATATGGGGGTATGTTGTCAATAAAGTTTTCGACCATTCCTTCATTACAATAAAATAAATAATCTTTTATTATGGTTTCTAGTGCCTTTACCAATAATTGTCATGTTGTTAGAATTTTCAATCGTCACAAACCTACAGGAAAAGGGCTGTTCCAGGAATTTCGAATGACCGGAAGTGGATATGTTAATATGACGCCGACAACGCCAATTAACATCGGGTACATTTCTGTTCTTTATATTGATTGATTCGACCATAATTTACATGGAAAATGTTATCAGCGCAGTTAGTATGACCTGGGGCAAAATTACCCATTTTCCGGCCATTTCCAAGAATATTTGGAAACCATTCTTGCCAACGATATCGTCCCTGTGCCATTATTTGATAAGCATCCGCCACATATTGGTTTTAAACCACATGCAAAGCCTTCAATCCCATTGAAAATTTCATTTTAGCACCCATTAAGCATATCGGGCTTGGATGAAGAGAATTCAGACAACCGCCCATGTAACGCAACATTTCGGACGATCTGAATCGTTTCGCCTCTCATGAGTGGAGGAAAATGCCAAGGAAATATACCCTTATCTGTGAAAGGATCATCAGAATTCAATGACACTCAGGGATCAATGCTGCTTGGAGAAAATACATCATTGACCTCTGTTTGTTACTTTTCATTTGTAGGGGTGTTTATCTCATGCCGCTGTTTGGATAATTTATTGTACTAAGAAGTTATTGAAATTTTGTGTAAATCAAGAGAAATGAATTCGTCAGCTTATGATTTTAAAATAATTACGTTTTAAACAAAGTTGTAGTCTGTACTTCCCGAAATATGAGGTGGCCAATTAGAACTTTTGAGTAGTGTATTTCTTGTTAAAAGTTAAAGTTGTTTTTCCCCTCATTTCAGTGAATGTGCATTAGCGACAGAAGCACCTCAAGCTCGTGATATTGAGATGGCCGCTAGATTATGGACACTGTCCGAGGAACTGGTTGGACTAACGGACACATAAAGCGAACTACAATCTTTATGAATCAGGATCTGGAAATGATGTGGTTATGGCATTTGAGATCAACATGGATCTAGATCAGTCTGTGCATACGCACAGCCTGATCAAGATACATGCTGTTCTCTAATAACATAATGAATAATCTTAACGGAAAGATGTCCATGTCTGAGAAACTGGTTGGATTAAGTTCAGGGTTCTCCGCAGGATAATTTGAAGCTGCAGTGGCATATAACAAGTATTCGTAAATCTTGAAATACAATGTCTTGATACAAATAATTTTGACTAAAACATAGTAGGAAAAGGAAGAAATTGGTCAATTTGAGCAATTTCTTCTTTTTCCATAATGATTTATACCAAATTGTTACATTTTAATTCATAAGAATGCATTATTTATCAGTTTTTGACATAAAATCTAATATCTCTATTTGGTGACTATTAAACTGTAGGGCACTTTTGAAGCTGTAGGGACATTAGGGATTTAGATGAAACTGTAGGGGGCCGATACAGCTTATTGGGCTAAGGAGAACACTGGATTAATGTACATAAAAAGTGAACTAGAATCCATATTTAGTTGACACTCGTTATTTCGACATCATTTCACTCGAATTATCATTTTTGTCAAAGTGAATATCACGACTGGAAAGTTTACATTGACAGCAGTTTTGGATTAGCTCATAGAAATATCAATTCTCACACGTCGAAGTTTGATATCCTATCTTCCATGTTACGCTATGTTCCCACTGCCTAACAGATCAACCCCTTCAAGCGATCGAGTACAGATCGAGCTCGGTCGACATGGGTGATCGCGAGTGGTCGGGTGATCGAGCTTGATCTGTATCTCCCGGGCTTCCAACTCGATTTTTAATATCGCAAAAATACTCGTGTCCGACCGAGAAGAAAATTGACAGGGAAGCGATCGTGAAATAATCAAATAGAAGGTAGACTTGGTCAGGAACCAATCGTTTCTGGAGATTGAGTGTGTTCTGAATGTCTTTTATTCGACCTTCAACCGATCTGCAATCGATAAACTCGACTTGTAGTCTATCCAAGTGATTCCCGGTCGCGCCCCGACCAACTTGATCTCTGCTCCATCTGCTCACTGGATCAAATCGAATGTTGAGGTCGGGTTTGATCGACTAGAGTTCGTGAAGACAATTGGTCGGGTTAAGTTGTGAAATTTATTAAGCCATCGAGTGTATCCAACTGAGCTGAACGACAGTGGGAATCTAGAGCAACCTTTCTATCCACTTTCAACAAATCGTTTATGTTCGGATAGAAAATAAGTAAACAAAATCTAAGATCTTATAGCACATGATAAATGACCTGACAGAGCATCTCTAGCCTATCGATAGAGATGTTCTGCCATGCCATACATCGTGAGTTATACCATGGGCATGAAAATTAATAAGTTGTCTTGTTCGCTTTCTATGTTGTTGATTCAGCGTCAAAACACAATGGCTTAAATTGAAACATTAACTTGATGTCTTCAGCAACATTCAATTTAAACTAAACTTTAGTCTAGATTTTTTGACGTTTGTGAAAGGCTTTACAATCGGATACGCACGTCAGTCTAAGAAAGGGATTTTGTCTCGGTAGATAATCACGTGACTCGGACCATAAGATTATCTTCAATGTTTTTTTAATACTATTTGAAGTCAGTTTGTGAAAATGTGGGAAACTGCCAGGAATTAGCTGGACGTAAGAGATGATTATAAGGTTACTGAAGATCAACGGAAATTTTGGTTGATCTTCAATAACCTTTTTATCACATGATTTTCGTTTTCAAAAAAAAAAAAAAAAAAATAAATAAATAAATAGATAAAAAAAAGAAAAAGAAAGAAAGAAAGAAAACACCATTTATTGCATGACGCAGAACTACCCACATTCTTTGTTTTAAACCACATGCAAATCGGTCGAGTATTAACAAAAATATTGAAGATTATAATGAATTTATTGTGTCACTTGATTATCCAAGTTGCGTTGTAGGCATATTGATAGTTTTATCGAGGAATGTGATAAACATCGCAGAACATTCTGAGCTATTCTGAGAAGATGCCTAGAAGAGGAAAACAAAAAAAATTAAAAAAGAGAAAAAAATGCATTAGAGAATCCTCCTTGGAAACACTGTATCGTATGCTGTCTTTTCATAATATACTCAGTTCCAAAAGAAAGTGTGCACTTTTAAATTTTGAATATCTCGAAAAGTATACCGTCTACCGTAAGGAAATTTTGTACGACACATTCCAAGACTATTGGCAAACGATATATTGATGACGAAACCACATAGCACGCACGAATTTTCGGCATGATAGCGAATTTCCATTTTGAGTGTTTTACGTATGCCTCACTTGCTGGATGAGTTATCGATCAGAAATTACATTCATTGCAATCCTTTTGGCATACCGTAGCGTAAAATCACATGTTCATTACATTTGTACATAGCGTATTAGCGGGAAACGGATTACAATTAACGTTGCTGAGCAAGAACGAACCTGGTGAAAACAAAAGCCTTCAACAAATTAGAATTTGTACGATATTTATGTTTAATAGCAAGTGGTCATTTGTATGGTATCTTAAATGCAAACAAATTCGCTTTAGAACGTTGTTGCACAGTTCGACGGCAATTCACCAGACTACTAACGTAACGATTACTAACGTTGACGTACACGTAACGTGTACATGAAAACTCAAACTTTAGCATGGAAATGGCTTAGGAGGCCTTGTCAAACCCTACAACGGCATATGACCTTGAAACTCTATCCACAGAAGAAGCTGTAAGAAGTGCAGATCTCAATACCATCACTACCATAATAGTGATCTGACTGCGTGTATGCAAAATGAGCAATTATATCCACATCTGTTTTGCTTTCAATTTTCCCTAGGGTCTAATCTGAAGCATGATATCACCTTTACTCCCTAAATTGCCATAAACTTTGTGAAAATTAAGGTAAAGGTAAAACGCGAAAGTGCACACTTTCTTTTGGAACTGAGTATAGATACTCGCCTACAATGAAAAAAGGGGAAAGGATTTTAATTTTTACGAAGAGCTGACCGTCAAAAGGTAAGGGTTTGGGTTGATAAATGGGTCAATGGTAGTCTATAAATAACCCACTGTTTACAGATGGAATACACAATTTATCAGCACATTTTACACCTGGATTCGTGCATACATATTTCAGAGAAAGTAAGAGGAATTTAGAGCAAAAGAGACGCAATGGATTTAAATTCAATTTACGAAACTGTAGAAAATCACCGGGTACTTATAGCTTGTGCATTTACTTCGGGTAAGTTTTATTTTCTAGTATGGGCTAGGGCGGTGGCGGGGAATCGTGGGTGGGTGGGGCAGGGGCAGACCCACAGGATTGGGAGAGAGGGCTTTTGACTCAGTCCCTCTAAAGTTGGCTAAAAGTGCCGAAATTAAAACTGAAAATTTTAGACAAATCCAATTTAGCCCCTCCAATATTAAGACACTGGCCCGGACAGGCTGAGAGCCCCCCCCCCCCGCTTCATACGGACCTGGGGACTAGGCCCTATAACATAGTAGGCATTGATTTTTTGTTAAAACAGGCTGGGTTTACATGTATAAATTGATCATCTCGTAACTACAGGTTAGATGAAATTGTAGTTACGAGGTTTTAAAAAACGAAATAGGCCTACCATTGTAAACCCCTGTTCTGAAATGAAAATATTTGATTGACATAGGCCTAAGTGCTTGCATACGTGTGATATTTATTTTGACCATGAATTCATAATTTTTCATCCTGAGCAATGTACCTTGAATATGACAAAATTGGTATTATTTTCTTTGTCTTGTTTATGGAAAGCTTTATAATCAAAGTACTGATAGTACTGAAGGCCAGGAAAGAAGAGATCAATTTTATGGAATACGACCTTGATAATTGACATTGACCTTGTCAGGTGATCTTGATCTCAGTAGATAGATATCAATAGATAAACCCACATACTCCATTCGAGAAACAGACCTTCAAGACTGAGTAATAGTAAAAGGGTCAACTTTTGCTGTATACAGCTCATCTCAAAATTTTCGTCGGATAATATGACTTATACAGTGATAAAGAGTATTATAAGATCAAATATATACAAAGAAAAAGTGGTCATGATCCATGGATCTCAAATTTGTTGAAATTTCCTTTTAATACACTACCCACAGAAATATACCATCGGACAAGGGCCTTTTTCCACTAGTGACCTGTTATTCATCAGAAATGCATTTCAAGCTATTAGCTAGTCTCTGCATTCATACAGAAATACCGACGAAAAATATATCAATTTTTGACCGGGACATATTTTGGAATTACGACCCAGAATCACATTTATTTGTGGAGTAACACCAACTGTATCAGGCGCAGTAATTTATGTCTGTAATATGAGAGAAAACACACACTCGTTTATTATTAAAGGGTAGTTGTACCTTAAATTGCATTTGCTGATGAAAACTTTGATGAAAGGAAAGCATTCGGAGCATTCGGACCGTGTGATAAGCATTCTCTGTCTACACTTGGAAAACTAGTTGTTTTAGCGGACTCAGTGGCATAGAGTGGACACATCGGTCGCCAGTTTTCTGAAAGTAGTCCGTCAAATTTAGCTTTGGATACCTATAGGCTAGAAATCCCTTGAGAGGGATTTCCTGGCCTAAAAATGAATGATAGTAGTGCACTGTTAATAATATTATATTGATTTGTTTCTGCTTCATTTTCAGTTGTTGGTATAGCAATCATCAAAAGGTTCGTTAGTCGCGGTACAAAATGTAGTAAGGCGAGGATGCACAGCAAAACCGTGCTTATAACAGGAGCTAATACAGGAATAGGGAAAGAAGCAGCCATGGAGCTAGCACGAAGAGGTAACCTTATGATTACTTAACATGGAGATGGCGGGAAAACAACTAGAAGCAAAATTTGTACCTTGTAAGTTAGGGGGAAAAAAGAAATGCTAGAAGCCTGTCTGTCTGCTAACTATGTTTATTAATTTTCTTGCAACCACAATAGTCCGGCAGATATCCACTTATACCTTGCAGTGGAGTATAAAGTTTTTTTCTTTGCTGATTCCTGGAGTATACATCCTAAGGTTAAAGATTCCGACGGGTGCCATCGTGTCACCCTTTAGCATTTTGAGAAATTCAAGATGGCCGCCAAGATGGCGGAAATTCCTTAAATAGTCAATGTAAGGGTTTTAAATTCATATGAGAACTGATTCATTTTAGGTAAAATATCTTTAATACACTTACTGTTGCTCTTGGAATGAAAAACAATAAACATAAGACATATTTCCACCATTTCAGATGATATTTTTGTGTAATTTACGTTACATTTTGGGAAAATTGCTTCATTTATTCACTTATCCCCTATTATCTGGACATAAGTGATTCAAACACAACAGTGAGTGGTTTTGTTATCAATTCATTCACTTGAATCTTTTGGTGAGAGCAAAATAACAGCTGTATAAATGTATTATGTAGTTTACGTTACCTTGATATTAGCATATTAGCTTCATTCATTCACTTATCTTCTATAAATTGACCATACGTCGTTTAGACACGACAGTGTATCAATTCAATTCATTCCCTTTAAAGCTTTTTGTAATAACAAAACAGCAGATGGTATGGTTGTACTATGTAGTTTACGTTACCTTGATAAAAGCATATTAGCTTCATTTATTCATTTATCTACTAATATTTAGCCACTACTTTGACTACCAACTTTTTTACTTGAGGATTTTGGTAAGAGCAAAACAACAGTTGTATAGATTAATCATGTAATGTACGTCACCTTTATCTCGTGTACTGTTACATATTTATAAAACATAATCATCATAAATTGAACAGAATACTCCCAACAGCTGGTTATAGTGGGCTAAAATAAAGTTAAAAGTAATTTAAACAAGACACACCTGTAGTCTCTGATTCACAAACTCATCATGTTCTAGACACAAAAGAAAAGTGAATTAAACATATCCAATTAGGACACAGTCGAGCCCGGATAGCTCAGTCGGTTACGTCGAAGTCTGTCAATCCAGAGGTCTCGAGTTCGAACCCAAGCTCGGCCAGTTTCCTTTCGGACATATGACAAAAGTCATTTGTCTCTCACCAATGGGTGTGAATCATCTATGTGAGAGAGAAGCTGGAGGCTCGTTTTGGATATTATGATTGTACTGGTGCGAGAAATACCAGGAACCCACGGTTAGGTACTCCAGCCGCCGCGATATTATCATAGAAGCTGAAAACGACGTAAAACCCCAATAAAATTCAAATCAAACCAATAAGGGCACAATGGCTAGTATTGTCAAATGAAAATCCATTGACTAGCATAAAAAGAAGTGCATAGTGGCCTACTTTGGGTGCATGGCAAACCTTGCCTGAGTCATGAATCATCCACATATTATAATCTGTGTCTCTAGGTCAAATGGCACGAGAAATGGAATGGAAAGTTTTTTCAAAGTTAAGCACTATAGCATGATTTTGGTATATGACATAGCTTTTAGTCATTGCACCTTTGTACATTAAATTTGGTATCTCTAGATGAAATAGTAGATGAGATATGAAACAAAAGGGAACTTCGAACTAAGTAAATTGGACTCAAAGTGAATAGTAGGTCATATTGACATCGTTTTGGTAAATAATGCTTCTGTTGATCCTGATGTGTCTTATATTAAATTTGGTTTCTCTAATTAAAATAGTGCAGGAGATATGGAGCGGAACAGAAACGGTCGCAGGCTGCTCGATTGCCTGACAAAGAGTATACGATAATACCCCAGCATATTTTCTTGACGACTTCAAGAAACTAAGTAATTGCGCAAGATTAGATATCAATTGCTAACAGCTGTTCAAAATTAACATTTTTCGTAAATGATGTGTATAATATGTAAGGTTCCCCTCTACATTGTTCCATTAGCCCAGGGTTCGATCCCCGGTCGCTGCAAATATCCTTTCAGAAAAAATGTCTCCCACCAATGGTTTGTTATCGTTAACATATGTCGGCAAGCATCTGGAGGCTTGGTTAGGATGTTACACGTGATAGTACTGATATGAGAAACGACAGGAGTCAATCCAATCGTCAGGATATGACCATTGCAGTTGAAAATGGCGTTAAACCGCAATGAACAAAAACAAGCAAATTAAACGATGATATATATTATTTCTCCGTCAAAGTCTTGTATAATACCCGAGGTACATTGCTAAGGGGCAAAAACTTGCATGCAAGTTCTATATAAACAAATTGATGTCATTGTGTATTTGTATTTCTATGTTTTTTATGCTTTCATTGTTACATAACACTCCTCCTTGGCATTTACTAAGCAATGCACATCCCGTTCTAGCATAGCACAACCACATCTATTTGAAGAATATGGTCCGTCACTCCCTCACTGCCATTTTGACATTTTTGAGAAATCGTTATTTCCAGGAGCTAGAGCTACACACTCGGCTTCGGGACGATCAGTTGTACAAGCACTTGATCCCTTGGTCCCACGTCTAGATGATCTTGTGAAATAATGTGTTTCCAATTTTTGCTTGATTACTTTTATCATTGTATTAAAATTCTTGTTTCTGGAGAGAATGATACTAGCTTTTGACATGCTACCAACTAAGTACTGCATGCAACGTGACAATACAGCTTAAGTAGCCTACTAGTATCACTGATTGACCTCGAAGTTGAAGTTGTAGCTCTTCAAAATGATAAAATGTCAGTGTGGAAGAGATGGACCTAGTTTTTCTACTAAATGCAGTTGTGCTCAAGCTAAATGGGATGTTACAAAGCACATAACGAGGAGGTGTGCTGTGTAACACAAAAATTAATACTGTAGGAAACAAGAAATACACTATATGGAAAGCAAACGTTTTAACTCTAAAAAATGTACGTTGGGATAAACATATATGGCTTAATTGACAAAACGCCAATCGATAGATCGCTGTTCCCAATGAAGAACTTAAGACAAACAATGGGGGTGTGGCATTTTTCTAATCGTACATGGGTTTATCGATGGTTTTGATTGACAGCAGGCATTTGGTCAATTGGCGGGGCGTAAGGTTGCCGGGTCCGTCCGCTTTTGTTCCGCCCCATATCTCGTAAACAATATGACCTACAGAGACCAATTTTGATGTGTGTCCCATACCAAATGTTGATTGCTATCACCTACATTTCACTTTGGTTGCTCTTAGTTAGAAATTTTCTTCCGCTCAATAGCTCATGTATTGTTTAATGTAAGGGACGCCAAATTTGTTGTGTAGATGCGCTATGACCCAAAGCTTTGTCGTGTATCATTGTACCAAAACCAGATCGCTGTGACCTACTTATTAGTTATTAAGTTATTACGATTGATTGCACTTAGTTCACTACTCTGCTCTGTATAGAACATAATGTGTGTGCATCAGTGGGTACAACAATTACATGTAACAGTACGTGAAATTAAGGTAACGTAAGCTACATAATACATTTATACAACCTGTTGTTTTGCTCTTGACATAATCTTCTAGTAAAACAATTGATAAGCAAACTATTCACTGCTGTGTGTAAATGATTAATGGCAGATTTGGGGTCACATTATAGTAGATAAAAAAATAAAAAAAGGTAATGATTGTGCTAATATTAAGGTAACGTAAATTACATAATACATGTATAAAACCTTGGATTTGCTATTGAAAAAACGTGTCTAGTAAAGATATTGATAGACAAACCATTTGTCGTTGTGCTAAAAAGAATTGTGGTCAAATGGTAGTATTCTAGTGAATATATGAAGCCAATTATGCCGTAATGTAACGTAAGTTACACGAAATCATCAACTGAAATACATTCATACAACCCATATTTGGCTCTCAACAAAAATTACAGTGAATGAATTGATAACAAGACCATGCGCTGTTGTGTTTGACTGACTCGTGTCCAAATAATAGTGGATAAATGAATAAATGAAGCAATTATTGTCCAATAATGTAACGTAAATTACACAAAAATGTCAACTGAAATGGTAGAAATACACTCACCCGAACTTCTAAACGGCCACCTCGTTCTTTCACCTATAAATCGACATCTGTGACAAAAACTCATGTTGCTTTGGTTCTTTGTAAAATACATCCATTTTTGAATAATGTGACAAATTTTCACAAAGCTTTGTTCGTACTTAATGAAATGGTGACGTTTAGAACTGCACTACCCTATAAATAAAAAGTCACACATCACAACTTGGTATCCTATGTGATTTCTGTGTGCATTTATCATGGCTAAGAATCTAATTCTCGTGGATAATAAGCATTCTTTAAGATACTGTAGGGTATGGTACAGCGCGGGAATACCATGTTTGCTGGATTTCCCGAGTCAAGTCTTCTAAATCATTTACTTTGGCAGTGCTCGAATCCGCCTGTTTCACAAGTCAAAGACGTCATTCTTGATTAATCATGAAACATATTTTCTTTACAATCCGTTTTCCGATAAGATAGGGGATATCTAGTACAGTTTAGGCTTCCAAATATGTGTCACAGTGCTAAGGCTAGGACATTTCGTTGACGATGCGGCCTATGATCGCATTTATTTAAGCGCCCTATAGCCGTTTGTAGTAGATTGGGTGGCTAGGATTACACAAATTTCGTCTAACGGTCTTTTGTATCTGCATGAAATTATTTCTAAAAATTGCTTTATAAACCTTTCCATCTTGTTGACGAATAGTAGTCCTTAAATGTGGCCGCCGTCGTGTTTTATAAACACTTTCGGTACGCGTGCACTCATCTTAAATTTGTTAATTTGTTAAAAAGCCGTTAATATCCGATTCGATCCATCGACAAACAATGAAAGCGATATGTTTACCCCAGAGACAAAAGAAATCGAATGATTGCGATAAGATTTTGATAGAAAATGGAATTATCAAATTGACCTTTCTGACTGGAGTCCTAACATCAAACATTCCGAAGGTCATTTCTCGCGTTTCAACGATAATTCTTGTCATGTTAAATGTTTTTCTGACTGGGCTATCCAAATGGATGAATTATCAAAATAGAATTAATATCTGTCATGTAATTTAAAATACACACGTGCAATTTTAACGTTTCGACCAACATCACGTCACGTGATTCTTTTTTGACGTGACACCACTGTAACTTGTTCAAAAAGATAGCCGATGACTTAGTTAATTATAATATGCAAACACAAAATCCAAGTGAATTGATACGAATTAATTATTAAAGAAATAAAAGTGGCCGTTTAGAAGTTCGGGTGAGTGTATGTCTTATCTTTATTGTTTTTCATTCCTAGAGCAACAGTAAGTGTAATAAAGATATTTTACCTAAAATATATCAGAACTTATATGAATTTAAAACCCTAACATTGATTATTTAAGTAATGTCCGCCATCTTGGCGGCCATCTTGAATTTCTCAAAATGCTAAAGGGTGACACGATGTCACCCGTCGGAATCTTTAACGGTAGGATGTCTACTTCAAGAATCAGCAAAGAAAAAAAACTTTATACTCCACTGCAAGGTTCAGCTAAAAAATGGGGAATATCTGCCGGACTACAAATATAATCCATTTTTTCCAATACAAAAAGTTCATTTAAGTGCATTTGGCATCAAATATGACATTGGTCATAAAGGAGTCCTTATGTTAACTTTTTTCAGATCAGCCTTTCCAAAGTGCAGCTGTGCGGTTTAAATCCATGTTGTTCTCAAAAGCAGTGATGCAAAAACACGTAAGACTATAATAATTAGTGTTATATAGACAAGCAACATATAAACTTGTATACTGTGGATTATGTTGGTCTAAACACGGTGTATAATCACATGACTTTAAATTTCCGATAATCTTCAATAACTTTGTCAATACTTGACCAATTTGAATTCGGTTTGAAGCAGAGAAGGTGGAAAAGTGTTGGGAATAACATGGACTAAGTAGATTTTTAAAATATCAACTAATAAAAAAGTTATTGAAGATAAACCAAAATTTTGGTTTATCTTCAATAACTTTTTTATCAGTTGATTTTTCAAATATCAACCACGTCCATCTAATGCGTGCCGTCTGTCATCATTCTCTGCTTTAAATCGAGTTAAAATCGGTTAAGTATTAACAAAGTTATTGAAGATTTTCTGAAATTCTTGTATCACGTGATTATACACCGTGTCTAAAGAGTTATGACAACCCATCAGTAGATATCAAACACTTCGTGCATCTTTGGACGTCATTTTTGACAACACATTGTAACGATAGGATACCTTCGTCTATTTCCAGACGTCATGCGTGCCAGAGGAAATTGACGAGGAATTCCTCGTAAATTCTTTGTCATGGATGACGTCAGAATCTTCACGAGGTGTTTGGTATCTAAGGATGGGTTGCAATCCTTAAATGCCTTAAAGGCATATTTCAAGATCCCCTCCTATCGGTTACAGGTGCTAGGGTACTACTGGCATGCAGGAACATATCTAAAGCGGAGGACGCGGCGGCAGAGATACGTAAAACCACGGGTAATAATAACGTAGAGGTGTATGAGCTGGATCTGGCGTCACTAGAATCTGTACGTAAATGTGCGGAGGAGGTATTAGCCAGGGAGAGTAGATTAGATGTGTTGATAAACAATGCAGGTATGTGATAATGTTCACATCACTGAAATCCTTGCCTCACTGAAATCTGTACGTAAATGAGCAGAGGAAGTGTTAGCCAGGGAGAGCAGATTAGATGTGTTGATTAACAATGCAGGTAGGTGAAAAAATGTTCACATCTCTGAAATCCTTGCGTCACTGAAATCTGTACGTAAATGTGCGGAGGAGGTGTTAGACAGGGAGAGTAGATTAGATGTGCTAATAAACAATGCAGGTACGTGAAATGTGAAATCCTTGCGTCACTTAAATATGTGCGTAAATGAGCAGAGGAAGTGTTAGCCAGGGAGAGAGTGATCGAAGATGTGTTGATCTATCAATGATAAACAATGCAGGTAGGTGTTCACATTTATGAAATTCTGGAAATCATTGAAAGTTTAAGATAAAATATGTCGAGGAGTTAATAAAAAACGAACAGTTGATGGATCGCTTACCATGACCGACACCCCTTTGGACAATCTGGGCTAATGGATTGGCTGTTCTGTCTATTTGGCCCAAGCTATATTAAAAAGGAAAAAATTTGAGCGCCCTTAGTAAGTTTCTCACTTTCTTTCGTGGGTGAGTTTTTATATGTTATCAAAAACCAACTATGCTGGTACGTTAAGATAAAAATAGACTTTAATTAGGACTACTTTATAAACCAAAGATATTTCTTGAAAAAAAAAGTTTTATCGTTTTGTGTGTTGACAGCCTAGAAAACATCTATTTAGGGCCCAAACAATACCTGGTTTTGATGTTCATGACGTAGAGAGGCTCAGACAAATTGACGGAAAAGAAAATGCTGATCGGCATCTTTTCATTTTTAGCTTCACTGGCCGACAGGCCAGCGGGCTATTGTCATGGCGGTGTGTCCGTCGTGCGTCCGTCCGTCCGCCCGTAAACTTTTTCTTTAAAAATCTGCTTCTGAGAAACTATCCGATGGATTTCAATCAAACTTCACAAGAATGATCCTTGGGTGACCCTCTCTCAGATTCCTTCAAAGAATTAGGATTGAATCAGAATAACCTGAGTTATCTGCCCTTGAATGTCAAAAATAGCTGGTTTTGACTTTAATTTTACTCTAAAATCCACAAATATTAACCAATCAAGACAGAACTTGTACAGAATGTTGGTGACTATAAGATCTTGTCTTGGTATAATTTTCAGCTTGATCTGAATTTAACATCATGAGTTATGTGCCCTTGATTTTGACAAAATCACATTTTCGGCTCTATTTTGACATTGCTATCACACTAGCAACTAAAAATGCAACTACAAATATTGACCAATCAAAACAAAGCTGAGACAGAATGTTTGTGACCATAAGATCTTGCCTTAGTATAATTTTCAGCTTGATCTGAATTTTACATCATGAGTTATGTACCCTTGAAATTGACAAAATTGCCATTTTCGATTTTATTTTGACTTTGTTTTCACTCTAGCAACTACAAATTTTAACCATTCAAGACAAAACTTGTACAGAATGTTGCTGATTATAAGCTCTTGCCTTGGTGCAATTTTCAGCTTGATCTGAATTTACGTCATGAGTTATGTGCCCTTGAAATTGACAAAATTGCCATTTTCGACTCTATTTTGACTTTGTTTTCACTCTAGCAACTACAAATATTGACCAATCCAGACAAAACTTGTACAGAATGTTGGTGATTATAAGATCTTGCCTTGGTGTAATTTTCAGCTTGATCTGAATTTACGTCATGAGTTATGTGCCCTTGAAATTGACAAAATTGCCATTTTCAACTCTATTTTGACCTTGTTTTCACTCTAGCAACTACAAATATTGACCAATCAAGACAAAACTTGTACAGAATGTTGGTGACTATAAGATCTTGCCTTGGTGTAATTTTCAGCTTGATCTGAATTTTATTTGAGTTATGTGCCTTTGTTATCGACAAAATTGCCATTTTCAGCTTTATTTTCACTTTTACAACCATTAGTATTGACTAATCAATACAGAACTTTCACAGAAATCTTACTGACCATACGATCTTACTTGCTTGTAATTTTCAGACTGGTCATTCATTTGCTTGTTTGCGCAGCCTGAACCTTTGAAATTGCATTCAACAAGACAAACAATCAGGCCTGTGGAGTGCTTCCAGGCCGCCAGGACTGTCTAGTTCTGCAATGTTCTCTGTGCTAAATTTTGTACATATCATATCTCTATCAACACTCCTTTTTCACTCGAAGAAGCGTTCACATTGGACCACATTGAATCTTTTGCGTTTTGGAAAGGGATAAAGAAACGATAAATTGTTCTATATAATGTAGTTTCGTCTATGATATCTGTAATCTTTATTCCAGGCGTGATGTTGTGCCCAGACTGGAAGACGGAGGATGGATTTGAGATGCAGATCGGTACGAACCACTTCGGACATTTTCTTCTGGCCAATTTGTTACTGGACCTTCTTAAACAGTCCGCACCGAGTAGAATTGTCGTGGTGTCGTCCGGAGCACATAAAGGTCAGTGGATTAAGGTAGTCCACCACTAATGAGATTCAAGCGACGTCGGAAATTTTCGTATGGCGTCGTTAACATTCGTTACGTATCTGAACATATTCGGTCGACGTCGTAAATATTCGGCGGTGGATCGTTCCACCGCCGAATCTTTACGACGTCATCTGAATAATCCCAACGTCGCGTGAATCTCATTAGAGATTGACTACCTTAAAGGGACATTTCATTCCAATTTCAATTCAAGTATGTCTTGATGCCAAGATTGGTTATTCTAATGAGTATAAATAATATTATTTTTTTAAGTTGTTGGCAATAAGCGAGAAACACGCATTTAAAGTTGATACATAATCGATAAATTGCATATAAATCCGAACTGTTGTCCACAACAATTTGTTCAATTTTAACACAAAAACATAAAATCCTCGTAAACGGCGCAATATTTTGGCTTGAATTTTTCAGAATTTTCATAAGGAAATATGCTCTTTCAGATAAAAATAAAAGTAAAATTTATGACAAAAAATTCTGAAATGTCACTTTAAAGAATATAATTATAGAATGTTAGGAAAAGACGGGGATGCGAAATGGCATGAAACCATTTCAGAAATTCTAAATTTTCTTTTTGACCAATTAGTACTGGGTCCCAAAAATACATCGATCCCAAGTAGACTTCATGTGAAATCGTTACAAGCTCATAGAGGTTAGTTGGTTAATCAATTGTTCCCAGTCAAGATCTAGTTTTGACGTCCCTTACAGAAAAGCATGTGAAAACATTGAGACAATGGAAGAAAATGCCGGCATACAACTAGCGAAGGATGTCGGCCTTCACGGTGTATAATCACGTGACTCAGAATTTCCGATAATCTTCAATAACTTTGTCAATACTTGACCAATTTGAATTCGGTTTGTAGCAGAGAAGGTGGAAAAATGTCAGGAATAACATAGTCGTGGTGGATCTTTAAAAATCAACTGATAAAAAAAGTTATTCAATAACTTTTTTATCAGTTGATTTTTTCAAAAATTTACCACGTCCATCTAATGCGTGACGTCTGTCCACATGCTCTGCTTCAAACCGAATTCAAATCGGTCCCGTATTAACAAAGTTATTGAAGATATTCAGTAATTATTGCATTACGTGATTATTCACCGTGCTTTCGATCAAGTACTTCCGAATTCTGTCCATGACTATGGAAGTTGGTTGTGGACTTTAAAATTGCCCGCGCACAAGCATGGGGTAATTATATATATATTGAAAGCGAAGATGGGAATCAACGAAAATAACAATGACTGCCATTTATGTTTTCAGCAGGGACAATCGACTTTGAAGACATCAACTTTAAGAACCGTGCTTACAGTTCATTCGGAGCGTATGGGCAGAGTAAACTGGCGAACAATTTGTTTAGTAGAGAATTGAGCAAACGGCTTGAAGGTATTGTACAGATCGTGTTAAGGTAGTCCACCCCTAATGAAATTGGGCGACGTCGGAATTATTCGGGCGACGTCGAAAACATTCGTCGGTGGAACTTTCCACCGCCGAATGTTTACGACCGCGCCCGAATAGTTTCGGATATGTAAAGACGTCGCTCGAAAACAGCCGATGTTTTTTTAATCTCAAAATGGCCACATTATGGGCATTCTACCTTAACTGTGTCGCAATGTGCATGTAACACTTACCGATTTCAAATTGGATAGAGTTTGTTTCCGTAAGGACTGTCACAATTAGGGCCTGTGTTTGAAAGGTTTGAAAAATCATTGAAAAACGTGTAAAACTTATCTCCTACTACCTTCAAAAGGTTTTCACCGTTTGAATTGAATTTGTTGTCAGTTGAATCTTTGAAATGCATAATTATACAACAGCCATTTTAATTATCATTGTGGTTACTGAAATCTAAAAGTACAGTCACACTACAGTGTATGGAGCCAGCGTATAAGTAATGTGTGGATTTTTGGACATACGCTGGTACATGTATACGCCGAAATAATGATTTCTTTTCATACCTTGCACTTTTTTGATAAATGAAATATTCTAGACCATAAACCATTTTCGACCAAAGTACAAAAAAGCCTGGCATGGAAAAAAGGGGGCTTAATGTATTTTTTTGTGACAAACACTTATTCGAGGAGCATAATCCGTCTATGACGGCTCTTGTCTTTTCCAGGCACGGGGGTCACGGTGAACTCTCTCAACCCTGGGGTTGTCGATACTGAACTAGCGAGGCATCTTTTGAACCAAGGTTCCATAAAGTCAAAGATATTCTCCGTCATTTACTTCTTAACTAAACCCATCTTTATGAAAAGTCCAGCTCAGGGAGCACAGACTACCGTCCATCTAGCAGTGGCTCAGGGGTTAGAGGGCGTGACTGGGAAATACTTTAGGTAAATTGAGCTACCTTTAACCCTTTCCCAAACGCTAAAATTTTAGGGTGATCCGCTTCAAAAACTGCTACAAATGACAAAATAGACGTTATTAAAGATAGAATTTGTGTAAAATATGTCATGGAAAATATTGAGACAAAAGGAGAAAGTGCTGGTTATCAGTAGTTTCTTCTTTTGTTTCAATTTTTCCCAAGTTTTTTCTACTAAGGACGTCAAAACCAGGTCTTGTTTGGGAAAGGGTTAAAGGTTATTTAGATATACCGTCGCTTTTCAACAAAAAAAATCGTAACTGCAGCTACAATTTTTTTTTTGAAAATCATCGAAATATGTTGTGGGTACTCATTCGATTCGTCTCATCGAGACTATCCCAATGAATACCAACAACATAGGGATTTGGATTTGATATAAACAAATTGCCCCCCATTCCTTATCTTTATATCTGAGGTAATATGTTTTAACCCTTTCACAAATGAGAGCATTTTAGGAAGGTCCAAAGCCACTTCTTTCGTAGAGGAACTATAGAACAAATGTTACATGTACCGATGAACGCCTACCATCTATAAAATGGAAATCATTTAGGAAAATGATGAAACAAAAAAGTTGGCTGTGCTTTTCGGACCAAGTTGGGTCCATATTTTGACTCCCAGCACCTCGCAATAGACATATGTTTTAATCCATTACAACATAGTGACGCCTATTGACGCTTCATACATTTGTAACACAATGGCTTTGGAAAACATTTGTGAAAAATGAAGAAATTGCTTGTGACAAGCAATTTCTTCATTTTCCATAATATTTTCTACATAAAAAGACCAATTCATTTTAGATATCATTTATCTAAAAATGTCGTCTGCAACATCTTTGAATTTGAAACAGTCCAAAATTCTGCCGTTTGCGAAAGGTTTAACTCTTTCCCACTCGGCAAAATTTAAGATTGATCCAAATGGAAAGCTTCTGAAGTTGACAAAATGAACACCAATAAAGACAATTTTTTTTGACATTTTAGCCCAGAAAATATTGAGGCAAAAGGAGAAAGTGCTGATTATCAGCACTTTCTTCTTTTGCCTCAATATTTTCCCAAGCCTATTCTCTTAGGGACGTCAAAACCAGGTCTTGTTTGGGAAAGGGTTAAACAAGGATTTTTTCTTGATTCAGCAAGGTCACCTCTCCATGTTTACAAAATAATGGTATATCTTTTTCAATTGATTTTTTATGTCGGGTTCTCGTGTCAATAATTCGCTATTCCGTTTACCCACAACATATGGTTTGAATTTGAAATAACAATTGTGAATGTGTTTACCCCCTTCTTATTTATTGCTCTGTTTCTATTGCAGCGATTGTGCGCCAGCAGGAGAATCGAAGGCAGCTTATAAAACAGAAGATGCCACTAGACTGTGGGAGTTGTCAGAGAAGATGGTGGGATTGACAAAGGATTAACTCCATACCAGACAGCAAAATTTTAGACTGGTCCAAATTCAAAGATGTTGCAGGCCATAAGGTCAAGCAAATGAAAGCGAACATCTTTTGCCTTTTAGGGAAGAAACGTTGTGGTAAATGACGAATTTGCTTTTCACAAGCGATTTCTTCATTTTCCACAATGTTTTCTGAAGCCTTTATCTGTAAGGGAGGCTGAAAGAGTCAATATGTGTGAATGTGTTTCCCATTTCTCGAACAAGCCACAGTTTTGATGTCTCTAGTACAAACATATTTAGGAAACATTGACTGAAAGAAGAAAATGCTGATGAACAGCATTTGCTTCTTTTCCTTCATTTTTAGGTCGGGAAATCTCTTCGAGATTTTTAGGTCGGGAAATCTCTTCGAGATTTTTAGGTCGGGAAATCTTTTCGAGATTTTCCTAACTATAGCTACGCAACGCTTGTAACGCTTTTCTACGAAATTCTCGTATCTGCGGCTGTGTTTTTCTGCAAATACGAGGTTTTCGATATCATCTGGCCGCCGCATAGTCGTTTGTCTGAGTCCGCCGCGAAAAAGTAGACCTACCCTTGAACAATTCAAAATTGCTCAAATAACAAAATCATCGTTAATAGACTTTCATTTCCTAATTGTTTTATCAAAACAATGCAGCAGTTTGCTCATAAGTGCGAAAACTATCAACCTCTCTTTTTTTGGCGAAAAGGTTGATAATTGGTGTGGCAGACTAGAGCAGACGAGAATTTCATCACCAAAACAAATAACTGCGACACAGTTCGTTTAATCGGACATTTCCGTAAAGCACTCGTAGAGACACGGAAAATCTATTTATATCCTGAGTCTAGTCAAGTCCTCCTCCTTGTTCAATCGCTATGCGCATAATTTACAACTCATGCATTGTATCGGGTTATAATAACGTGTTAACACTTCGCGGTGTAAAGCTAGTATATTAGGCCAATGCTTTGACCAACCAAAGTGTTACCGTAACGGCGTTGTACGAACTTTGGGCCGTCCAGAGTACCTACAACGTAATTTTCGTGATATATTCTTCCTTATTTATCCAAGCTTGGGTTTAACGGTATTTAGTAATCTTTCTTCGACCTGGGTTTGAGATATAGGCTATTTATGAGTTAATTGTAGGGTTCTGTCTCTGCAGAAAAAAGGGGTGATAGAGTTGTCTCTTTCACAAACGACAGAAAGAACAATTCCCAAGTAAAAGCTAATGCAAAAAGCAAAAAGGACATCAAAAAGAAAAAGAAAACAAGATCTAGATTTGTGTGCAGAAAATAAGAGCTTACTTTTTCAAATTCTGAGTTTAACACACATGTTATTAGAATTGTTGATCAATGTTTATGGTTTAACCTTTACCATTATTTACAATGTACTATATTGTAAATTCAATGATCTAGATCTAGTCAGTTTTCATGTCACTTTTGTGAACCATGTTAAAGTGACAATTCACAACTATTTGTACATAAATTTTACATTTATTCTATCTGAAAGAGCATGTTTTCTTATGAAAATTCTGAAAATTTCAAGCCAAAATATTGAACCGTTTACGAGAAATATATATTTTTGTGCTTAAATTAAACAAATTGTTGTGGACAACAGTTAAGATTTATATAGAATTTGTCATTTTGTCTCAACTATAAAGGCATATTTTCGCTTATAAATAACAACTTCAAAAACTGATAGCATTTCTATGCATAGAATAAACAATCTTTGCATAAGACATACTTTCAAAAAATGAAATTAATATTAATATTTTTCATCGTGCAAAGTTTAACCTTTCCTAAACAGTGATATGTAAAAATGCTCTCATGCCCGTAGGAAGCAATTCGATAAAGGGGGAGGGGGCTCAAAACTCTGTCCGGGTTTGTGTCTGAACATTTAGGGACTAAATTGGCTTTTTCTTCAATTTTCTATGTAAAATGAGGAAAATTCGGTATTTTTAACCAACATTTGGGGCTTATCCCCTCCCTCCCTCCCGTGGCTCCAACCTGTGCCTACGGGACTGCATCAAAATCGGAATATTGTTGCTAATGTCAAGTTTGTGTTGATAATTTAGATAAATATTCATGTAAAGTTTAGCCGAAGAGTTGTTGAAAGATAGATTGAGACTAAGAAAAAATGTTGGATATCAAAACGTATTCGTTTTGCCACCATGTTTCCTGAAATCTTTTTTATAATGGATATCAAAATGATATAATTTTTTACAAACTGTTAACCCAGACAATTCATTAAAACAGTCCATCCGTAATGAGATTCATGTGACGTCGGATCTTTTCTGACAACGCCGTAAACATTTTTAACATACGGTTACCCGTTCAACACGGACACGTTACGACTTAAAAAAATTGATACTTTCCATCACCGAATGTTTACGACTTCACCGGAAAAAAATACGACATCGTGTAATGGATTTGGTTTATTTGGGTTTTATGAAGTTTTCAACTAATAGGGTCATATCGCGGCGGGACGTGTAATGGAGTAGATCTATATTGTTGACAATTACCCTTTCGTCTACTATGATTTCTTCTCTAGAAATTTTATCAAATTTTTGCTTATGTAAACTCGGGAATTAGAGTATAAGGGTTAATTTTAATGAAAACATCAGATAACAACATTGAGAATATTTTAAGAATTCAATGTAAATTTAAGAAAATTGACCATTTACTGTATTTCGAATCATCTGTTTCCCGACCTTCAGTACTATCAGTACTTTGATTTTTATACATATGTGTATCGTGTAAGCTGTCGGATTTTTGTTAAATTGCAATAATTGGATATTTCGTCTTCAACACCCCTGAATTTGGAACGATGTAAATTTTCTTCATTCCGCGTTTTCTATCCATCGTTAGAGGACTAACAACAACATCAATAATTCATCAGCTTATTCGGATTTCAAATGTTTCGGAAGATTACGGATAACTTCGTTAGTGTCCGTTGCCACTGATAATTACGGAGACTCACGAAGTATTTTTGATATTTAAATATGCATGGAAAACCTTAATAAAGGCTTTAACCCATTACCAGACTCAGTAGTTATAACATAATAAAAGTTTGTAATCCGATTCTTCTCTGGTGAAAATTCGCTCTTTGATATTTGGAAATATCAAAGAGCAAATTTTCATCAGAGAAGACTCGGATTAAAAAGTGTGTAAATCGATTGTAATTCTTTGAATTGTTTTTGCATGCGTTGGAACAGTGTGAATAACTAGGCTTAACCCTTTCCCAAACATAAGAAATGGTCCAATTTTAGAGCTGCTGCAATCGACAAAATTGATGTTACTAAAGAAAGGGTTTTGATAAAAAAATGAGTCCTGCTTCCACTATAGATGCGTCCATGTTGAAACAGTCTATCACTGTCCATAGGGAGGTGTTCGAGTATCCAACCAAGTTCCTGAAGCTATTGTTCCACTCCTCACATATGTTGTTCATCCGGGCTGTGTCTGTCATTGTGGCAATGTGAACATTCCACGTCTCTGGTGGGAACAAAGCACATGCTCGACTAAAACGAACTGTTTCAGCAGGCGTCATAACAGCTCTGAGTATAAAAAAATAAACATCAATAAATATAGAATAATAGAATATAATACAGAAATCCGAGACACGTTTGAATTGAAACGAGGTAAATATGCCATTGTCTCGATATATTTGTAGAGAAATAAAGAGATCGTTGGTAACATATATTTTCTTTATTTCTTCATTAGATCTAGATCGCTATAAATGCTCATGCGGACAAAATCCTGCGAAAAGAATTTCTAGTGCAGACAAAATCCACTCGATCACTCTTATAGATACATGCAGGCCTACATTTTCAGATATTCAATCCTACATTCAACAAACATACCTTGAAGCGGGCGATTTTTTTTAATATAAATGTTTAGCAAAAGTAACGTGGATTAGCCAACGTGTATTTTTTGATTGACTTATGAAATCCTTTTTCTGCAGACCCGAAACGAAAGAAAATACATATACTGACTGGCTTTAAAAACGCATCACTAAAGTTCATCCGGCAATAATATGCAAAATACACAATCAACTTTGTAGTGTTATATATAAAACAACAGCTTGACATCTTCCCAACATTTCCTGAAAATTTCAGACAAAAATTCGATTAAATGACTGAGATATAGCCATCTAAAGAGAGGTGGTGTGAGGAATTTGACAGTTTTCTCTATTTAATAACAGGTAATTCCGCTCTGAGTATGAAAAACGTTCCACAATCGTGACCTCGTTGACCCTTAAGTTGAAACAAAATCTTTATTCTTTTGGGCTTGATTTATCTACCATATATTGCTGGAGATTATTCAAAAGTTTTGGCGTTCGTTTTTTCATCATATCTAGGCCCAACGCACCCTGATCTGATGATGACTTTCTGTAAGTATCTGTCACGTGCATAATCGCCAGTAGTGAAAACCACAATATCTTATTCGCTAATTCACTGTTATGGCAAGAGTTTGTCAGTAGCAACATTTTTGTATTACAATTGCAGTTGAAAACGTTGTTGTAAACCAATTACGTAATTGACGTTGACGTATGTTATTATCTTGACGTAAGCTCGTTTTAAACGGTTGATCAAGATGCTGATGCCCAGCAGCAATCCCTGTAGATTGACTACGTTAATGAAAGTGAAAAATCGTCGATTGGTTTACATTTAAACGTCTCGTTGACAAACACCCGCTTAGAACAATTCAAAAATTTGTGTGTGCTCAACGAACTTTAGTCTCTTGGCTTTATTTTTTTGTTCAATCAAATTGATTGAGAAATAATAGTAACTCCTGACCATTTGAATATTGAATATGAAAACAAAAATCCAATTGGTCACCTAAGGTGTAGTTACGTAAGCGTTATCCATATTTTGCACGTTGACGTCATGGGAAATAACGTGGTAACTGACTGCAATAAATTTCATTGGATATCGTGTCTTATTGGTTGAAATATATATCAGAAGTAGAAATTTGATCCTGTTGACTTTAACTACGAAAATATTTTGAAAAATAAGTGATGCGTTTTTAAAGCCAGTCAGTAGGCCTATAGCAGAGCGAGGTTTCGATCCTCGGACCTCTGGGTTATGGGCCCAGCACGCTTCCACTGCGCCACTCTGCTGCACGGGACCAACGTGCATACTCATAACACTTTCCCAAACGACAAAAATCAGGCTGGTCTATTTCAGCGTAGACAAGAGGATTTTTCAGATGTTAGATTACCACTAGTGGTGAACTCGGCCAAAGCGAGGGACGTTTTTCGCTACAACAAGGTACAGATATTTTGCGTTTAAATGTGAGTTCAAAGATCTGATTGGATAAATTTTTTTATAACAATGATTTTGTTCTAAAAATAGACCGGGTTTATCGATATGTATTGACAAACCGTCTGTGATGTTATAAAGTCTCGTAACTACGGCTTTATGGAAGCCGTAGTTACGATATTTTATGACAACACCGACGGAAAACTATGATCGCGAAAAAATGTCCCACGCTTTGGCCGAGTTCACCACCAGTGAAGAGCATTTTTCAGATGTTACATTGTATTTAGATCATTGAAGGACGAGGGATACTGAGCGATTGGTTATCGCTTATTCCTCTTTTCTCTAAACAGTTTTCAAAACAGTTTAAACTATCTGTTACAAGGACGTCAAAGCAATAACTTGTTTGGGAAAGGGTCGATAAAATCGACAGAAGAAACACGAATTAATTTTTTTTGCAGCCATAGGGTCTTGGTGTCAGGAATTTTGGCAACTTATTATTTTCCAGTAATAAATAAATACAAAGCCGGTTAGCGGCGATTTTTGGAGGAACGGAAGTAGTGCAATCACCGATAGCAATTATCAGGCTTTTTGCATTTTCTCTGCTTCGCTCCAACAAACATGTACTCACCTCACCCTTTCCCAAGCATCAATTTTTCGACTTTTTTAGGGGGGTGGGGTGCCCAAGGCGCCAAAATATACGTTGATAAAGAAAGCATTCGTGTACAATATATCGGTGGACGGACGTTTTGGCCACAATATTTTACAAGGTAGGACCTTTTGGTCACAAAATTAATATAAGGAATTGAAGCTATTAAATTTACAAAATATTATTTTATCTTGTAATTGCAATTTTGAAAGTTGACATAAGTTCATTATGAAGAAAAAAATGAGAATAAATGGTCCTAATTATTAATATTTTAATTTAATACTTATTGGCCAAAAGGTCCTACCTTAAAATATTATGGGGCCAAAACGTCCGTGGCCAAAACGTCCTACATTCAATATATCATAGTAAAAATCGAGGCAAAGGTAGTAATTACTGGTTATTGGTCATTTTCTTCTTTTATTTTAATGTTTCCCAAGCCCTTTCGATTAGAATTCAGAAACGTCAAAACAAGGTCTTCCAAAAGATCCTACCTTGTTTAATATCGTGGCCAAAACGTCCTACATTCGAACTGGCTACATAGCGAGCAAACACAGAGAACATCCTAAAATAATATACAGTCGACACTCGTTGTGTCGAAGTCAGAGGGGCCTTCAAAATACCTCGACATATCCAGAGTTCGACTCATCCGGTTTTGTTCCGCTTCAATAAAGTTGATATTTGACCGTTTTTTGAAACTAACCAAGTACGACTATCATTGAAATATAGTAGGGAAAGGAAAGAAATTCCTTGTTTCGATGAATTTCTATCCTTTTCCTACTATATTTCAATAGATCTAGCTATATTCAGTTCGAAATTATTTCGTTCGAAAAAATTATGTACATTGATGAGGACGGGACCAGATTGAACTTCGCCTTAACCAAAAATTCGACTTATCCGATGTTGAGATAACGAGTGTCGACTGTAGTATTCACTCTGGAGATAAGGGAGGACGGACGTTTTGGCCACGAATGTTTAGGCCACCACTTTTGGAAAATCGGACGTTTCGCACAAATTCTTTTTTTAGCTCCACTGGCCTTTCAGGCAAGCGGGCCATTGTCATGGCGGTGTGTCCGTCGTGCGTGCGTGCGTGGGTCCGTCCGTCCGTGCGTCCGTGTGTCCGTAAACTTTTTCTTTAAAAATCTTCTCCTCAGAAACTATTGGATGGATTTCAACCAAACTTCACAGGAATGATCCTTGGGTGACCCTCACTCAGATTCCTACAAAGAGTTTGGATTGAACCAGAATAACTTGAGTTATCTGCCCTTGAACATAAAAAAAAGCTGGTTTTGACCTTATTTTTACTCTAAAATCTACAAATATTAACCAATCAACACAACTTGGACAGAATATATATGAGCATGATATCCTGCCTGGGTTTAATTTTCAGCTTGAATTTTACATCATGAGTTATGTGCCTTGAATTTGACAAAATTTCCATTTTCGACTTTGTTTTCACTCTAACAACCATAATTGTTAACCAATCAAGATGATATTTAGAGAGAATCTTGTTGACAACAAGGTCTTGCTTTTGTGTAATTTTCAGGATGATTGCATAGCTACAAACTGACACTTTTTTCAGTTTTGTGGCCACATGTAGATTAATACTGACAAAATTTGGACAGACCATAAGATCTTGCTCAGGTTTAATATTCAGCTTGATTATTGTGGAGTTCAAGACATAAATTATGAAGTCAAAATAATATTTTTAGATCAGAATGTCTTTATTTTCATGACCACTAGGGCTGACTTCGATTGGCACTATAGCTCGCGAGGACGGGAACCATTATTGGGAACCAGCGCTGTTCCATCAATTGAATTCCTCCCCGTTCTGAGTCAGCCAATCAAAATCTTTGTTTACCTCGACACTGATTGGTTCGCTGTTATCCGAGGTGTTCCGAATGACGTAATTGCCCGGATGGCCGGACCACACTTTTTCCGGTGGTCGGACTATAGCTCGGACCATTGCCGTTCGATTGGAGCTATAGCTGCGGAAATGACGTCAATAGCTCGCACTATCGGTGTTCGCTTGGAGCTATTTTCCGAGCGATGGCGCGAAATATTGCCAATCGAAGTCGGCCTATGTTACATGCACAATCGCAACTTCTTGAACTAATTATCATAAAGAAAAACAACTCTTACTGAACTTTAAATTGCTCATATCAAAAGTTACTTCCCTTAGTCTGCCACATTTATTAACTCACATATTGAATTATGTGCCCTTGAATTTGGCATAATGACAGTTTTCAACTTTATCATCACTCTAAAAATCTCAAAAATATTAGTCAATCATTTACCTTCTTTTCGCTTTGACCACATAATTGCTTCTCTTTACTTTGTTTCTGCTCCAAGAATCACGAGAATTTAAAAATATATCAGTTTAAGCATTTAGATAAATTTGTAATTTTTTTTATATAGTAAACCACAAGAAATTCAGGCTTGTGGAGCGACTCAAGACGTTCAGGTCTTTCTAGTTATGTACAAAACAGCCGAATTAAACATAAAAATCAAAATCACATTGAATAAATCGGCTTTAGATAATTAAATTTTGAAATTAAAAATTAAATTGAATTTATGATTAAAAATTGATTCAATATTTTAAAGAAATTGGATAATTCAGACCATAAGAAAATGGTCAAAAATTTTGTTTCTCGATATTAATTATAAAATCAAGACTCATTATTTTTGTTATAGGCTCACATTATCTCTTAAAATGAATTTAAAAGTTTTAGATAGACAATAATATTGTTTTAGATAAATAAAGATAACACATTTAAGATAACACGACTAACCATAGACCACGTAAGGTGATGACACTATCTAGTATATACCGTTATCATCCATAAAAAAGTGTGAAAGTGCCCAGTTAGTGTGAAAGTGTTATCGACCAGTAAAGGTGTTATCGCTTGATTGTAACTTCTATCTGACAAACATCGACGATCATATTTTTGTTATCTTCTAAAATATCGTAACTGCAGCTTGTTTAAGCTGTAGTTACGATATTTTAGAAGATAACCAAAGTTTAATTTGATTGGTTAATTAGAAAATTCATTTTCATGAAATCAGATTTTCTTCACATCGACTTTATTATCAGTTTAACCACTGAAGAAGAAAGGCATTTTCGACACAAAACATTACCTACAATAACCACGCAACCAGAACGATGCTGCCACACAGAATGCAGCTGACTGACGCCATCATGAGACTCAAACTCAGTCGTCGTCTCGCCAGGGCCAACTCACAGATCAACTTGCTGAAGCAGAAAATCCGAGAACTCTCCACACGATACAAACACGCGAAAACGTCCAACAATATACCGATTAAGAAGAACCTCGCGTTACGACTTGACGTCACAGAGGGTATACGTAACGCCATGTATCTCTACGCACGTGACCTGGCCGATCAGCTGAGTGACGTCATCTGGGCGGAGATTGGTGAAATCATCCTCATCAGCGTAGATTTCGACAACGAAGACAACGAACGTCCAGACGAAACAGATGACAACGTTAACGATGATGTCACAGACGAGCTTCTGACGTTTGAGGGACGTTTATAGACGTTACGTCAACCGACGTTAATCAAACGGTCCTTTTCAGGACCAGCCATTGTCTAGAAAGTATTCCCTGTCGCAACATGTCAAGTTAGCCCCCCCCCCACACACACAAACACACGCCCACACTTCACACTCATTTTCAACTCAACCTTCACAAAACTAATTTTTTGTCATCCTTCCACCAGACGTTCCAGTAAACTTTGAAGTATGAGAAGAAATCGCTGATAAACAGTGCTTTCTTCTTTTCCTCAATATTTTACCTCCACTCAAGTAATACAGTTATGCTAAACGTTGTGTCTTTTTCCAAAATTATTTGGTAAAATTACAAAAAAAAAAAAAAAAAAAAAAAAAAAAACATCATCAAAAACATCGTGTCGTCACAAAAAAACAAATTTTGTGACAAGAAATTTCTTCATTTTCCACAAAGTTTTCTACCAAGAAAGACCAAAAAAAAAAAAAAAAAAAATGTTAAATATTGTTCAATGGAACTTGTCGTCTGCAACACCTATGAGTTTGGACTAGGCTAAAATTTTGTTGTTCGGTAATGGGCCAATAAAATGACATAAGGGCCCCTTTTCAGATTCCAGCTAATTTGTTATCCATTGATGAGGACGAAAGATAGAATACCCGTAATGTGGCCATGTTGAAATAAATAAATAAATAAAAAATATTCAAATAGAAAACCGGGTTTTTTTCGAGCTGCGTCGTTTTGTAGACTAACCTTTTCGGGTGCGGTCTTAAACATTTGGCAGTTGAAAGTTCCACCGCCGAATGTTTTTGAGTTCTCCCGAATACTTCCGACTTCTCGCGAATCTCATTAGGGGTGGACTACCTTCATGACGAACATTAGGGAGTATTAGTCTTTAAACGACTATATTCTTTTTATCATTCACAAACCTTCTACTGCGAGACCTTTTCCCGATGCTTCACTTCCACTTATGTTCAAGTTTAAGAAAAAAATGTCACAAGTGTATAGTTCAACTGGGGCCAAGGCAAGTGATTTTCGATTAACTCGCAATTACTTAAAAATGCACATGTAGATGTGTACACTTTACAAAACAAAAGTAATTCTAGCAGAGCGAGGTTTCGATCCTCGGACCTCTGGGTTACTTCCGCTGCGCCACTCTGCTATATTTTAAATAGTAAGTAACAGCACGTAATATTTAACAAGTTATTTCTGACGCAATTGTACATTAAGATATCGATCTATCGATTTTCAAAAACAAGAAAGATAACCGCGTAAACATCGTTTTGGTTAAATAGCTTGTGTTACTTCCCTTTGTCCATTGTCAATATGTAGAATTAGCCTTCTTGCAAATATGAAAATGTAAAACCCTTCCTTCAAACAAAATACAAAATCTACATTTTTACCCCATTACATCGTATCAGCAAAATTTTATGTTTTCTATCGAAATGTGCATGCTTATATAAACTTCTCTATCTCTGATATCAATTATTTTGCCGACTGTACACAAGGGGACATCCCAGTTGGTCTAATCCCATTTGGTCTAAAATTCAATTTTCCCATTTCGTCTAAAACTTTAAATCAAAAATATCAATAAAGTTAATGGATTTGAAATTGAACTTTGTGTATATCATTTGTATATCAACACAACACAGGGAACGTTAAATAATCCGTTTAACTGCGACGTCATTAGACCTCATATACGAGGGGTGTTCATTAAATAATGAAAACATGTCTGCCAGTCTTTTCATACGCAACATAATTAAGAAATACTTATACATTTACAAAGAACTGCTTTTAAGCTTTCATTGTGAAAATCCAGACTGAACATTCCGTGTGTTACTATGGAAACGCATGACGTCACATTCTCAATGGGTATGACTTCTGACGTTTTTTCGCGTTATTTTCACTAAAACAGACTTGCATCATGGTATTTATTTAGAATTTGCGTACAGAAAATGTTTATTCAGCATTATTGTCTGATGGTGTTATGTTTTTACTTCAAAACTACATATAAGGTTCTTGTATGTGGCAATACTGAAATCTTCGGCATTGTGATCAAGGGAATTAGGTAAATACAATGATATGAACGGAGGTGTTTACACGCTTTTTAATCATATATTCCTCTGTGATATGTACAATGCTATATTCAAACATTGATTTGCAACATGCAGGGAACTTGTGATTGATTATGCTATGCCCCAACATTAAAGGACCTCTACTGATAAGGCGAGAAATCTCCCTAAAAGGCTCAAATGGAAAAGTCATTTTTTCAAAACATGCAAATTGATTATTATTTCGAACTGTATTGTTAGATATGTATCTAAATCATATGAAAACTGATTTTGTACGATCAAAACGATTCGACAGGTACAGATAACTCTTGGTTTCTGTACCTACCCCCAAAATTACATTTTCTTACCCCACCGTTATTCATTAAACCAGATTTAAGTTTTCTTTAGTTTTATAAGCAAACAATTTTCTGTAAATGTAAGGACAATTGGTGTTGAAATCATAAACCATTTTTCGATTTGTCCTTAATGCGCATGCGCACCATTGAAACGAGTTTAAAGGCGAAATCTTCCCGCCAAAATTATGGCATATGGTATATGAGTACTATTTTTAGTATAAAAGTACGTTCCCCCCCGTGACCCAGCAAAGCCTTTTTACCAAGGAAGCCTATGATCCAGTTACACAACATATGTCAATGGGAAGCTGGGTCAAGGGGGGGAACGATGTTAGCCAGCCTTGGGAAGGTAGGTATGCCTCGGTTTTTGGCGGGAAAGTGCGCGTTTAAAGTTGTTTCAATGGTGCGCATGCGCAATACGGACAAAACCAAAGCTGCCATATGATGTCAACACCATTTATCCCTGTATCTGTAGAAAATAAATTGCAAATAAAACTAAAAGAATCTTCATTTTACCTCTTTGAATACCGGTAGTGTAAGAAAACGAAACCATTTAGGTGGGTACTAAAATCAAGAGTTATCTGCACCTATAGAATTTTTAAAATGACATAAAAATCGGTGTTTATTTCCTTTATTTGTCTACCTAACCATAAAGCTTAATTTTGTTTCTCAATTTGTTAGTTTTGAGAATTGACCCATCGAGCTGAGCCTTTTAGGGAGAATTCTCGCCTTATCCGTAGAGGTCCTTTCTTTAATTTAAAGTGTGATGACGTCACATTGTTGACCCCCCACACTTTGGCTCAGGGGAAAACGTCAAGATTTTCCGGATACAAAGTTTTTGAAAATGATTTTTTTTCTATTTTTTAGAAGAGCAAAGTGAATTTTACTGTTATGTTTGTACATGAGACACAAAATTGATAAGTACAAGGTCAGAATGATTCCATTTTGTTTTCTTGGTTTTTGGAAGGAAAAAATGATGGAAATTGCTGGAATTTTAGAGTGGAAACCTTTGCAACTTTGTGACAGTGTTGCCATGGCAACGGTTGTCATGCACGGTTCTTGTTACTTTGAAAAAAGTTCACATACTTGTTACTTGCATATTAAACATTAACTATATAATTACACATTCTTAACACTGAGCTGATAGTGTATTTTCATTATTTAATGAACACCCCTCGTATCTAAGAAATATCATTGTTTGTCCTACGTCACGCTAAATGGGTTTCAAAATCGTTCCTTATTGACCAAACGTAATGTCTATACAATTTGAAGCTGCGAGGGAAATCGATTGGCTGCTCCTTGATATAACCACGGTGGATAATCACGTGATACAATAATTTCGGAAAGTCTTCAGTAATTTTGTTAATACGAGACCGATTTGATTTCAGTTTGAAGCAGAAAAGGTGGACAAACGTCATACAATACATCAATAGATGGACGTGGTGGATTTTTGAAAAAAAAAAAAAAAAAAAAAAAAAAAAAAACAGCTAATAAAAAGGGTTTTGAAGATCAACCATTTTTTTGGTGATCTTGAGTATCTTTTATACCGGTTGATATTTTAAAAATCCATCACGTCCAGCTTGTGTCTGATATTTTCTCATCCTCTCTGAGTCGTCGTCGTGTCCGAAGCTATTCGGGCGCGGTCGTAAAAATTCGGCGTTGGAAAGTTCCACCGCGGAATGTTTACGAACGCATTCGAATAAGTCCTACGAGGCGTGAATCGCATTAGGGATGGACTGCCTTAATAACGTGTACTGCAATTGAACTGATATCATTCTTCGATGTGTTACAAATCCTATTGTCCAAATTGTCTATTTACGACTGGACTCAGGATATCCAAAAACAGACACAAAAGAAGAAAGAGATATCATTCGTGTTGTCATTTTGCCTTAGTTTTGTCTTTTTATTATGCATAAATAATACATTTTAGGACATTCACTACGTGACCTGCAGCAGCTTTCGGTTTTAAATTTCCATTTTTTTCCGTTTAGGAAATGACAAATGTACTTTTACACTTTCCCAATTAAGATCTGGTTTTCATTTGCTTAAAGGGGGGGGGGGGGGCAGCTAGGCTGTCGAAAATGCAAATGGCACAATAATTACAAACCAGAAATAACGTATGAAATTACCAACCTGAAGGGATAGATCACTTACGTCCATTTTTAGCACTCATCATGCTTTATCGAGTATTAAAATCCAAGTCAATTAATAACGTGCAGCCCGTTTTTATTGTCCTTGTTTTTGTTTTGTAACGACTACATATGCCCAACCTTCAAAAATCAATTACGTCAGAGGTACGTCATCTGTGCTCAGCGAGATCCAACACACCGTGCAACCGACTGCGTCGAAAGTTTGAGAAGACAGATTCGGCATCTGATGTCATGTGCATGGTAGGTCAAATAAATTAACTTTTATAAATTAACGAAAGGATCTTTGGTATTCTACAGTTGATAAATACGCGTATAAATGTTCAGTGTTTGTACAAAATAAACATTTCCACGTATCCCTCGCAAATACGGTCACAGTCATCGACACCGCCGGTTGTACGGTGTGTTAATACCGCAGAGGTGTGTCTCGTTGACCTTGACTTTGTCTCGTTTTGAAGTAAAAATAGAATGTGTAAACACGCTTGTAAAGAATTGATCTATAGCAAAGGAAAGGTGGTTATTCGCCGTGTTTGAGGTTTTTGTGCATTGCAAATTATTTTTCCATGCACAAATATGAGTTCCCGAACAGTTCGGAAGCATAAAAATCTAGAATTGGCCCCTTTAATAGAATAGGCTTGGGAAAACAATCAGGCAAAAGAAGAAAATGCTGATAATCTGCAATTCTCCCTTTGCCTCAAAATTTACTGTGCTATATAGTACACAATCCATTCCTTTATTAACATGTACTTTGTTGTTTGTAGCAGCTTTTAAATTTGACCATAAAATTTGGATGTTTAGGAGAGGTTTAACATATTCCTGCGTATGTACATTTAGTTCAATATGCGAGGAGAGCCGACAACGGTCAGTCAGCAAAAAATCTCGCAGGTTGACCGGTGTCTGAACTTATCGTCATACATCTAACATTATATCTCTATTATAAAATATAAATTGTGATACTCCATGTTCAGCTTCACTCGTTTTTTTCTATTTTTTGTTCTGTTTTTGTTGACACTCGAAATTTTGTGATAAGAGAAAAAATAATAATTTTTTATCCTATTCCATAAACTTTTTAACTTGCAGTAAAAAGGGTAAATAAACTTGCAACATTCCGAGAAAAAGACATTGTAAGCAAACCGGTTTTTTGTCCTATTGGTTGGGAAAAATGTGGGAAATGAAAAAAATTGCTCATCACAAGGAATTTCTGCTTTTCCCAAAATGTTTCCCAATGCTTTTATCTTTTGAGGAGTGAAAAAGAATATAGTTGTGGTAACGGTCTAACAAGATGTTTTGCTCCTTTTTCCCCCAAGCATTTTTTCGACAGCCACATTTGGAGATTTCACAATTAAGTATATCTAAGCGTCATAAAACCCCTTACATTTTGAGGTAAACTGTACCCAACTTTGACAATTGACATTGCGATTGTCATGACATTTCTATTATTGAAAGGAATTATGAATGTTGAGTAATTTAGATAAATTCAAAATAGACTTTTCCATCCCAAGAGATGTCTTCCTATCGCCTGGAAGATGTATCATTCGGGACTGTATACGAAAATCTACCCATTGCGATTGAAGCTCATTATATCGAGATCGTGCAGAACGTCCATAAAACTAGAGATATCTGGAGCTTTCGACTCGACATTTTTGTTTGTATGTATGCGTTTTTCTAGTTATAATTAAAATCAAATGCAAATCTTTTTTACTGTTCATTAAAATGTTGATGTTTTATTTCTATTATGAGATATTGTGGAAGATGAAATGAAATTGCTCTTAAAATGTCGATTTAGGAAGGAATACATCATGTCTTCTAGCATTATGTTTCAATTCTGTATACTTATAAAGATATTTAGAATTTTAAAAACATAGTTTTCCTCTTTAACTTTGAGAAAGTCAATAGGTTTTTCCCTCTTACAAAATGTAGTTACAATAGCTTTGCACCAAACCCTCGACATACATTATTGATTGCTTTCTTAATTGTTTGCTTTCTTTCTTGCTTGCTTTCTTGCTTGCTTAATTGTTTGCTTTCTTTCTTTCTTGTTTGCTTGATTGCTTGTTTGCATGATTGATTGCTTGATTGATTGATTGATTGATTGCTTGATTGATTGTTTGATTGCTTGCTTGATTGATTTCTTGCTTGCTTGCTTAATTGATTGATTGCTTGGTTGATTGATTGATCGATTGATCGATCGATCGATCAATCGATCAGCTGATAATCATGCAGAAATACTATGGTTTGGGGTTAGAGCCAGGGTTAAAGTTAGTGCTACTTGTCAAAAATCTCATGGGCGAGCATGAGAATTCCGACACATGAAAATGCATGACTTTTCTGTCATTAAGCGACATCCTTAAGAAACTGCAACAATGTTGTATTGGCATATGAATTCGTATATACTTACAACAGTTTTGCATCTAACTCAAAACTCACAAGTCACAAGTCCTAAGTCCTAAATCATTAGTCGCAAGTCAAAATTGCCATCCAGTGCTTCCATAGAAAAAGGTATTATATGATACAATTTAAACAGCCATGGGTAAAATAAGTATTTAAGCCATTTTCAGACAGAGAATAAGCCTCTTTCAGAGAAATGTTTATTGGTGCATTTTGAATTTCAGCTCATGCATTTTTAAAAGAAAGCTTTTTACTTTCACTTAAACGATGCGCTTGTTTGATTAGTTGCTATGACATTCTAATCGTCAGAATATTAACAGATAATATGCATTAAAGAATAGTGAGTAGTCACGCTAGAACGTCTCTCTTAGAAGTGTGAAAATTATCAAGCCCAGTCAGTTTGCGCTGGCTGCTAAGACTTACTGGGATGGAAACTCTTCTATTGTATGAAATTTGCTAGGTCTAATTGATTTCCCTGTCTAACTTCCTTACAATTCATGCGAAATCTGGCTGACGCTTGGTAAGCCTGGCCTGTTTTAATTATATATAATTTCAAGAAGGTACCTTTTAGCATGACGGGTCACAATCATCTGCCGTCGTACGTATGTCACGTGTATATCCATGCGTCGAAATATACATAACGAGATACATTTTGTTTTAGTAAAGACTCTATATCTATGAGATTACTGCATGAAATATAATCTAAAATTCCGACATATACACATGTGAAAGAAAAAGAAATATGGTGTAGTTCAAAATAAACGACTTTCCGAATTACACACGTATACCTATTTTGTTCTTAATTTTAACACGGACGTATCCAGGCTAAGTTATTAAGGCATCAGAATAAATTGACAGTCGATTAATATGGAGTTTTCACATTTATGTTTGCTTCTATCGCTCTGTTTCAATGTAAGCCTGGCTCGGAAGAGACTTTTGAATGTGAGGCGTGTTTACTCGGCTGATGGTAGCCTCGATGGACTAGGATGTGTCATATACAATCCGTATACGTATAATGCAGCAAGGTTCAACATAGTGACAAAAACATGCACGCAGCTACCCAAAAATTGGTATGTCACACCAGAGACACCACTGCCGGACAACAACTACTTCCAACTTTTGGAATTGGAGATTCTGGATCCACAGGTAACACTAGTAGAATGAATTATTATCACGAAACAAAGATCAACATATAAATAGATAACATAAACTGAACAAAAGTGAAACCTTTACACTGCAAGATTTCTTGTTTCTGGAAAAGTATCGAACTAAAAGCCTGAAATATATTTTGACGTTATTTCCCAGGCATTCAGCAATCGTTTTGTCGAAACTTCATTGTCTTACCCCCTTTAATGTCAGAGTTACGGCCCTTAATACGTTTAGAGCTAATTTCATCTAATATCATATATGCGCATGCGCAGGAAACGATTCACTATGTTTTTGGAATTGATCATATCCGAGTTGCCAAAACACAAAAAATATCTCTTATCACGTGTAGCAAGCTCTAAAATAAAGGTCTAATCTGTTAATTTTATGTATTACCTCCCTTTGACACAAATAGGGAATTTAAAATATCTGATATTCACAAATTTATCACGGTTTTCGATTGTTGTTTTTCTAAACACCATGCAGGCCTTACAGGGGATTTTTGAAACCTTTTTCGACTAGGATTGTTTCCAGATGTCCATGCAATAGCGATTTTAATTTCCTATAGAGATTGCATTGTACAATTTTAAAGCTTTGCAACATAATGAAAATTCTGCTTTTGAAAGATCATTTTTAAAAAAATCAAACAATGTTATGCAAGCTTCTTTACATATTCTGACTGGTAAGTTGTCAGACTACCATTCCCAGCAGTCTGGCATGGTTTGCGTTCTTCTGCTCGGATTTCCGAGGGATTAAATTGTTTAAAATTTCCGTTCAAATTGTACACCTGAAATATGGACCCGCATCACAGTTGAAGGGTCCGTTTTCATCCCCGTAATGAAGATCAACAAAACGTTTAAAGTTTTTGGCATAACCAAGTCAATGATTAATTCGAAGCACATTCATATGATTGCTTTACTTGATGTACTAAGAAAAAATATGACAAGCAATGTAGGTGTAAAGTTTTGTTCAGTATAGATGGTTCATGTCTTGGAAGTGTTTTTTATTTGGCAAGGCGGAGGAAGTTATCTGGTAAACCAAAGGCGAACCTGAAAAATTCTGCTGCCGAGGCAAATAAACATGACCCATGAAAGATATGAACTATCTTTTTTTATGTATCCTGTTACAACGATATATGGATTACAGACACATAATTATGATACATTGAAAATTAATCATTTCATTAGTTCACAAGTCTAAGTACGACGGAGACGTCACGTTTTCAAAATATTTAAACGTTTATGTTGTAGTCACACTCCAGCGTATATAGCCAGCGTATGAGAAATGTATAAAATTGTTCGAAAAGTTATCAATACGCACAGCTGTCAGCGTATAAGGTCGACTTGAGATCAACCAACAGTTAGAAAATTTCTGACGTACCGTCGACGTGTGAGTAACGAGCTCATAGCGTATACAGACGTATGAGTAGTGAACATCAACGTACCTTTCACGTGTGAGAAACAAGTGCGGAATATCAGACTTACGTATGATGAGTGTAAACAAAAGGGACTTTAAAACTTGTTTCTGGAGGGATGTGCATGCACTTTCTGAAGGATCTAATCTTGATTCTCAATGCAACTGTAGATTGGTCATGAGCATAAAGACTAAACTGACACCTTCTTCTTCTTCTTCTTCTACTACTACTACTACTATTACGACTACTACTACGACGACAACGACGACTACGACTACGACTACGACTACGACGACGACCACCACCACCACCACCACCACCACCACCACCACCACCACCACCACCACCACCACCACAACCACCACAACCACCACCACCACCACCACCACCACCACCACCACCACCACCACCACCACCACCACCACCACCACCACCACCACCACCACCACCACCACCACCACCACCACCACCACCACCACCACCACCACCACCACCACCACCACCACCACCACCACCACCACCACCACCACCACCACCACCACCACCACCACCACCACCACCACCACCACCACTTCTTCTTCTTCTTCTTCTTCTTCTTATTCTTCTTCTTTTTCTTCCTTTTCTTCTTCTTCTTCTTCTTCTTCTTCTTCTTCTTCTTCTTCTTCTTCTTCTTCTTCTTCTGCTTTTTATGTTTGCATTCAAACTGCTAACTGTAACAAATCATTGTGATATTGCGGCACAGCAACCTCCATATTAGCATTGCTGGTACTCCACGTAATGAGAAACGTACTTGGCGTATGAGAAACGTACTTCCACCGTACATATAGCGTATTCAGCGTATGAGAAACGTACGACGAGCGTAAATTGATACGCTGGTACACGCCTAAAATATTGGTGAATGTTCATAACTCAAAAACTATGTAGGGTAGAATCAGAAAACTTCATAAGTATGTAGATCTCATTATGGCGAGGTACGATGCATAAGAACTCAAAATATGTTTAAGAGAGAATCATGAGACATCATATGTGGAACGATCTAATATAGAGAGGTGCACTGCACAAGACCCATTGCCTGACGGTATTATTCTTTTTTAGTTCTTTGTCGTTTATTGATTTTTCAAATTTAATTTCGATAGATCTCATGACGTAGATGTTCAGAGCACACGAATCGGTAGTCTTTCGATTATGTTGTTAGAGTTAAAGCCCTTTTTTAAATTTCATACTTAACTTCTATCCGTAACAACTGAAAAAATACGTAAGGTAGAATCATGAAACTATATACAGAAAGATCTGCTATATACATGTATACACATAAAGATAATTTTGTGTCAAATGCTCATTTTGTTAACATGCTCATTACACTAAACACTTGCTGGGATATAAAGTCACAATCAGTGACTGGTTTAATTGACATATGATTTGTAAAATAATAAGGCAAAGGAAGAAAATACTGAAACATCAGCAATGTGAAGAGTAAGTCCCTAAAAATCAGAGAATGCACATACAAGACTCTTGTTCGTCCCCAACTTGAGTATGCTGGCAGTGTCTGGGATCCTCACACGAGGCCCAACATCGACAAAGTCGAGATGGTGCAGCGTCGAACAGCACGTTGGACCCTGTGTGATTACTCCAGACACTCAAGTGTCACTTCGATGCTTTATATAAATTAGGATGGAGAACACTGAAGCAGAGAAGAGCAGATGGCAGGTTGTGCATGTTTGCCGCATTGTTCACCACAGTGTAGGAGCGGAAGTGTGTGAATGCTTGTCTTTGAGTGATAGCTAATATGTCTGTACATCGAGGAAATGCAACTTGGTAAACATCAGCGGTTGACATAGGTAAGAAAAAGTTTATGATTGATAATTATTTCGACATATATCTTATATTTTGTTGTAATGTCGTAACCTTGAATAAACATGGAAGGCATCGTCCTAATATGCGCCAGGTCTGAGCTGTTTAAACCATACAAAATGCCTTGATCATTTGGATGGGAAAAATTGAGCATGATTTTCACCACATAAAATTGCCATTTTATCCCTTTTTTTCACATTCATCGTATTGGTTATTCCCAAAATTAAATACCTTTATGTATGTATTTTTTCACTAAGAACATGATTCAGACGAATTGATGTCCATTCCAATAAAATTCCCGATTTAAGTGTCCGCATTTTGACAGTTTTTATGTACAATCGTTTTGGCTAATGACAATTTCCTTATGAATTCATTGTACAATCGCTTACAAGCACTTTGTAATGTCACTTGCCTATATTTCACACGGATTACAATATCAACACAAACACGAAATTTCGGTTTATCTTCTTTAATTTGTTATTCAATGTTCCACAGAATAGGCTTCTTTCTTTACCTATATTTGAAAATTCATTTTAGAGTGATGAATGAGTTTATACAATAGCAACGAATTTTGTGCTAAACGTGTAGACTTTGTTTGCCAAACGTTATGTTTTGATAAACTGTCGGTGCCTTTTTGAAAACTCTTGACTACGGCTAGAATCAAGCCGTAGTTACGAGATTTTGTAACAACACCTTCGAAAGAATATTGTTTGTCCGAAATTACGAGGGGCGTTCAATAAAGATTTCCCCTGACCTACTTCCAATAAGCCGAGAGAAATGAAACTTGGCACAAATATTAATCTTTCACTACATAGCCTATAGCTAGAGAGACACACTTCTCCCATTGTTTAATACAGTTTTGTAGACCTCCTCTGTAGAGCACCATAGATTGTGCTCGAAACCTTACATTGACTTGATGGTGACATCACCAATGACAGACTGTGGGTGCCTAGGAATCGGGCTGTTTCCACAGATTTACGCCCACACTTGAACTGAGTATGGCAGTGGTTGGCAACGTCATATGATGGGACATCATCCCCACAAACTTCTTTCATCTCATCAAATGCCTCCTTGGGAGTGCGACCTTTCAAATACGGGAATCTGATGACTGCTTGCTTTATCACGCTACCTTACTTAACTTCAGCCCATGGAAATGAGAAACAAATGACATTTCAGAGCTGCAAATTTTAATGTGACCTATAGAGGTATACGGTAATGTATGTGTAAAATTTCAACTTCCTATCTCAACCGAAAGTAGGTCAGGAGAAATCTTTAATGAACGCCCCTCGTATGTCACTGTTTACTAAATATAATTGTGCCCTATTCTACATCGAACCATGTGCCGTGACGAAAGGTTACTGTATATTCCAAAACATGTAAATTGGCACAGAAGCATAATTCTTACTGAAAGATGGCGAATGATGACACATTTGCTGTCCGCAGTGGCCGTGACAGTACAGTAGCTGTCTACAGATAGTATTACGTCGATTTATGTAAGGACAGTAGGTTCGAAACACATATTTCTATAAATCGAAATCCCTATTTTCCTCGCCAATTTAGACTCGCTAATTTTTATCATTCACAGGTTGTCATTTTTCACCACAAAAGATAACTCGGCTTGCTGCCCATGGAAAATGTCACGTGACTTTACCGCGTGTATACTCAACGGATTTGGTGGGATAAAGTGTACAGTACGCGCATTCGATTGTGCCATTCGCCATGCTACGCACTTTTAAAAACCGTTAGAGATGCCTCGTTGAAATCGCATTTCAGTGCAAAATCGTGTGTTTACAATTATGTTTTGTAAAATTATATAAACTGACGTCCAAAAGAAACGCCCCAATGAAATTTGTCGTTATTTTCCTTATGCCTGCTACAATGTTAGTAAAATGTATACTGTATATCATCATTTTGACCGACAATTACGGCAAATGAAAAAAGTGCGTTTTTATTCGCCAATATGTCCATTTCCGGTGACTGGTCACGTTTTCTACGTGCGCTTCGTGTATGTTTATCACGTGATGAAATGGGTCATATTTTACCCAATGGCATGTGTTAGTTGATAGGCAACCACGAGTTTAAAGATTTTCTAATGAAACATCCAAATTGAAGGATACCAAGACTAAATTCTGAAAAGGGAGCGCGTAATATGGCATTTTTTTAATGCGACGAATGCACAAACAAATCGCAAGATGGTTTAACATATTGTGTTTCTCGATTCGGTGTCTTGATCGACGTGTTAGAGTTCCGCGAACATCTATCGATCGGTCACGCTCAAGTAGACCTCATTTAACGCCTATAAAGCATGATTATTCTCCACGTTAACGTCATGCACGTTTCAGGTTTGCGACGTTTGGATCGATGTTCTGTCGAGTAGTCTGTTACTGTGGTGGTCAAATAAGTATTTTTTGGGTAACTGTTGCTGTTGTCATTTACGTTTGAAATAGACACACTGCTTGGAAAATATAGCTCGTAGATAAGTCATTTTCGAATACGGGGTAGTGAAAAACAAGCCGCCTGACGTTTTAACGTCTTTCATTGCACGATCTGGCATCTTGATTGACGAGTTAGAGTTAGAGAAACATTTGCCAATCGTCCAAAGTCAGGTAGACCTCGCGTAACGCTTGTTATACAAGAAGCCGTCTTACGTTAACGTCATTTGCGTTTCAGGTTTGAAACGTTGATAAAAAACGTCGCGTTTAGTATTCAATAATTGTGGTCACCAAATAAGCCGTTTTACGGTATCTTTTGTCGTCGCAAGTAAAGTTTGAATCACGTGCTACAGATTTCCAAATAAAAATTCTGATACCGCTCTGTTTATAAGTGCCGTTTTTCTAAACTGTTACAATTTGATTATTTCTTTATTGTCATTTTTCAACAACAGATAATCGAATTTACAGATGGAAATAAGTTTTTGTATTTTCAAATCAGGTTTACTGAATAATCGGAAATTTATTAGGACTGGGGCGTTTCTTTTGGACGTCAGTATATAACAGGAGATCCAAACAGGAGATCTATTTGGTTACAGTAAAAATAATCTATTTTGGATTTCCCAGGGTCATGGATGATGACTATTACGGTTGGCGCCACATCGTATGGCACAATGTTTATATTTTGTTCAAATGTAATTGAACGTTAAACAAAACATAAACACGTGCCATACGATGTGGCGCCAACTGTAATTGGTCCCTGTCAAATGTGATATCGGTTGAAGCTGGATTTTAAATAAAAGATTAACAAAGATTTAGACTTCAATCATACTTTAGTATAGTATTTCGTCGGTGTAAATCAAATATTAGGTTAGTTTTGGAAGATTTTATAATATTATGTCACGTGATTCTCCATCATGCAAAAATTTTCTTATTTTCCCGACATGTTTTCTCTGTATCTTTTACGGGCGAGCATAATATCATAAAAATATCAGTCAAATATAACGCAAAAAGAGATAAAGACGCATTTATTGCAATCAATATGTCACATATGCAATTCAAGCCGTTGTACAAAAGTAAATATTTCTTGTCAGGCTATTGTACAGGACTTGACAAACGATTGTACAAAAAAATTGATTTTTTTAACGGCAAAAATAAGAAGTTTTAGACGGTTTCCTAACCAAATTATTATATAAATCTCAACAGACACATATGCACGAGCTGTGAATGAAAATTTTGTCGCAAAATACCCTACAGTATGCATCTATTCGAATGAAAACTGCGATTCGTTACAGCTAAATCACCTGTTTTAGTTTATGCCCAAGTGAATCGGGCCTAAAATGACTTAAATCTAGAACTAATGGCTCCGATTGCTCTAAAATATTACAGGGAATAACAAATAAAGAGATTGGTACAATGATCCGACAAAAGTGTTGTGTTTATCCAGAAAAAAACATACACTCAACAACTTTTCTAATTGGTCACCCTTTGATGTTGAATATTTTAAAAAAAACTTTACACTATATGTCTGATCTAACAGCATGACTGTTTTAACACGGTCCTATCGTACAGGTTTAAATCATTATTGTAAAGAAAATGGGCGTAAATACGCTACTGCAGCGCGAAGTTCGATTTTCCTAAAATTGCACGTGCAAAGTATGGTCGGCCTCGTTGAGCCACGTGTGTTTACCCAGTACAAGCCAAGTTCGAATCAATGCTTAAAAACAACAAACATGGCTCGTATGACGATTGAAGAAAGAGGGAGAGCTGTCGGAATGCTGAGGACCGGTGCGTCAATGCGACATGTAAGTCCCCTTTGTTTGACTAACATCGGAAGTACTTTAATTTTAGGTTCAAAACAGTTGTTTGTCATTTCCCGATATTTTCGAATGTTTTTTTTAATTCATTTGCAGGTAGCAAGAGTCTTCAATCGTCGAATGTTCACCATTCAGTCACTTTGGCGCAAATTCAACGCCACCGGAAGTGTTGCTGATCGGCCTCGACGTCCAAAGCGAAGAGTCACAACCCACAGGCGAGATCGTCACATCATTTTAACACATCTTAGAGACAGATTTACACCAGCAACAACAAGTGCTCGGCAACAACGAGGACTTCATGGTCGTCCATTGGCGTCCCAAACTGTTCGTAGACGTCTCCGTGAAGTGGGAATACGCTGTAGACGTCCTAAGAAGGGCGTTATTCTTACCCAGAGGCATCCTAATGCTCGCTTAGCCTAGGCTAGGCGACATCTTCGGTTAAAAAGGGCCCAGTGGGCAAACGTCTTGTTTGTGGACGAAACCAGAGTTATGTTGCGTAATGCCGACGGTCGTATTCAAATCTGGGACATTATAACCCATCAGGAGCTCCAGCCGTACATTATGTCCATGAGAAGCCGTTGTCGCGAGTGTATCGGTGCAAATGGGGGTCATACCCGGTACTAAGTTTGCTATCAAAAAACTTGTGACTTTTTGCAGAGAGGGTGGGTCACTTTAATTGACGTTAAATTTTGTTATACTCCAAGTTAATGAAATAAACCATGATTTTCAAGTTTCCAATATGTTTTTCTTTCTTTTGAATACATTTAATTGTCATACATTTGCTTTCCTCTCGAAATTTAAAGAGATATATACGGTGACCGATTAGAAAAGTTGTTCAGTGTAAATCCTTACCAATGTCAACCGCTGGTGTTTACCAAGTTGCATTTCCTCGATGTACAGACACACAAGTTATTACTCAAAGACAAGTGTCCTTCACACACTTCCGCTCCTACACTGTGTTCACGGCCTGGTAGCTGTTCCCATGCCAATGTACAGATATAGCAACATCCGTACATCTAGACATGGCCACCCTGCAAGCTTCAGACAGAGTCACACCGGTGTTGACTTGTTCAAATATTCATTCTTTCCTATCACTATCGTCCAATGGAACACAATGCAACCAGATGTTGTCCCGGCAGTGCACCTGAAACAGTTCAAGTCCGCTGTCAGCACCGTCTCACACCAAAAGCTCTTAGCGCTGCCTCTGTGTTTTTGTCATTTAATCTTATCACCATTCTTTTAACCAAATCATCAATCATTCATCATTATAACCTTTTATTTCTTAACTGTTCCTATTTCTCTTAAATTGGCACAGACGCGCAGCTGCTTAAAGTTACCCGCGAGGGTGTGAAGCAGTATACAAAGATAGATAGATTACTAATTGTGTCTCAAAGTTTTCTCTATCATCCTTTATTTTTCGTTTGCATTAGATTTCAAACTTATACAATATGAATATGTGATATGTGGAAAGTGTATATGTTGATAAAACATTTCAGGGAGTGGAAAAATTGGAACTTTTTCCCGCAATTTTACTTCCGTATGGAGGCGTGGTACTCTATGTAACAACAACCGATAATCCTACCGGGCAGTAAGTTTGTCTGATCACTTAAATCCCCACCCATCAAAAGTAAAAATAAAATTAACAAGAATAAAAAACAGTTTTTTTTCTACTTGAAAGATGCCACATGTTAGAAAAAAAGTTAAATGATAAATTTACAAACGCAGGATTTATTCACAATTATAACACAACCCAATTGGTATTGTCGAAGTCTATCAATCCAGGGATCGCGAGTTCTACCCCGTCTCGGCCAACATCCATTCTGACATTTGGCAAGTAATTTCTCTCTCAGTTGAAAACGGTGTTACACCCAAATAAACCAAAACACATGGCCATCTTGTAATCACATCTAAGCTCGTTTACTTCTTCACAGAAACAGTTATGCGGTAGTATTCATGGATAATGCAATAACCACGTTCGTTGATGTACCGAAGACAACCGAACGCTGCTTTTCATCGCAGAGAATGTCGTATTTTTGTAGGAGCTTCTCTATGGTCAACCCATATACGGATTATACACTGAAATATCTCATAATGGAGAACAGTATCCAGGTAAGAGTCTTTTTGACAATAGAAGACACACAGAACTTGAAAGGTAGGTTTAGCGTTCCTTAATTGAAAGGATTTAAAAGAAGAAATTGCTAATTTTCACGATCGAAAAGTATTTGGAATTTGAACTAGTTATCTAAAACCATTCAACTTTTGATAATTTTGTTTATATACTGTCTGAAAGCATTGCCCGTCTGTGTCTATGAACTTTTACCATCTTCGTGGGAGCTTTTTTAATCCCCAATGTCATCCATGACGTAAACCCATGTATAAGGTTCTATGTAACAGTAGACATCAAATGCCCTCTGGTATAATATTGCTTTTCGGCAAGCATTTCCTTCAGTTCTAGAAACAAATAGAAATCAAATGGGGCGAGGTCTTGGCTATGAGGAGGGTAAAACAACATTATTGTCATGTGTCATAATTGATCATCCACACTGTAGCTGTGACGGTATAGGGCGATGAGTAATCATGAAGAAGGAGAAAATTTGCTTGCCTAAGACGCATTTGTTTCAGCATTTCCCTTAGATTTTACAGAATTACTTCAAAATTGTACTTTGTGCCGACAGTTTTTACCTTTTGACATGAAATGAGTTTGACTTTTATCTCAAGTTCGGAATAATGAACCCGCATTTAAGGTATACGACCCATCAATAGAATCATAAAGATACATAAGTAACTATATATATTTAAAATCAGCATGGTATCCCGCATCTAATTGCCAATTTTTATCAACTTTGATCGTTTCGTTAGTGAAATTTTGATAATTTTATATCTTGCATCAGGGTCATACAAAATCATGAAATGCCAAACACCCCAAGTGAGCTTTTAAACACAAAAACTGCATGATTAAAAGCAATAAACACAAGTGTTTGCATCTAATCATTAGCTTATATTATCCCCAACAATGGACTAACAAGTAAATAAATAATAACCAGCAACAAAATACTTTTTTTGCTTTTGTAATACATGGCTACCATACTTTCGACAGGCTTTTCGGACGAATCTGAAACAATAGTCAATTTTAAATATCATTAATTTCAATGATATATCAAAATGCATGGCACAAAAGGAAGATCATAATTTTCCTATGTGTATATTCTTTCAAATAAAGTAAAAATTGAACAGTTTCGCCGTACACAGATTTAAAAAAATCACTTTGACTAATACACCCCCTTTTTTACCACCGCCCAATTTCTTAAGGAAAATGACACTCTTTGTTCATTATACTTATATAGATTGTTCCATACGAATTTTACATGTTTTTTATTGTTTGTATTGGAATATTTATATAATAGTAAATGTTACTGTTTAAAAAAACATATATATATAAACAAAAATGTTTATAAAACAAGAGATGTCAGTGGACAGAATAGCTCAACAAAAAAGTGTTGGATTGTGAAATTTTATAGGATGAAAAGAATAAAAAGTCTACCCAAATAGAAATTTGAAAGGGTAACGAATCTTTACCCAGTCTTTATCCTTAATAAGGAATAAATACATGTCTGACGACAAGCATGTGTGCAAAGTTTCAATACTTTAACAATGGTAGAAATAAAAATGTTACAAGTACATAATATCTGCATGTAAATCGTTAGCCAAACATGTCTATGTCGAAAATTGTTAAAATGCCCCAGAAATTCGTGTGTCTGAGTGTGAGTTGAGGACGGTATTATCATCACAAGAAACATTTTGAAAAAAATAAAGCCAGGAATGTTGTAGAAAGATAGGTATCTGCCAAAACTAGGTCTTGTTTGGGAAAGGGTTAGGTGAACAAGCAACTTTTGAATATCAGTTTTCTGATGTCATGTTTGAATCATGTTTGCTGCCTTATTAGTAGCTAAAGAGATGGAAAAGACGAGACAGAAACACAAAAATATATATAATCAAATAGAATTTCTACAGAGAAAATGAATACAACTGCTTGTATCAGTATTTGCTTCTTTTCTCTCATTGGTTTCTTTTTTCACGCAAACCTAGCGTAGAGAAAGCATCAGTTGGTCTTATCTTGTGTCCAGTTGTTTGTGATAGGGTTAAACAGAAAGAAATGGCAAAGGCCAAGCTTACCTTTTCCCAAAGAAAAAGCCCAAATTACGGTAAACAAAGTGACCAGTTATGGAACGAAATATTTATGGTGCGAATCAACCTCCAAACAGTGACATATTACGTCAGAGGTACGTAATTCGGATTCAGGGGAGACCACTGGGTGCGCTGTAGTTGTTGTTGTTGCAAAGGGAGGTCATTCTAAATGCCAAAATATTTTGATTTTTTCGTCTTTTGTTGTTTCGTTTGACGTTTTTATAAATTCATCTGCTGGGATTCGTTGTAGAAACTGTTCGTACAAATTCAAATCTAATGTAGAAGTCTCTTTACAAAAAATGTTTTAAAAAATCTCCGTAAATCCGAACATGCTCGATTATTTCCGTTGTTGCGGAAACAGCCGACATAACACGAATCATTTAGAGCTAATGATGGGTCGTATTCCTTAATCTCCAGTGATAATGTGGTTCAAAAACATTATTCCTTCATGATTAAAAGACTTAAATGTTCTTTGTATTGGTAACCCTGGTTGTTCCTCGAAACATATAAGTGGGAAAAATATTGAGTATACATGACTATAACTGAAAATAATCTGACAACATTATTGGCAAATTAATGTAGATTCCACTAATATATAATGTATTTAAGGGGGGGCCAGCTAGGATGTCAAAAATGCAAATGGCACAATAATTACAAAACAGAAATAACGTATGAAATTACCAACCTGAAGGGGTAGATCATTTATGTCCGTTTTAAGCACTCATCGAGCTTTATTAAGTATTAAAATCCAAGTCAATTTATAACGTGCTGGCTAATTTTATATTGTCCTTGTTTTTGTTTTGTAACGGTTGAATATGCCCAACCTTCGAAAATCAATTACGTCAGAGGTACGTCATCTGTGCTCAGCGAGATTCAACACACCGTACAACCGGCTGCGTCGAAAGTCAGCGAAGACAGATTCGGCATCTGATGTCATGTGCATGATAGGTCAAATGAATTCACTTTTATAAATAAACGAAAGGATCTTTGCTATTCTATAACTGATAAATACTCGTATAAATGTTCAGTGATTGTACAAAATAAACCTTTCCACGTATCCCTCGCAAATAAGGTCACATTCATCGACACAGCCGGTTATACGGTGTGTTGATACCACGGAGGTGTGTCTCATTGACCTTGACCTTGTCTCGTTTTGAAGTAGAACAGAATGTGTAAACACGCTTGTAAAGGATTGATCTACAGCAAAGGAAAGCTGGTTATTCGCCGTGATTGAAGTTTTTATGAATTGCAAATTGTTTTTTCCATGCACAAATATGAGTTCCCGAACAGTTCAGAAGCATAAAAACCTAGCATGGCCCCCTTTAATATAGCTACACATGGGGAGACAGCAGCATGAAAAGTCCGGATACATTCCGAGCGTCCCTCGTAATAAGCCTAATTGATGAACTCTGTATTCCCCTTTAAACATAGTAGATGAAGTGACAATTGAAGTTACTAAGGACTTTTCCCCAATCGATGTCTGCAGTCTTGTTTTGCAACGGATAAATAAGAAATTGATTAAATTGTACTTAGTGACAAATACTTTCAATATAATCAGACATACTGATTAAAATTAAAACGCAACTGTTATAAAATAAAGTCAATCACAAATGGCCGGATTTTGATACAAACTAAGTAGCAGCATCCACCCGTTTACCGAGGTTACCGTTGATATACGTACTGTAGCCTATGTAAATTCAATGGATTGCTGGACTAGGATGCTACTGCAAGGGAATTTTAAGGTACTCGTACATTTCAAATCAGTATTGAGATCCGTCGTTGCCCGGTTCCAAAATCATTCCACAGTAAAATATGCATAGACACTTGCACATGCATTAAACTCTATGTAGAGAAACCGCGATTTATTTCAACACAAACTCTGGTTATGTCCTCAACAGACTGAATCATTCGTCCCTGCATACAAGGACAAACCGGTGTAATATTTAGTTCTGCATGTTATGGCATCTTCCCCATCAACGCGTTTCTATTCCGTTCAGAAGCCCATAGAAATGTCATCATACACATGGTTCATTATTCGATTTGTGTGATTTCAGCTTTTTCGTTTGGATAATTATTATGCCGCCTTTCGAGGATAATGGGTGAATATTTGTTTGCAAGTGTCGGTCTGTAGACCAAGCGATGTCCGGAGCATAACTCAAAAAGTATTAAAAGTAGAATCATGAAACTTCATATTTAGAGCTTATCACGGAAAAGTGCACTGCGCAAGAACCGTTACCCTGTCTACTATTTTGGAGTTATTGTCCTTTGTTGATTTTCAAACTTAACTCTCGTACTCAAAAAGTATGTAAGGTAGAATTATGAAACTTCATAGGTGCCAAAATATCGTTACAGAGAGGTGCAATGTCCATGAACTTTTACTCTTCCGTTCAGTATTTGGATTTACTGTCTTTTGTTGCTTTTTAGCTCACCTGAGCACGATAGTGCTCATGGTGAGGTATTGTGATACCGCTGTGTCCGTCGTCCGGCGTCCGTCGTGCGTCGTCCGTCGTCCGTCAACCTTTGGCTTGTGTGCACTCTAGAGGCCACATTTTTTGCCCAATCAACCTGAAATTTGCTCAGAATGATTGTCTTGATGAAATCTCGGACAAGTTTGAAATTGGGTCATCTGGGGTCAAAAACTAGGTCACGGGGTCAAATCTTAGAAAAACCTTGTGTGCACTCTAGAGGCCACATTTTTTGCCCAATCAATCTGAAATTTGCTCAGAATGATTGTCTTGATAAATTCTCGGACAAGTTTGAAATTGGATCATCTGGGGTCAAAAACTAGGTCACGGGGTCAAATCTTAGAAAAACCTTGTGTGCACTCTAGAGGCCACATTTTTTGCCCAATAAACCTGAAATTTGCTCAGAATGATTGTCTGGATAAAATCTTGGACAAGTTCGAAATTGGGTCATCTGGGGTCAAAAACAAGGTCACGGGGTCAAATCTTAGAAAAACCTTGTGTGCACTATAGAGGCCACATTTTTTGACCAATCAACCTGAAATTTGCCCAGAATGATTGTCTTGATAAAATTTCAAAGAAGTTTGAAATTGGGTCATCAGGGGTCAAAAACTAGGTCACGGGGTCAAATCTTAGAAAAACCTTGTGTGCACTCTAGAGGCCACATTTTTTGCCCAATCAACCTGAAAATTGATCAGAATAATGGTCTTGATTAAATCTCGGACAAGATTGAAATTGGGTTATCTGGGGTCAAAAACTAGGTCACGGGGTCAAATCTTAGAAAAACCTTGTGTGCACTCTAGAGGCCACATTTTTTGCCCAATCAACCTGGAATTTGCTCAGAATGATTGTTTTGTTGTAATCTCGGACAACTTTGAAATTGGGTCATCTGGGGTCAAAAACTAGGTCACAGGGTCAAATCTTAGAAAAACCTTGTGTGCTTTCTAGAGGCCACATTTTTTGCTCAATCAACCTGAAAATTGATCAGAATGATTGTCTTGATCAATTCTCGGACAAGATCGAAATTGGGTCATCTGGGGTCATAAACTAGGTCATGAGGTAAAATCTTTGTAAAACCTTGTGTGCACTCTAGAGGTCACATTTTCTGTCCAATCAACCTGAAAATTGGTATACAAAAAGTTATATTATATCAGGTGAGCGCTTCAGGGCCAATGACCCTCTTGTTTCATATTTGTCTAGAGCATAACTCACAAAGTTGGTGAGGTAGAATCATAAAATTCCATAGGTTGATAGATCTCATTATAGAGACGTGTACTGTTTAAGTTCGTTACTTTTCTGATTATTATGAAAAAGTGCAGTATACAAGAATCCTATTTTTCTGACATATCCCTCCATATTTTTAATTTGATCTATTAATATACTACTTACATTCCTTTGATAATTGTTAGGGATAGTTTTATGGCAAGAGATAAAACACTTTAAAATATGTGTTCGGTCACCGTTATTGATTTTGATATTTTCATCCAAAAACTCTTAAAGGGGGTAACTGATTATTTATATGTAGATTGTTATGAGTTACCTAAAGATACTTTTATATCGAAATTTACTTTTGTATCAGTATATCAATTTCTTTGGCATTTGTTATTCACAAATATGGCTCGTTATAGCTCACAATACTTAAACTGGCAGAGCTAGAGATGCGCCTTCACCTCTCGATAAATGAACTTGCATAGCTGAAGATACTCCTTCATGCGATTTATTGTAAGCTATAACTTTGAATATTTGTTCACACGAGATCACTGAGGGCTGGGCATGTTTGTTTTAAGCATCACTTAAGTATACGAGGTAGAATAATGAAAGTTTATAGGTAGATATAACTCATTATGGATAAGTGCAGTGCACGAGAACAGTAAATATGCTATTGCCTTTTCTATTGACATACTTGATAAAACTGTATATGGCTGCATCAATGGTAACCATTTGAGGGGCATGTATGTTTTACAAACATCTTTTGTTTACATTATCTATGTATAGTACGATGTTTATTGAATACAATGGTGCTTTTCCTTAAAAAAAGAAACTCATGCATCATGAAAAAATAAAGGTACTAGGTGTTTTTAAAAAGAGACGATTAGTGTGTTTAGTGATAAATTTTATATCAGACTAAATTATGTACAGTTGAATCTCTATGTGCAAAGGTCACATGGAACGGTATTTAACCAGAGTTCGACTCCACCGAATTTTTATTAAAAGCAATTCTAGAAAAATGGCAGTTTTCGTCATACCAAGTAAAAAAATGAGAAGTTTAATTTTTATCTATTACTCCTTTTCCATCTGTATTTCGACGACTCGATCTAAAAAATAATAAAAAATAAATTTATTTGCCAATTGAATATCTACTGGAGATGACAATGCTCTATTTGTCTAGTCATGTCCAACACAATTACGACTTTTCGGATGTGGAGAACAAGTTTCAACTGTACTTGGAGTTGTACAAAAGCGGTCTGGACACTTACAATCTACTGAAGTATATTTATATCAGACCAAAAGAGAACCTTAAGAGAAGACTTTCTAAGTATGTTATTTTGAATCCAAATCCTATGGTGTGGTTACTCTTTGGAATTTGCTAGATGGGATGATTCAAATGAGTACCGACAAAATAATGTTTGATTGACAATAAAGCATATACTGAAGAAAAGTGAAGACACTACACTTAAAATTTTCTTACTTCTAAAAAAGAATAGAACATATAGCATGAAATATATTTTGACGTTATTTTCAAGACTTTTAACAATCGTTTTGTCGAAATTTCATTGCCTTGTCTCCTGATATGTCAGAGTTACAGCCCTTAATGCGTTTAGAGCTAATTTCATCTAATGCGGCATATGTACATGTTCAGAAAACGCTTCAATATTTTTTTTTCGGAATTGGTCATATCCAGGTTGCCAACCATCACTTAAAATCTCATTCATCTCTTCAAGCAAGCTCTAAAACCAATGTCTAATATGTCACTTTTGCGAATTATCTCCCTTTGACATAAACACATAGGGAATTTATACTGTTTGGTATTCACAAATTTATTACGGTTATTATTGTTTTTTTTGCAATATCATGCAGGCCTTACAGGAAATTTTTGAACTCCTTCTTCGACTAGGATTGTTCCCAGATGTCCATGCAATAGCGGTTTCAATTTCCTACGGAGATACATTATAAAATGTTCAAGTTTTGGAACATAATGACAATTCTGTTTTTCAAACACCATTTTCTAAATGCTGAAACACTGTTAGGCAAACTTCTTTACGTTTCCTGACTCGTATCTTGTCAGACTACCATTACGTGTATACCGAAATGGTTTGCAATCTTCTGCTTGGATTTCTGAATGTTTAAATTGTGTGAAATTTCCGTTCAAATTGTACACCTGACAAACGGACTCCTGTCACATTAAAAGGGTCCATTTTTCATCCCCGTAATTAACATTCACAAAATGATTATTGCTCGGCACAACAAAGTCAATGAACAATGCGAAACACTTTCATTTGTTTTTTTACTTGTTGTATTTAGAAAAAAAATATGGCAAGCAAAGTAGGTGTAGCGTTTTCAATTTTGATCAGTACATATTCGTTTTAACAATTTATTTCCCCTCTTACAGTTTGTATCTATAGCTATGTTTATATTTTGCAGGCGTACACGAACAACATCTATGACGTCAATTTCTATACCGGGTACAGTAAGGAGAGCTACAAGAGACTGAAGGTTATACAGGGCTATGGTATTGTCTGCAACAGAATAATATTCTTTTATCTGTAACGAATCATCTGAAATGTGGATCGAAATGTGCGTCAGAGTGATAAATAGATGTCAGCTCGTCGGTCTGTCCGTTCATCAGTAAATGGTTTTGTGCAGCCGTCTCTTAAACGTAAAAACCAAGGGCGTAGCGCCCTTTTCGCATAATACGCATGTGCGTAATGTAGAAAGATTGCAAATTTGGTCGTAGGTTGCTTTGTATTGTTTTGAGGGTCAGTTTTGCCGTTTTTGTGTCTCAAATTGCACATAGAATGCACGAAAACAAGTCTTACAAATCAAATTTTTCTCGAGGGGGCCACCTCTCGTGCTCTCCCCTCTCGGATCTACGGCGCTCGTGCGTATATAAATTTTGGCTACGCCCATGAAAACAACTACATGTATAATTTTTATATTTGATCGACTTTTACTTGTAGACTATGTATGGACATCTTCGCTAGCCAAGGTTGAACCCACTTACGTTTGTATTCACCCTTGGCGAATTTAGTCCGATTTTCTTGAAATCGCGAAGCGTCGCCAAGCGGTTGTTCTGTTGGTTGTTTACGTCCATTATTGATGACGTCATTAACGCGCCTTGTCTTTCGCGTCAAACGTCATGCGGATTATGCAAAAGTTGGCTGCTTTTTGGTCGAAATGTCGAAAGTATGATAATTCGTCGATTAAAGTTAGGGAATTCCTGTCTATTGCAGTGAAATTCTTAGGAAAAAATCGCCCATCTTCGCGTTTTTGAGTTGCAAATGCAATGCTTTTTTCACGCCCGTTGTCATGATTTGGTTACTCATAACAAATGTATCAGTCGACAATCTGATTGGTTCCAGCGAGACCTCGCTGGAACCAATGAAAACGTTTTCCAGGAGACCAAGAAAATCGGACTAAATACACCAAGGCTGAATACAGAAACGACGTTACGTCGTAGATGTCACCCTTGGCTTGCGAAGCTGATGTATGGATTGATGTGAGCATTTTAGTTTGACTGTCTATCACCCTTTCAAAGGGACGGGTTGCAACAAGGGGTCAAAAACAGATTTTCTTTAAATTTTGTGGATTGATAGGGTTACATTATATCTTTAATTTGTATGCGTAAAAAATCTGATTCGGCTTATTTTCCAAGATATGGGTAAATAAAATGGGTGGGGTAAGATGGACTGAAACACAGTAGGGGTTATTCTAAGTCGCTTATCTTTCTTATTTTCAGCCCCAGATGCATGAAAATGTGTATGCGTGTTTTGTGATATATGCATTAAACATATATGGGCTTACATTACGATATTCCATGTATATCTTTTCCGTAATATTCATTCTTCTTTCTTTCGCAAAATTTCGCTATTTTTTAACGACCAACTTTACCAAACTATCTCCACACGTTTTATTTGAACAACGTGTACCAAGTTTGACGTTGCTAGCATTGATATAGAAGATATGTTCCCGACACAAATCCAAGCGTAATAAAACAATGGACAATCACTCGAATTGTAGGCATGCCAGAGTAATGATTCTTGTACATGACACTTCTGCACAATAAGATGTATAAGTGTACCAAGTTTGAAATTGCTAGCAGTTATGGTTTAAAAGATATGATCCGGACATAAATGCAAGGGTACAAACAACAAAGGGCAATGACTCTAAAAGTGGGCGTGGCAGAGTACTGGTTCTTGTACACGAGACTTTCCTACAATGAGATCTATTAATGTACAAAGTTTGAAGTTGCTAGCACTTATGCTTTAGAAGATATGGTCTGGACAAAAATGCAAGGGTAAAACCAACAAAGGGCAATAACTCAAAAAGTGGGCGTGGCTTGTCGATGAGAAGGCAAATGGCAATGGATTTACAATACGTGATTAGAAACCTCCATACCATTATCAACGAACGTTTAAATTGCTATATCTCTGTTTATGCATATATTCACGCGATTATCGTGGTACCATTGTTTCTGTTTTAGAACTATTGCTTCATCCTCTTAGCGGGCCGTAGACTTAGCGCAGTTGGTAGCGCATCTGCCTCTCACTAGAAAGGTCCCGGGTTCGATACGATACCCGGCCGCGGCTAAATATCCTTCACACAAATGTCAGCCACCAATTGGTTTGAAATCGTAAACATATGTGGGCGAGCAGCTGGAGGCTCGGTTAGGGTGTTGTGGTAGTAGTGATATGAGAAAAAACGGAATCCATGTTTAGGTGCTCCAACCACTGCGCTAAAACCATAGCAGTTAAAAACGGCGTAAACTCCCACTAAACCAAATCATCTTCTTAGCATAATACATATGAACATATGCTGAGTCAAAAAAGAAAGTGTGCACAGAGAATAACTGGAATTTCTATCGTAATTTTGAATATTGATATTATAACATTGGTATCAAATTAAAGATAATTCAATTGCGTATATGTAGGTGTCTTTTTGAATTGTGTAAAATGGAAATTTACTTGTGTTTTCTTTAGATGTTTGAGATAGGGGTCAATTCCGAAATTCACAGACCTTGCTGACGAACGTGAGGAGATTAAATAATGCCAATTTCTTGGGATTTCTGTTTCAATTTCTATTGTGACATGTCTTCAATGAACGACGGCAAACATCTGTGGTCTTACTGTTCGAACATAATGTTTCATTTTATCGTTTGGAATTCTATTGCGTTGATATTGCAAGACGTATTCCAGGTCCTGCAAGTTCTTTAACTGGCCCCTTAATTTTGCGAAACTCAGGCGAAAGAGATGTTCGGCCCTATACCGCCCTCATGACTAATTTTCACGCGTCCCGTGCCGATGACGATGTGCCTAATGCAGGCGTAACGTTAAGATTTAGGCATTATGATAATTTGATAAACATATGGTCTCCAATCTCTTATGAGCCGTCTATCTGCCTTGGTCGATTTTCAGTGTTGCTAACACATGTTTGCTTTACTGAATCGCCATCATTAGTGTAGATTTGAAACGTTGACGTAAGGGCGTCAACGTCATGTAACGGTCTCGTCTAGTCATTGCTGCATTCGGGATATCAGACCAAAGCCTATCAAAAATGTATCCTTTGTTTTGGTAACATGATTGCAAACGCCTAATTTAATAACGATACCATTTAGACGAAAACGACACATTTTACGCCGGTTCAAGAGACTAGCAAAACTTACGTGTGAAATCTGTCGTGTTTACTAAGACGTATCATCTTTGGTTATTCAGCAATTCGAAATTTTATGTTTGATTTAGCTTTTATACACTTTGAATGCAGATTTTAGACAATAAACTTTATCATGAAACGTTTGTTTTGATAACCACGTGCAAAAAGGTGCTATCAGCGTTTGGCAATTTGCCTGGCAATTTAATCATCCAATGTTGCTTCCCGTGTCAATAGACATGAGAAAGTTGATAGCCTAACTCTGTGTAGAAGTTTAGTGGAGTTAATCGCAGCCGTTACGTAGATATATTAAGTAGAAAAATGCACACTTTCTTTTTTGACTCAGTATATGAATTTAAACGTAAATAATACAGATCGCTGTCGCTCGATCTATCTTATAATATTCATTGTGTTGTCACGATCGTTGATCAGTATGTAAAATAGGTCATTATACTGTCGAGTGTCAGTGATACAGATGATGGATAGAAATAAAACTCGTAAGAGCATTTTTTTCTAAATAGCTGGATATCGCCAACTCCTCATCCGAGGCTATTCGGGTCGAACCCAACGTGTCGTCGAGTCGTACCTTGTTTGCGAAATGAACTGACTCCCGATGTGGAAACACCGTTTCAAAATTACATCGCGTGGAATCTCCATTTCTTAAACTATAATCACTATATCAAATCCTTAAACAACAATGATAACGGAAGAACAATTTGTCAAACACAGTACATGCATTAAATTGAGAAATCATTCTAAACAGGTTTGTTTGCAGAAAACACAGAAACAAAACAAATCAAATGTTGAATGAATTAAAACTATACAAAATTGTAATGGTAATTGACCTTACTGGTTTCGAACCAACAGCGTTCACAATTTGTAACTGAGAACAGGTTACGAGGCAAATCCTTTCCCTTTTGAGTTAAAGTTGACTTTATTATGCTCCCCGAAGGGAGAGCATATAGTCGCCGCTTTTTCTGTCCGTCCGTCCGTCCGTCCGTCATTCCGTCCGTCCGTCCGTCCGTCCGTCCGAAGCGATTTCTCCATAACCCTTGGGCCAAATCAAATGAAACTTGCCATGTGAACTTTCTATGACGAAATGCCGATGTACTTTTCCCGGTTTTTGGATTTGAGGCCTCGTCATGGGAAAAGGGGACTTAAGGTTAAATACAGTTTTTCTCTAATTTCTCATAGTCTAATGGTCAGAATTTGATGAAATTTCACATTTGAGTAGCAAATCAGATGCCCTTGACAATAACGTATTTAAAATTTGCGTATAAAAATATGTCATGGAAAAAGGGGCTTAACATTTGTTAGCTTTATATTAGCTCTGCATGACATATATTTATTGTGACAATGCCTTATTCGGAGAGCATTGTCCGTCTCTGACGGCTCTTGTTAACAAAGTGCATGTATGTATCGTTTTCTAAAGATCGCACCTTTACACAATATCACGAAAGACAATTCACTACAAAAACTGGTTATATCGAAATAGGATCAATAAGTTTGTAAACACGTTGCATGAATTGAGTTTGAGTTTGAGTTTATTGGGGTTTTACGCCGTTTTCAACTACCAGGGTCATATCGCGGCGGCTGGAGCACCTACCCATGGATTCCTGTTGTTTCTCAAACCAGTACTACCACAACACCCTTACCGAGCCTCCAGCTGCTCGCCCACTTAGGTTAACGATTTCAAACCCATTGGTGGGTGACAATTTTGTCAGAAAGGGTATTAGCCGCGGCTGGGTATCGAACCCGGGACCTCTCGAATGAGGGTCAGATGCGCTACCAACTGCGCTAAGGCCGCGGCCGTTGCATGAATTGAATTGGACAATGAAACTTATAGTGTTTGTAAGAAAATACATAAAAAGCAAACAAAGAAAAGATAGTTTTCCTGTATGGACATCAAAGCCATTTTGAATTTTGTCCAACAGGCAATTGAGTCTGAGAAAGGTTTTTGGTAATAACACCTATTTTGAATGTCTCAAACGGTATTTACTTAAGCACGGAACGGAACAGAACGGAATAAAACGGAACATACGGAATATAACGGAATTGGATCGGGCAATGAATCTCATAGTATTTGTTAGAAAACACATAAAAAGCAAATAAAGATAAGACAAATTTCCTATATAGATATCAAATCAATTTTGATTTTTTTTCCAACAGGCAATTGAGTCTGAGAAAGGTTTTTGGTAATAACACCTGTTTTGAATGTTCCAAACGGTATTAACTTAAACACGAAACGGAACGGAATAAAAACATAATACCATAAAAAATATCTACTGTGTGGAAGACGAGGTCGGGGTCTACGACTCGGTCTTTGATGACCTCCTAATATCCAACGGTTGGTTATTGCTAATTTAGTGAAGACAAAGAAGAAAATCTTAAAAGTTAAATTAAACAATGTCTACAAGACAAACGACAACGATTGTGGATTGCATGAAATCACTAATGCTACTGCGTTGGCATTCGGAAGAGATCCAGCAAAAGAGCAACATATCCCTAGCAGATTATGATATCTTCTAAGTTGCTTGCAAGAGAAAGAAATTACTTCTTTCCCAACTGCGAAGGGAACTAGAAAAAGGAGGAATCGTTTAAAAAGATCGAAAACGTTTAATTATCTTGTGTCTGAAATATGCCAGACACGCACACCAATTATTTTCTGTGTGAGCAATGCAGTGACGATTGTCATCCCAAGTGTCTACGCACTGACGCATCGGAGCACAGAGAGAAGTATTTCATTTGTCCCTCGTGTTCTAACAAATAATCAAATAATTTGATTTAATAAACTTCAAAATATATATTCTCTATATATTTTCATGTTGTTCCATTTTTTCCTTGTTCTGTGTTCTAGAATTTTGTCATGATCACTGTTTCGTAATTTAGCATGTCGTGACTTGTTCTTGTTCCTTGATTTATCATTCTATGTACAAGTATCATTCCGTTCCGTCTCGTCTTTCAGTAACGACCTCCCAAACTGATATCAAGAAATAAGAATTATGTACAATATAGCACATGTTTTACTGAGGTAAAGCAAGATTCTGGTTACCAACATTGTCTTCATTTGCCTAAATGTTGGCCCGAACTTGCTTTTATAGACACAGATAATATATTGGGGCAGAACGAAAAGATTCTGGTTACCCGAACTTAATTTTATGGACACGTCAAAGCATTGAGCTCGTATTATAGTTCACGATAAATGGCATGGCAGAGCTACTCTATCAATTATCCTGCGATGCACTGACAGGTCATTTATCGAGCGCTATATCAATGATCTTACGAAACTTTTAACGTTTATTCTTTTTAGCTCACCTGAGCACAAAGTGCTCAAGGTGAGGTATTGTGATCGGTCGTTGTCCGTCGTCCGTCCGTCCGTCCGTCCGGCCGGCCGTCCGTCCGTCCGTCCACAATTTCTTTAAAGATCTTCTTCTCCCAAACCAGTGGACCAATTTTCTTGAAACTTGGCAGGAATGATCCTTGGGTAAAGGGCTTTCAAAGTTGTTAAAAGAATTTGATTCCATCAAAGACTCTGGCTGCCGCGGCATGAGAAAAGGGGAAAATAGCCACTTCTTTTAAAAATCTTCTTCTGCCTAACCAGTGGGCCAATATTCTTGAAACTTCCCATGAATGATCCTTGAGTGAAGGGCTTTCAAAGTTGTTAAAAGAATTTGATTCCATCAAAGACTCTGGCTGCCGCGGCATGAGAAAAGGGGAAAATAGCCAAATATTTTAAAAATCTTCTTCTGCCTAACCAGTCAGCCAATATTCTTGAAATTTCACATGAATGATCCTTGAGTGTAGGGCTTTCAAAGTTGTTAAAAGAATTTCATTCCATGAAAGACTCTGGCTGCCGCGGCATGAGAAAAGGGGAAAATAGCCAAATATTTTAAAAATCTTCTTCTGCCTAATTAGCAAGCCAATATTCTGGAAACTTCACATGAATGATCCTTGGGTGAAGGGCTTTCAAAGTTGTTAAAAGACTCTGGCTGCCGCGGCATGAGAAAAGGGGAAAATAGCCAAATCTTGTAAAAATCTTCTGCCTTCAACTAGTTGGCCAATATTCTTGAAACTTCCCATGAATGATCCTTTGGTGAAGGGCTTTCAAAGTTTTTGAGAGACTTTGATTCTATCAAAGCCTTTGACTTCCGCGGCATGAGAAAAGGGGAAAATAGCCAAATCTTTTAAAAATCTTCTGGCTTACTACATGTAGTGGGCCAATATTCACATGAATGATCTTTGGGTGAAGGGCTTTCAAAGTTGTTATAAGAATTTGATTAATATCAAAGCTCTTAGTGCAGTGGCATCAGAAAAAGGGTAAAAGAGCAAACACTTTTGAAAAGGCTGAATTTTGTTTCATTCTTTTGAAAAACTAAGGAAAAGGGGCTTTATTGCAAAATTCTTAATTTGCTGCTATACAGGTCAAAATGTTTATTTCAACAAGGCAAGAAATTTCAGGTGAGCGATCTAGGGCCATCATGGCCCTCTTGTTTTCCATTTAGGCCTCGAGGTCGAATAGTTTATGATTTGAATTGCCAATTATGAAGAATAGATGATTCTCGTAGAATAAACCAGTGGTGAAAGATCAAACATATACTTCATAAAATTCTACCTTTTAATTTACATTATTTATTATTTCGTGCGCAGGTGAGCTAAAAAGTAACTGTTTCGAAGAAATTCTGCAATTGTCCAACTCATACATCTTTAACAGAACGCCTTTTACTTTCACTTAAACGTTGCGTATGTTTGCATAGTTGCTATGACATTATAACCACTGTTAATTTGCCATTAGAAATATTGACTCGTCACGCTAAAATGTATTTCTGTGAAGTGTGAAAAGATCGCTCTTAGTCAGTTTTGGCGGACGATTCAGACTTACTAGGAGCAAAACCGTTCATTTTGGTGAAATTTGCTTGGTCTAAATGGTTTCCCTGTCTTACTGTATCCTCTGTTAACAAATGCTAAGTGTGGTTTACCCTACTCTCCAAAGTCGGGGTCTATTGATTAACCATCAAATATGACCTCTGCCATTTTTGTTACACAAACAGCCTATTTAGTCGTCATAATGTAATTATAGCACATCATTTGAATTATCGAATCAAAATCATTCAGCTTTGTCTTGCATGATCATTACGTATACATTACATCGCTTCTATTTTTGGCTGAAGCCGGTTACATTTGAATTATCGAATCAAAATCATTCAGTTTCATCTTGTTTTATTACGTATACATTACGTCGCTTCTATTTTTCGCTGAAGCCGGTAATTTGAAGCGTCAGCCAATGAAAGTTTGTAACAGATTTTTAAATTGTCTTGTCGTGTATAGCCAACGATTGGATACCGAAATCCCGTCAAGGCCCCGGGATTAGACGTGAAATGATCCCACGGGAACAGAGCACCATTCTATCATAATAGAATGAAGAGAGAATGTGCTCTGTTCTTTAGAGAATAGGTTTACCCCAGTTTGGTCGGTTTAGTATTATGGAATCAGAGCTCCAGATAAGAGGTGGTGATGACTTTTCAAAATGAAATATTTCACTAAAACTTCATCAAACCCTATGTTCTGGGTACGCATTAGAATTGTCTCGTTGAGACGATTCAAATGAGTACCCACAAAATAGGGTTTCGGTGTGAAATTAAAAACGTTAGAAAATGTTCATCCCCTCTTATCTAGAGCTCTGATGGAATTACAAGAAGGTATCTTTAAGCGTAACCTGTCACGAAATACCTACCCGGCGTAAATATGTCATGTGCAAGCCCATGCATCGAAATAATCATAACCAGACGCATTTTGTTTTCTCATCGATTGGGACTACATTTCTACAAAATAATCTAAATAACAGACATTACTTATTTTCAAAAATAAACCTTTTTGTAGTTTAGAATATAAGTTGACTTTGCGAATTACACATAAAAAATCATTTCATTCTTAAATTTTAAACGGACGTACCTGAGCTTTTTGAATAAGGTATCTGAATAAATTTACAATCGATTAATATGGAGTTTTCGCATTTCTGGTTGTTTCTGTTGCTCTGTATAAACGTAAGCCTAGCTCGGAAGAGACTTTTAAAAGTGAATGTTGTTTACTCGGCTGATGGTAGCCTGGATGGACTGGGATGCGCCATACACGATCCGTATACGTATAATGCAGCAAGGTTCAACACAGTGACAAAAACATGCACGCCGCTACCCAGGACATGGTACCACACACCAGGTACACCATTGCCGGATAACAATTACTTCCAGCTGATGGAATTGGAGGTTCTCGATCCGCAGGTAAAACTAGCATACCTGAAGACGTACTCACCAACGATTTTAATTCTATTAATTAAATCCAAATTAGAGTACAAGCCATCTGATTGGTCGAGACGTATGCCACGGCCAATCGGATTGTTCATTGTTTACTATCAAAGGTAAACTTAGAATTAAACTGGCTGGTAACCAAACCGAGAGGTCAATTTGTCCCTCATAAAACAGACCAACAGATAAGATGCGGTTTACTTTTTAGGTGCAGAATTTAAAACGTATGTTTTGTATAAATCCCTTTATTGTAAGTAATCGACGAGGAAAATATACTGGGTTTTGACGTACGTAATAGAGAAAGGCATACAAACTGTGAGAGAAAATAGGAAAATGCTGATAATTACCATTAATTTTCCTCTATACATTACCAATTTCCGTCATTGCTTTATTTTCTTCTAAATACATGCTTTCGTCTGCGGAAGTGCACTTATAAGACCAATGTATGCTTGTTAACGCGTAATCATTAATGGACTAAAGTATTATATTGTTCACTAAACAATGAATATTGCAAGTTTTGTTCAGATTACAAAATTGTATGAGATATCAATTAAAAGAACAATTAAAGACACATTTAAAAATGAAGGTTTGAAAGACGTTTTTCGTTAGCGTCTATACAAAATGTAATCAAAGTTAGGCACAACAAATTAAGAAGCAGTATCAAGATCTAAATAAAACCATTCTAAGTATGGCTTCTATGTGTTTTTGTGAAGTGCACCTTTTGAACATGGAGTCAAGAAGCTTGCGTAGAAGTCATTCATTAGTTCTAGAACGTGGTAAAGGGAATGTGCTTCTTATATACCCACTGCTTTTAATGCGATGTTTCGGGACCCAGTGTATCGCGTATCATGTCTTATGTGCCGCGCAACGTTTGTGAACGTGCCTATCATTACGTACGATTATAATGTGGTGTCTCCCAGTACGTGACTGCACTACAACAGGTCAATTTGATGTAAAGTATTGTAAACGTCGAACAATTCGTTCATTTACACCAGAACGAAAGCTACATATGCGACTGTGGCCAATATTTTAAGTAGGCTTAAAACATGCGAGAGTTAAATATCTGAACGCTTCTTTTTTATTTAATTGAACAGAGTAAAAACGATTTGGTGCATTTTGATTGGGGTATCCATATGGGATGTCTTAACAATAAAAATTCAGTTGTGACTTTTAGCATACGTCGTTGCGGAAATAAAAGACGTCGGCATTACCAATCCCTTTTGTTTTTTGATACTTTTTAGAAAAGTTAATTGTAAATCCGAAAAATAAATGTTTTCCAGGGTATACTGGAATCAGATTGTCTGTCCGTCTATTTTGTTTGTATCAATGCGCTATCTCGCCAAATGTCTCGAATAGCACATGCTATACACTTTAATGCTACGTTTTATGTTATGATGAAATTGTTTGGTTCGTTTTCGTCCATATAGGCTCATGAGTTAATTGAGTTGATTGAATGTTTGATTGAATTTTTGGGAAGCACATTTCTCTATGCAGCCATCTCTCTCTGCACTTTACCATTCTCTGCATACCATACAACATCTCCCGGTCCTCCTCACTATGAATAGTCCTATCAAAAGCAAAGATTTTTGAGGTAATACATGTAGATTTTGAATTGTGTGACCGAAAATGAAACATTCAATTAATCATGTCTCTAAGAGAAGAAAAGACCGACGTAGGAATTTGCTTTATTATGGTTCAAAGATCAGTCAATGGGTCTGTCAAGTTTACTGAACCATGAAATATATTCAAGGCTATAAATAGATGTATGGAATCAAAGTACTCAAGGTATTCAAATGGATAATCAAAGTACCTCATCAAAGTACTCTACGAATCAACGTATTCAACGATGGCTACCACAAGAGAAAGGAATACATGATTATTTGCACAAAGCGTTCATATAGGGTTATATATAATACTATATCATTTCACTTTTGGAATTTGAAGTAGAAGATGGAAACCATTTTAAAAGATATTATTAAATGAGTGTCAATTATCAATATTTTGTTTCGTGATTATAATATTGTTCAATGACCAAATAAGAGATGACTTCCAACCAGAACTTAAATAATCCTTTAAATTTAATAGTTCTTCCGTCTTTTCTTCCCCTTTTTAGCGTGATTATTCGTAGAAAAGGGGGTTAAAATAATCCAGACATCCAGGTGTCAGCATTGTTGTATTGCTTTGGTTAAGTTTTTATCTGCAACTGTCATATCTGTTTCCACGAGGTACAGTTAAAAAGTTCATGGACTGCCGTTTTACGTGAATGGAACGCATTAGAATTTTGAAAGAAAGTGTATACATGAAAAGAGGAAATCAAGACTGATAAGTACATATAGTCTAGGAGCCAGCTGTTACAAAGGGGGTTACATTAAAAGTTATTGCAACCGTTGCCCTATAAAAAGTAGTGGTATTTTTTAATACATCAGGTTCCCATACTTTGGTTAAGGGTGGATGACATGCTTAGAAGTGGAAGGATTTATTTTTTAAAATCAATGTCAAAGGTCAATACCCCATGACTTACTCATTTGCGAAGCTAAAACAACTTTTTCGGTATCAAAATGAAGCCGATGATTTACACTTTGACTTACATGAATAATATATAACTTTTTGATTTTGTATATTTGTGAATATTCATAAATATAGCAAAAAATGGTTAAAAATCACCAAAATAAGTTTGTCTACAAGTGAATAATAAGTTTCTGAAATACCAATGGTATGTTTGTGTGGTTGAAATTATTCTTAAAAATTGCCCAGAAACCTGTTCTAGACTTATATGCATATTTTCTTTGAATTAGTCTTTAGCTTAGGCTTGTAGTCATAGGTAAAAGTGGTTGGGGTAAATTTTCCATAAAATTACAAAAACTGCAAACATTGATGTAACAATAAATCTGACACATAAATGTGATGTTTTATTAGGATTTAATGTTTTAAATCATATTTGCATGGATTTATAAAGCTTTTAATGCATATTCCTGGAAATTTATTAGAATTCTAAGAGCAAGAATAACAATTCGAAGAAACAGCATGTGAGATTGATACAGACTATGTCAAAACCACAATTTCAAAGCTATGACTCTGAAAACGAATATTTATCAAGTATCTATGTACTAGTAATCGGCAGCTGAAACTATTCTCCAGGCCCGTGTCAGATTTCTTAGGAATCAGACCAACATGGGGACGGTCAGAGTTTGCATTGTTGTGTAGTGCATTGCTTTTATAGAGCCAAAAGGAAAGGCATTAAGCGCTTGAACCAAACAACTCGCACACAAAATTGTGTGGTTTTATATGCGATGAATAACATATCACTGGAAACACAGTTTACAGTTTATGTAAATAAAACAATATCTCTAGTATTTATTGCATACTAATAAAGGATACAGAAATAACTTAATCTTTCAAAATCATCTTTCTCCATTTGTTAAAAATGGCAGACAAAATTCAAGATCGACCCATTAACGATCTGGAACCATAATAGACACTTTTGAAAATACAAAAAGTATTGTTATATATTATTTCTATGATATAAGACGGAGGTAAAATGAAACTTAAAACAATTTTTACCGATATGTTGAAATTTTATATATTTTTTTAGTTATTGACCCCCTTTTACAAAAAAGGCGGGAAAAGGGGAAGCACCAACTCCGTAAATCTCATATTTTTTTCCCAGAAGATGATAATATCTGACATTTTTTCAGCTTGTATGCTACAACAGATATGTATGTAACGTAAATAATCTAAATACAAAACTATGAAAAACAAAATTGAGAAAAAAACACTTGATTATACATAAGGTTTATGATTTTGCGACTGAATTTTTTCCATGTTTAAGAAAAATGAATATTTTTCTTTGATCTGTAATTTTTGTAATATTTACTGGCAGGGTTTGAGACCTACACAAAATTTATCACTAATTTATACTTGTGCAAATAAAACAAGAATGGGGAAAAGTTACCGTTAAATTTTGGTTTTTTATGAATTCAAACTTAGTAGGGGCGCATAAAACAAGGACAAAATTATCCAAAATAGGTCATTCAATTCCATCAAATATTAATTGTAAGGTCAAATGTAACAACACATCATTTTTATAGTAACTTATATAAAGAACTTATTTTTATCAAATATTCATTGCCAGATTTCCCTGTAGTTACTACATAAACTATTGTTAACAAATCAAGGGCATTATATACTTCGGTGGGGAATCATGTGACACTAAATTTCAGAAAATCGTCAATGATTTTGTAAATACTTGACCAATTTGAAATCGGTTTGAAACAGAAAAAAGTGTAAAACGCCCAATATCAGATGGTTGGTAACTCTTTTACAAATCAAGTGATTAAAACGTTATTGACGACCAGATTAAGTTTTGTTTGGTCGTTAATAACTTTCAAATCAGCTGATTTTTCAAAGATTATCCTTGGCATTCAGCAAAGTCATGGAGTGTTCCCGCTGTCTCTGCTTAAATTCTTCTTTTCAAATCGGTCATCTTTTGACAGAATTGTTGGAAAATATCGAAAACATTATGTCAGGTGATTCCCCGCCATGATATAAGACTCGCGGGATGGAAGAGGGTTGAAATTGGTGTCATGTACTACTGTATAAGAACGCCTTTTTAATCAAATTAAGCTAATCTTACACGAACTTGTATCTTTGATTACCGGGTCTTTACATACCTTTAATTAACGATATTATGGCACATATTTACAAAATTTACCCTTGCAAAAACCGCAATAGCAAAGTCATAACTACTGTAAATTTGCATGTGATGGTTCGAATCTTGGAGGTCCCTTACACCTTCAAGATTTGAACCAAGACATGCAACGTTGAACTGAAAATTAACAACGATTACCTTTTGTTTATTACTGTAAAATTTGTAAACATGTGTCATTATATTGTGACTGGACTATAATAAACAAGAGCCGTCACAGACGGATTATGCTCCCCGAAAAGTGTTTGTCACAAAATAAAAACTATCATACATTAAGCTCCCCTTTCCCATGACAGCTTTTTTGTACACACATCATTTATAGAATATGGTCTAGAACATCCTATTTATTACATGAGCACAAAATTTCATTAAATTCTGCCCAATAGACGAAGAGTAATAAGAGAAAAACTAATTTTTACACTAAGGCCCCTTTTTCCATGACGCAGCCTTAAGTTTACAAACGGAGAAAAGGGTCCCTAGGTATTACCCCAGGGAGTTCATATGTGAAGTTTCATTGAATTTGGTTTAAGGATGGCTGAGATATGGCTGTGGACGGACTGACGGACGGACGGACACACGGACATACGGACGGACGGACAGCGTGGCGACTATATGCTCCCCCGAAATTTTTTCGGGGAGCATAAAAAATCAAGGCAGAAGACGCAACATTGATACTACATTGTATATCAAATGCTGGTCTTCAGCATTTATTCGTATAGATCTTGGAATTAATCAAGTGTATTGGTGCATACATAGCCCATCCCCATCAAAAAAACAAAACTGTACCAGTCCAAACGAACAGAAAACACTGAGGAAAAGGGACACATTGATGATAACACATTGATGATAATCAACAACCTCTTCTTTTCTCTCAATGTTTTCTCAAATTATTTCTACAATGGACGTCAAAACCAGACTTGTTAAGAGAAGGATACATCAGTCCTTTGCTCTTTATAACCAAATCAGTAAATTCATAACAATTGTAGGCCTATTGAAACAGTTATTTCTTCATTTCTCTTAGTGTTTTTCTGTTATTTCTACAAGTGATCTGGGCCCCGTTTTATCAACGAAATTACGCACATTATTTTCGTAGATTTGAACGGAAGTTCAATTTTTTTGCGTAAGTGCGTTTTACAAAACATGTTCGCAGCTAAGATTAGAATTTCCTAAGTGTTTTTCCGTAATTTTACGATCATAAATAGTTGACGTAAATCTGTTCGTCACCACTGTCGATGCCTTTTACCGTTTAAAGCCTTGATAACCCCAAAATTACTGAACATATCAAAATATCTATGAAAGGAAATGTTGACGTTGAACAAACCACGGAAAATTCATGTGAATAGCAATGGATTTTGTGCTAACAATAGACTGGGTTTAAAGTTATGTTTTGATAAACCGTCAGTGGTGTCATAAAATATCGTAACTACGGCCTGATTAAAGCCGTAGCTACGAGATTTCATAACAGCTCCAACGAATTACTATTGTATGTCCGAAATAACGTCACGATTAACTGGATTAAATCGTTCCCTATTTCGCTGTACTTTCACTTTCTTTTTTGTTGCTATTTATAGAATACAACTTGAAAAAGTATTTTTCATGTATTTCCTATTCTAATGGAATGAATGTACGTTTAATATACGTTTAATCACCAGAGTGTTCAGAACGATAATATTTAAGCATTTTTTATGCTACTAACAACGAGAAATACGAGAATTATCTCTATCTATGCAGAAAAATACAATTTAAATAGCTTACACGGCCGATATATATTAATATTTACGCGAAAGTAAACCGAGGTGAGAACACAATCGAGTCTTTCCGAAGTGCGTTTCACGGAAATAACCGAGTGTCGTAAATACCCGATCATCGGCAATAATAACCGAAATCCATTATGGTTCCAGAACGTTAAATTTTTATATAGCGAAATTTTGATATAGATAAGAATAAGACCATGAATTAGTCATTTTTATGCCCTCGCATCGATAGATTGATGGTGTACTGTTTTACCATTGTCCGTCTGTCTATCTATCCATCCATCTGTCTGTCCGTCCGTCCCTCCGTCAGTCCGAAACTTAACATGAAAACTTAACATTAGTATTTTCTGCAAAAGTATTCCACATACAAAGCTTAAATTTGGTATGTAACATTCTTTCAATGTTGTCTATCTGTTCCATGCAATATGAACTTCCTCAGGCTCATCCATTAACCCCTATCAACCCTTTATTTAAAAGCTTAATATGAAAACTGAACATTGGCCTTTTGGGGGGCTTTCGTAAAGTTGCGCATAATGCGTAAAGCAGGGGCAATGTATAAACTCATTGTTTTGTACATTTAATGTATCTTGTATATATTACTAAATATAAGTAATATTTTTGTCTCTATAATGTCTTAATATTCAACACTATCCCCATCCTCATCATCACCATCATCATCATCATCATCATCATCATCATCATCATCATCATCATCATCATCATCATAATCATCATCAACAACAACAACAATAAAAAAGTCACATGATGCAATAACCAGACTTGTAATATCCACAGCTACCCTGCACTTCAATACACTTAACTCAGGCCATGTTTACTCATCATTATCACTGACTGATGCATCAAGATACTCTGAAAGTCTACATATACACATTCTGATTCACAAATATACTTTACCAAACTTATAAGTACTCCGTTTTCTATTATGCGCAAAATGTTCTCAGGTAAAGGAATATCAAAAGTCGATATTTTTCATTATTCTCTAACTTAATCACTTGAGCAATATCATTTTCATTTTGCAAAATTATTGTGCAAAATGATAACTTCCGGTCAACTATAGAAAAATGAAATATTCCTCCTGCGTTTCATAAATGAATCCCACGTGCTAAATTTACCATTTATTCCTTTAATGGTCAACGTGCCAAACATAAAAACATAAAATGCGTTGGAAATCTCTACAACAACAACCCATAACAATTGGTGTTTTACAAGGTGAAGCGATTCAAGCGTAGGTAATATTCTCATACCCACATTTCCAGTCGTTCTATACAAATTAAATACAAAATATCGTTCATTACTGTCAAACATCAACATTCTTGTTACATTCGTACCATGTTTCAAAAGAATTGCAACCCGTATTATAAATGTACATGCAAATGCTATCAGCCAGCTTGTGGCCGAATACAGACAAACCGGAAGTGCTGCCAACCTACTAAGACAACCACGTGATAGGAAATCAAGCCGGAATTAGGACCATAACATTGTTCTGTCTCGTCTACGTGAACTGGAGCGTTCAGTGGCTGTCACAGAAAGGGATACATAATGCCTTAAAGGGAGACCATTCAGCGTCCGAACTATCCGATAATGGCTCAATTCATCATGTCTATGTACAAGACGCAAAAACCATGAACTCACAATTAACATGTTAATGTTCAGTTGGCAAGGGTGTATTAAATTATTATTGCTGATTGTGAAAAAAGTATTTTACAGACTAACGATTTACTGTCCAGTATGATGATGATCTGCCACGTGCTTAGCAAGCGTAGAGAACCTTACATCGACTTCTACAATATTAAAAAAAGATATCCCTACAACATCTGTCAGGATTACAAAATGTCTATGCGTACCTGATGTCCTGCTATTGTTTGAGCGAACAAGGAACACACAAGTTATTGACTTTGTGATTTTTGCTACCAACAGTGGTCTCCGTTTGCTGCTTTTTGTTCAATTCATCTTGTCGTGAAGTTGATGAAAATTCAATATATGGTGGTCATATGGTTAAAGCGAAGATGTTTCAAATTTGGTTAAGATATGTTATGCCAGTCCGGAAATATGCTCTATAATATAGTCGGAGTACTTATAAGTTTTGAGTAGTTTACATGCATCAGTGCATAAATATCTTCTCTTTGACGCTTACACCTTTGCGTGTGGCAGTCGGTTTTTTTCGAAGAGCATTTTGTTATGTCAAGCAAAGCTAGAGGTGCATGATCTTTACGCATTCTTACAGGAACTGAATTATTGTTGTCATCCTTGGTCCATCCATGGCCTACTGGTGATGGTAGATTCAGATACTTGTCCGTTTAGTGTTTCCAAATATAGGAAAATACTGAATTTATGTTTGTACACAAAATATATATGGATCAATATGTTTTTAATGACCCCGTATCGAGAGATCGGGGTCATATTGTTTAACTCGTGTCTGTCCGTTTGTCTGTCCGAAAACATAACATTGGCATTTTCTTCGAAAGTGTACAACATACATAGCTCACATTTGATATGTAGAATGGCTGTTAATAAAGTATCCGGAATTATGTCATAACTTTTTCATTTATGTACTTACTGTTAAAATATTTTCAACACTCAAAGTTTAGGGAATTATGCTTTTGATCCAGCAACAAAAACTAAGTTGTTTGCATTAAGGCGCATTCTATAGTTGTTATGGCAACGTGGAGTCATTTTGAGCGGCGGAACTTAGGTCTGAGATGGATACATCAGGAAAGCCTGTCTTACACAACTGATATTTACATCTTTTCGATATATTTGCCACTGCACGATATCCACATTTCCTACATATGCATTTATTTCTCAAAGAAGCGTCTGAACTGTACTCGGGAAATTCTATAGATAGATAGAACAATAAATTCTAACAAAACATCACATTTATGTGAAAGATTTATTGTTACATCAATGTTTGCATTTTTTGTAATTTAAGGGAAAATTTACCCAACCCACTTTTAGCTATGACTACAAATCTAAGCTAAACACTATTTCAAAGAAGAAATACATATAAGTCAAGAACAGGTTTCTGTGCAATTTTAAGAATAATCTCAACCACACAAACATACCATTGGTATTTTAAAAACTTATTTATTATTTGTAGACAAAACTCATTTTGGTGATCTTTAGCCATTTTTGTTATATTTATGAATATACTCAAATATTAAAAACCAAAAAAAGGTATACTTGCCATGTTAGTCAAGGTGCAAATTATCAGCTTAATTTTGATACCAAAATGATTAATTTAGCTTGATAGATGAGTAAGTTATGTGGTATTTAAGGAGGCATGTATGAAAAGTGCACAGAATGACCATTGACCTTGATTTAAAAAAAATCTACCATTTCGCTCTTTGTCATCAACCCTTGATTTATGAGTTAATGTATGTACTTCAAAGCAATATAGTTGAAAAAATTTTAGGGGACCGGTTGCAAGAAAAGTTACGTACCAGGACCTGGCTCCTAGACTAATATGATATTTGTATTGGTAAAATATATAAAACCTGATATTTCATGGCTCTAAAAACATATACTAACAGTGTACGGATCACGTTTAAATAACGTCGCATACATATTCGAAATCAATGAATTCATGTCTGTTTGTATTTTTTGAAATTCTTTAACAGAATGCTCTAAATACTTCCCAATGCGACGGAACAAAAGTTTTGTGTCATAACCTTACACTGTTGAGTTGCCCGAAGGCCATATACATATTCATTGGCCTAGAACCCGCGACATTGAAGAAATTCCTTTAAACAAGGAAATGATGAAGTACAATTTTGCTGAATCAAGGCTGTAATGCGCGTTTGAAGTCTTTCCTAGCCTAGAAGCTCTATGATTCATATTCTCATATAGGTACGATGGATACATTAAGTAGATAATGTACAAAATCACAATAAATTTCTGCGTTCGCATGATTCGTAGGTAACAAAGAAATGACGTCGAGTACGCAACGCGGGCCTTTTGCGCGTCGTCCATCAAAAGCCGGGCCTCCCACCCAATGCGCAATTTCGACGTATTTTTCCCCGGAAAAATTGCGTTATTAAGGTAAGTTTGAAGAGCGCCATGTGACTTACAAATTTGTGTTTATTCTGCGGCACCAACTGCCACTACTACAATTTTCATCAAATGTTTAGAGCAAAACATTCCCCTTTTTTGGGATGGTGAATGTTAAATGAAGTATTTGATTGTTCTAAATGTAAAAATATGCCAGAAAATTTTAGATTTTTCTTGAAAATATAGATATTTTTGTCATAATTAGGCTAAAACAGGCTGGGTGGGGTAAGATAAAGCCAAATATCTTATTTTTTTGCGTGGAAAGGTGTACAAATAGCTCTTGGTATTATCTTCAAAATATCCAAAAACAACAAATATTCGTTGGGTATTTTTTTGGCAAATTGAAAAAGAAGTTGCAAAATTTTCTAAAAAAATCTGATTTTTCAACTTTTCCCATAATTTTTCCCAGAGAAAGGATTTTAAAATATTTCTTTTAATCATTTCATCACATCTGTGGATATGTTAAGTCTCTAAATTGATAAAACATTTGAAATTATCCATTCAGAATAACTTACTATATGACATTAAAACACAAGGGTAATTTTGCGAAAATGGTCATAACTAGTCAAGGACAGATAACTCTGACAAGAAAACGAGTCAGGAAACTTACCCTGATTGTTTTATATTTTGTTCAGGAAATGTTACTTTTCAACCTATGTACAAATAAAATGAACTCACTGGGCCGATAAAAAGTAACCCCCGAGTCCAAACTTACCTTAACTGTACCGCGAATAATACCAACAATGTTAGCTACATCGTCCAATGATTTAGTTGGGTCCGATAGAATTTCAGTCTTTACTTATTCATGAACATATTTGATCCTTTACTGCGAAGATCATCGTGTATTTTCACGTTGTAATTCCCAAAATTCGTATGTCCACTAAATACAGTTCTCTTTAAATATGTACTGCAGCCTTTGGTTGGATTAGATGGCATATGAACTTCCGTAGGCACCATCCCGACCTTCACATGACTTCGATAGCGGATATTTGTTCCGTACGTTGTGATGAAATCGGCCCGATTTCAGTTGACTTTCATCTCTTGCTTCGAAAAATATGTACAAAACGCAGAATTTTTATCTCACGACCTTAAAATGTTGACCTTGCTCTGAAAATGTATTGATGTGATATCATATCGACGCTGCATGCAAACTGTAATTCGTATAAATTCGTATGTGTTGTGCCTATGAATAATAATGAAAATATCGGACGTAAGCGTTTTTTTCAAAGTGATTCGTACTCTTGACTACTATGCGAAAAAGTTTTAGGAAAAAAAGATTTTTAACAATTTAAACCCACAAACATTTGTCATAAAGGTAGTTTCTATCTTAAAGTGAATAGAAAAATTAGGCAAGTACGTGGAAACAGATACAATTCAATGGCAGTTCGTGAACTTTCTGACAGTACCTCGTATAAAAGTTATTGTGATGAAATTTTGCACATGCTTCTGTGAATATAATATCATACTCTAAGCAAGAATTCGTTTATTTGTCGGATATATGCATTGTTGGTAAAGTTTTTGCGTGAAATCGCATATATTGCTTTCAAACTTTGCAAGTGCTTCTGTGATTGCTAGCAATGGAACGATATGTTACTGACAGTATTGTTGAAGACTGGGCCAGTACAAGATCGCATGTTGGTTGTGGAATTTCTTTCTGCACAGTTGCAGTTGCCGTAGAAACAACAACACACGATTTCGTCACTATTCAGCACTCGATAGTTCTTCAACTGCTTTTAATTCGAAAAACCATAAAGTGTTGTTTGTAAATAAATAATTGTGCAAAATATATACTGAGATGAAAAAGTATAGTCAGTAATAAGTTTTTGGCCAATAATTTTGTCTAAAACGTTTTACAATGCCAAAAAGTTTACTCATAACAATCTTCAACCAATTTAGAACAAGTCGATGAAATTCAATTGACATTCATATTTTACTTAACCTTCTTTTCGACAATTCAATCCAAAAGGGGTCAAATTGAAAAGTCATAGCTTCAGTAGTGACTTTTTGTTGAGTCTAAATTCCTGGTAATTGACATGAAAAATCGATATTTATATCAGTCGAATACGCCTAATGTTTCTGTCAAGTTTGACGTGACGTAACTTGATGACGTCACAATTAACGCTTATTCCAGATACGCTGTTTTCAGAAATATCAATGACTAACACCTCATGCATGTGCCCATTTTTGACAACAGCTACTCCAATGCTTAAAACGGGAAGTGCTAGCCAAGTTCAAACTGTAGGAAACCGCCAGAGTATTTAGGCTAGGTAGATAATTTCTAACATTGTCATGTTTGGCCAAATTGATTAAGCCAGGGTGCTAAAATCATGTAATTTTGTATCTGGGCTATTGTCTTTGGTTTGCATACATTTATACAGGAAAAAGACTTGCGCCTTAACTGCAACAAGTGAACCTGTTACTTTTTGAAATTCTTTTTATCGCAAACCTAAAATCTTAAATTTAGCAATATCACTTGTAGGTTTTTGTTAAGCGTTGGTTGAACAAAAATTGTATTAAAGTCTGCACTGATATGTTGTACTTTGGCGGAATAATTGACCATCAAAACTACTGACTAAACTTTTTCTTTTGAGTATAGTATTTGTGCAAATTCCTGGTCATACTCATTGAGATATTCATTGACAAGATTCTAATGCATATATTATTGGAAAAATCATTTATTTCCAAAATAGATGCAATATTAAAAGAGCATTTACAACTGGCAGCTAAAAACCATCAGTTTAATACAAATGTGAAAGGAATGTGAAATAAGAAACAGTTATTTTCAGTCTGCTTTCATGTACATGTACACAATTGTTGCTTGTCCGGATTCTTCCATCTATGTTCAGTTTTCACTGAATATGGTGCTAGATCAGGTATTTGTTGCGCATACTTGAAGGATACATGTGTTATATTTTGCAAGCCTATATTGTGTGTAAGTTATACACGTGTGCATAGTTCATTCTGGTTCTTAGTCTTCTAGATTTTATCTCACTAATGAGGTCCCGGTTTCAACTCATTGATAAATCTTTTTGTTCGTTCACTCATTCTTCCTACATGACACTCATTCTTCCTACATGACAACCACTAATGATTTGGGTGGAAGCAACTACTTGTCCCAAAGTTTGTCTGCCTAGACAATACATGTATTATATCAATCAGCAAATCATTTGCTTAAAGTGACATTTCACATTTATTTGATTTTATAAAAGTATGTCTTGATGCAAAGATTGTTTACTCTTATGCGTAGAAATGCTATCAGTTTTTTGAAGTTGTTATTTATAAGGGAAAAATATGCCTTTAAAGTTGAGACAGAAATGACAAATTCTATATAAATCTGAACTGTTGTCCACAACAATTTGTCTAATTTTAGCACAAAAATATATATCTCTATCGTAAACGGTTCGATATTTTGACTTGAAGTTTTCAGAATTTCCATAAGAAAAGATGCTCTTTCAGATAAAATAAAAATAAAATTTATGTAAAAAAGATTGTGAAATGTCATTTTAATGTGTGCGAGAGGTTACTGAAATTCACCTATATGTAACTTTTAGGCAGATATTGACAGATTATTTGTATCAATTGTAATTTGAGAGAAAAAGACAAAATTGTAAATGATAGGCATTTTGAAAAATAAGGTGGCGATCCCACATGTTTGTACAAGTGACTTGAATAGATCCACTGTTCTCTCTAACATTGAGGGTTTACGCATAAGTCATTTACTACATCTCTTGCTGAAGCTATCTGTGTGTAGACCAGAAATTAGCCATTTCAAACCATATCAAATTCCCAGTAGCGCAATAAAATGCAACAGAGAAGTCCTTTGTACCCTTTTCATCGGCGGCCATCTATGAATTACAAACGTGCATTCAGTAATTATAAAAATGGGACATTAATAATTATTAGTCAATCTCGAAATAAATTTAGACAAATTTAAACTCTCGATAACACATTCGAAGTACATGTGTAAATGCTTTCCCATTTAAAGGATTATTATTAAATGAATTGCATCCATTTTAGAACATTGCAACCAGAAGGAACTTCTGGTGGTTATCACCTTATACCTCAAAATGTTCATATTGAGCAATGTTTCCTCTACTTGTATGCTTAAATCACAATCTGTCCAACGTCATGTGTAATCTGCTCCACTTATAACTATGTCAACTATATTTTGCAGTAAAATATTATAATAAATAAAATACTGATCGATTTACGGGCGGCCATCTTAAAATTGAAATGGTCGACTCATTTTTTTCAAAATGATTTCATTGAAACGAAGATTGTAAAATTGTGAGGACATCATTGAAAGATCATTTGTTATAATTCGAAAGATATAAACAGAACAGAAATTATCGGCGGCCATCTTTGAAATTCAAGATTGCTATTCCAAACGCATAATTGAATGAATTCATTTGATCCGCTGGTACTTCAAATATAGGAGTAGACGCAAAAAGTAAGTCAATATCTGCCATGATAAGGGTTGCTCGTAACAAGTCAAAATTGGCGGCCATATTGGAATTCAATATGGCCGCCGTCAGGAGGGTCTGATTTTAAAATCTACCCGGGAAAACCATTCTTATGGGTCTATACTACATGTGTGCCAAATTCGGTGCTTTCCTGAAAAAGTGAACGATCATATGCCATATCTGCCTTACTATTGGGATCATGAAAACTCATGGAAACCTCTTTCACTTACATCAAGTAGAACCCCTAAAACAGATATAACGCACCGTATTAAGTCTATTAACTTGAAATGTGCGATATATAGAACAAATGATGTAGAAAAATGATTAATAATAACATTATTTTGCATATTTGAGGGTTTTACGGCCATTTTAAAAGTATGCAAATTAGATGAAGGATCCATTTTTTCAGATTGTCAACATTGTTTTTCGGACTCAGCATACCCAAATACCCCAAGAAATGATCTCATATCATTTTCTTCACAAAATACCTATACCTTAAAAACTAAGCGGCTTTTTTTCAGAATTTTGTCCTGACTATATGTGATATGTGGAAAATGATTGTGTTTATAAAACATTTCAGCGAGTGGAGAAATTTGAACTATTTCCAGCAATTTCACTTCCATATGGAGGCGTAAAACTCTATGTTACGACAACCGACAATCCAACTGGACCGTAAGTTTGTCTTAACACTTTAACCCCCATCCGTCACGTTAACAACAATAACAACAACAACAATGATAATAATGATGATGATAATAAACATTTACTAACAACATTTTTACTCCATAGATGGTACAGATTATGAAAAAAATATTGACAAAGACACAAATATAGCGTTTGTTAACCATTATAATAAATATATAAATATGAAGCAAATAATGAAAGTGATATTTACCAACATTTTCGTCTCGTTTATCAATATTTGCCTAAGTTTGTTCTATTGGGGATGTCAAAAAAAAAAGAAAAAAAAAAGATTTTGCTTTTGAAACAACTATATTATTTTAGTAGGTTCGGTTATGTTGTTAAGGCAAAAGTGAGCTGGAATTTCATAGTGGTCTGCTTCACACAGTATTGGTTACGTGTCCTTAAATTTTTCAAAACGGCTGATTTCGACGTATTTCAACAGCATCCACTTAATATCAAGCAATTAAGACAAAATTGATACTAAAGTTCAGTCAAGATTTTATGACATATCTTCATAAATTTTACATTGTAAACAAGAAAGATGTGATATTAATTTTCAATATCACTTTGCATGCGTATGTTTGAGTCTTGCAGATGTGAGGCACCTGTAAAACTAATGACATGCAAAGTAAAAGTAGTCTGGAGTGCGAGCTTGCTGTTGTTAACATATGTAGTTTTTGTAAACATGCGCCATATTATCGTTACCGAACTACACATATTTAATGTGATCAGATATATCTCTTATGCATGACTTTCCCTTTAACAATTCTATTCATCAGTGTATGATTTCTTCATGTTCAAACTCCTATCATTTAAGACATAGTACTCATGGCCATATCATATTTATATCTAAGCTCGTTTACTTTTTCACAGAAATAGTTATGTGATAGTATTTCGGGATGTTTTTACAATTGCCTTCGCTGAAATACCAAAGACCAGCGGACGCTGCTTTATTTCGTCGATAAACCCATCCAGTTGTATGAGTTTCAATATGGTCAACCAATATACAGACTATAAACTAAAATAGCGCATCATGGGGTCAGATATCCAGGTAAGAGTTCTTTTTGCAACAGAACACATAAAATGAACTTGGTAGCTTGTTTGTGGCACCCATTGCGGGGATTTGTATACTTATTGTGACATATTTCGACCCAAACACTGGTTATATCTTCAACGGTTAACGTCATTCGTCCCTGCTCGCCACTACAAACCGTTGTTATATTTGGTCCTGCATGTTATGACATGTAGGGTCTTTCTCCGACTTTGTGTAATTTTAGCTTTTTTATTTGGAATATCATTTTCATTTTTTCATTGTGTATGTAATTTACAATATCAGCAACAACGCTTTTTATATACTAAAATAAAAAAAAACGCATGTGTGCAGCTACAGTTACGAGATGTTTCAAGAAATGCGACGCTAAGTTTGTTTTTTTTTTGGACAAAAGCGACAAGGCATATTTTAGGCATTGTACAGTTGCCGCAAGGTAATCTGATGTTTATAAACAAACCTTTCACATATTATTAAACCCTTTATTCCTCCATTTACTGAAGAGTTAAATAATACATTTGAAATACGAACAAGGATTTACAAAATAGAAAATTAATTTTGCGTAGGAACAAAAAAATGTTAAGAACGAGTAGAAGGTTAAGACGAAGAAGAAGAAGAAAAAGAAGAAGAAGAAGAAGAAGAAGAAGAAGAAGAAGAAGAAGAAGAAGAAGAAAAAGAAGAAGAAAAAGAAGAAGAAGATCTTTAAACATATATATAGCGACAAAGTGAAATGATGTAACTGTAAAGTCAAATAAGAAAACATTTTTTTTTGTTATCGTTTGATGTACGTGATAATGCGCGTTCGTTCAGCTGGTTCGCAATGGAATTGCTCCAGTAAGCAGTATCAATACAAAACTGTACATTCATAGAATATTATACAGCGAAATAGCATTAAAACTGGCAAACTGTTAGTACTGACATTCAGACAAAAGTTGTTTCAATGCATCGCGACCAATATGCTTCATATAATTATTCAAATCAGCAGAAATTAAACTCTTGATGTTATTCACGTATAGACGTAAAGAGTCTAAAATAATTTTATTTTTACAGTCAAATAAATAACACGTGACTGAGCTTATCGTTAATCAATGTCTCACACTTCGGACAGGCCTTACCAAAATATTAGCCCTTTTGCAAACAGTTGCGGCAAATTTGCTGCAAATATACTGGCCAAAAGTCCTAACCAACCACTTTGAAAATGACTATAACTTTTTGAAAAGTTATTACATTTTAATGAAATTAAATATGTAATTTTTTAAGCATAATGCCCGTAGATTTCCATGATGATTTACCAATAATTGTCAAATTTTGATGTGTAATAAAGGAAAAGCTTAAAAAGCTCCAAATCTTGATAGAGCTCGAGATAATACACTTTCAACAATGCAAAGTACTCAGATCGTAAGCTGCAACCCAGACCAAGAAAAATTGGAAAACATTGTAAAGTTTGTGTGACATTTGACAATAGAAGAAGCAGAAAGAATGGGAGGCACGGTAAAATGGTGTTTAAATTCAACTGGCAAATCATTTTATCAAGCGAATATGCTCAAATATGGTCTGGCGAGGAAAAACGATGCAACAAACTGATTTTTTACATGATCCTACATTTTGTAGTTCGCCATGAATCATCATTCTATATCAAAAGCATTTTCAAAGAAAAACGTGTTTTAGATGTTGTCTTTAAGAACCGTTTTCTGCATACATGACCTCTTTCATTTTCTTTTACGACCACATGCCGCGCACAATCGTCTAACATTTTCAATTTTTTTCTTAGTCTATGTTGTAGCTAACGATTGATGAGACCAAAAATACTACATTGACAATATTCTGAGCTCTGTGTGAATTTAGAGCTTTTTGAGCTTTTCTCACGTTGCGCTTTTATTTCAATGAAACAAAGGTAACTTTTCGCCAAAATCATCTGGAAAGTTGATTAAAAATTCACATAGCAAATTTCATGAAAATCCAATTACCACAGAAAAAAAATTCTTTGTTTTTTAAGTGGCCAGTCAGAAGTTTTGAATAGTATATTTGCCGCAAATTCGCGGCCATTTCGCTTTTCGTATGCAAATTAGCTTTCTCGCAAACCATTTGCCGCGAAGTTGCTGCAAACTGTTGCTACGTGGTTGCCGTGAACTGTTGCTGCAAAAATGCCGCAAACTGGTCCAATTTCTTCTTGCAAACTTCCCGCAACTACGGATATTTGCCGCAAATTTGCCGCAAATTTGCCGTCATTTCATTTTTTGTTTGCAAATAAGTTTTCACGCAAATAATTTGCCGCAAAGTTACATCAAACCGTTGCTGCAACCTTGCGGCAACTTTTGCTGCAAACTGGTTTGTTTATATTTCTTCCAATGTTCCTGCAAACAAGAAAGCTATTCGATTGGATGCAGAGGAGAATATGTCACCTTCTCGTTCATTTGGGCTTTTTCAACCATATACTTCCTCACTAAAACCGGAAGAGGCATTAAATGAAAGTAAAGCGTTGGAAAGCGTTTGATTACATAAGGTGGAAGCGATACGTTTCACTTTTTGTGATACAACTCGCTTAACCCTTTCCTGAACAAGACCTGGTTTTGACGTCCCTACCACATACGCTGGGGAAAACATCGAGGCAAAAGAAGAAAATACTGATAATCAGCATTTTCTCCTTTTGCCTTTATATTTTCTAAGCTATACCATTCACATATCCTTTCTGTTTCTACTTTGTCGTCCGCCACAACTTTCAAATTGGACAGCCCTAAAATTTTGTCGTTTGGGAAAGGGTTAAAGATTTATATTTATACAGTAAATAAATACCAATTCATTAAAATCTTTTCCGAAACTTTAATTTCTTAAATTTACTGAAGTTGATGGGGCTAATAGATTTCAAAGAAGGCATATTTGATGATATTTCTAGGATGAAAGTTATCTTTCTCAGCTCATTTTCACAAGCAATAGTGCGGATGGACTATTCAAACTTTTTTCACAGTTTTTCCCTACATCAACAAACTGAAAACATATTTTCAGGTTATTTTGATCAGAATAAATGTGAAAATAGAACTTTTCTAAATGAATTTCCAAACAACCTTACAACCAAATATTCCTCTACAATTACTGCCATGTCAAATTGGACTTATCTGTTGCTGTATACGTAACCAACCGTCTTCATGTCTCCAGCATTGTATAGTTCTGTTTACACTGGAAATAAACAAAAAACAGATAAAAGTTTAAATTGTTAGCAAGAACATTCTCACATATAGTGGGGCACTTGTAAACATTGTTTTGATAAATAAATAAAAAAATAAATAAAATAGGAAAACAAATCACCTTTTTCCAGTTCAGCAAACAATGCCTGTCCTATTCAAGATCCTAGCTTCATAGTGTAGTAGCTTAAAGCCTTTGTATCTATTTATAGCACCATGATGACTATTAGAAATCGTTTTAAGATGGGTACACTAGTTAAACAGAAAAGAAAATCGGGTGTCTTGAAAACTTGAATTTGATGGATCATCACAAGGTTATACAAAGCATGAAAATAGAAAGCATGAGAGAAGAGTATAAATATCCTAAATCAATTCGGCATCTTTTCTTTCAATTTCAATTACAGTACCATGTATTCAAAATAAAATAAAATTCAGATGTAAAAATCATTAAAAGCAAAAGTTTGTAAATTAATTCAAGCGATTTAAAGAAAAAATTTGGGAAGTGAGAAAGGGTATACTGTAAAGGTACGAAATGGTTATAGTACGAAATGACTGCAAAAGTTACAAGCTGAAATATCAATAATAAGGAAATAAATTCGTAGCTGATACATAAAACCACTTTTCAATCATACAAAGATATTACTTTTATGTTGATACTTACGTTTAAAGCTATCGTAGCTTCTAAAAACGTTTCAATTTTCAAAAAATATTTCTAACCGGAAATCGATAATTGTGACATTTAAACTGGATTTGTTCATTTAGTAGACTGTATGCAGAGCCCCCATACCGCCCCTGAAATCTACTACGGATTTAGGTAGGGTAATAGTTAATCTCACGGTCATAAATGTAACCGTAAGACTTAGAGTAGCGTCCCTTAGTAAATCGAGCCATAACATTTTGTTTACACCTTTGTAACATGAGCTCTGATTGGTCTAATGCCTCGGGCCGTTTCATTGGTCGTGTCTATTGACTAATCATAGGACAGGTTGCAGTAGTCTGGTTACCGCCTCTGAAATCTTCTACGGATTTAGGTACGGTAATAGCTAATCTCATGATCATTAACGTAACCGTGGATTGATTCTCTACTCTAATCTACTACGTGGATTAATTTAAACACGAATGAGTACCAGTCTAGGTCAGGGGAAGCAACTCAGTAAACAGGCACCTGTAAGTGACTTAGAGTAGCGTCCCTTGGTAAAAGCGCGCCAAAACGTATTGTTTACACTTTTGTAACATGAGCTCTGATTGGTCGAATGCCTCGGACGTTTCATTGGTCGTATATATTGACTACTCATAGAACAGGTTGCAGTAGATGTTCTCAGTCGTTAATTCAGTTTACATGAATGGGTACCAGTCTACCCCCACAGTCAGTCTGAGAGGAAAACGAATTGTAGTGTAAGCATGACACGCAAAAAAGGCAAGCAAAAAGCGTGATTCCACAAATACAACGATACAATAAAAACAGATATTACAAATAAATGAATATCTATCCAGCACCCCCCCCCCCCTAGGATATCCCCCCCTTGGATATTCAGTTCATTCAATGCATTATTTTGACTGATAAGAAATAAAAGCTACAGAAATAAGACAATGAAGCAGTGGAGATGGACTTCCTAAAACAACTTAAATGTGTGATTCGACATTGACCCAAACCAGACCCGATTTTGACATAGGGTCTATAGGCATAATATAGAAATGCTGATAAACAACATTTTCATCTGTTATCTTAACAAAGTAATTATTTTCTGTGACATGGCATACACAAATCCCATTCTTATTTATATTCTATTTCTCCCCTGCGCTAACAGTAGGAACGATGGGGGGGGGGGGGGAGGTAGAATGGACCAAGCCCCTCCCCCAAAGTTGGCCAAAAATAAAGAAATTTTCTTTTATACACTGAGAATTTAGGGAAAATCTAATTTACCCCTACAATATCCAGTCACTGGCTCTGACAGGGACCAGAGCCCCCTCCATTATAAAAATTGCTTCCTATAGAAACCAAACTCTTAGAACCTTACTTATCAAACTAGTTTTCTTTGTTTATTCTTATCATGAATTTGTTAGATTATCATCCATTCTAAAAAACAAAGTTAGCAGCGTGAAGTTTAAGCATTGAAATTCTACACTGATATTTGGCGGTGTACACATACCCCTGACAAAATGAAGATCTGTATGTACTCGTAGATTTGTTGGTTCAGAAGTTTGAGTCTATCCATGTTTCAATGCGTATATGCAAGAATTTTACGTGTATTTAAAACTCATTGAGTGAGCACTGGACAAGTTTGATTTCCTTCAAATTTCTCGCAAACTGCATGATATTCAATAATTCTCAAGATAGGCTCCTTGCAAAGTTCCTGCAAACTGCATGTAAAAAATTCGATGGATGACTTTCCTGCGAAGTTCGGGCAAACTTTCTTATTTCCGGCAAACTTGTCGCAAACTGAGACATGTTTGCCGGAAGATTGCAGGAAGGTTGCAGCTAGCGACGAACATCGGTAAATTTCCGGCAAACCCTTCTAGCGAACTAATTTGTTTGCAGGAAATTTGCTGCAAATTTTGCAGCAAAGTTTTCATTTCTGTTAGGGAGTTCAAAACTTCTCTTTCCAAACAGAATGCTCTGGCTATTATTTTCATTTCAAATTCAAACTACTAGAGTGGCGACACCTAAAGGATGTCACATGAAAGAATGAGTGAAATGAATAGAACTTGTTCTGCCCTTTGCGACTTATATAACCGAACAATTTATTTTTCTCAAAAAACGCATTTGTGGATACCTAGATATAATAGAGGTTGCTAGAAGAGTTGCTGAGAATTTCATGGTAGCTAACCCACGTTACTTTTTGGAAAAGTACACACCTACAAATGGCGTCCTTCAAGTTTTTTTTATCTCATCTCTCGGCTTAAAGTTGGGGAGCTTAAACTTGTCCAAAAAAGACTGAATGTGATTCAAGCACCAAATTTGGCACACATGTTCCTCAGAGTATACCATTTTCAAAAGAGATAGTATCCATCATGAAAAACCAACATGCTGCCATTTTCCAAGATGGTCACGATCTCTATAGAAAAAAAAAAACGGAAAAAGCCTTTGAAATACTTTGAAACAAGTTTGTCAAAATTTGGTGATTGTATTTCAAAGGATTTTTCCGATTTTTTTCTTCTATAGAGAAGGCGGCCATCCTGGAAAAGGGCAGCCATGTTGGTATTTCATAGTGGGTACCATATGTTTTGAGGATAGTTTACTCCGAGGAACAATTGTGCCAAAGTTTGTGCTTGTATCTTTAAAAGAAGGGTTTTCTCAATATTCACTACCTATACTAGAGATCGCAGCCATCTTCGAAAATTGCAGTCATGTTGTTTTTTTCATGGTGGATACCATATATTTTAAAAAATAGAATACTTTGAGGAGCATCTGTGCGAATGTTGATGATTGTATCTAGAAAAGAAGTATTTTTTTTCTGATTTTTTTCCTGTGGAGATGGCGGCCATCCTAGAAAATGTCAGGCATGTTGGATTTTCATGATAGATACAATTTGTTTTGAAAATGGTATACTCTGTGGAATATTTGTGCAAAATTTGGTGCTTTTGTCACAAAGTATTCTTGGATATGCTTCCCCACTTTTATACTAAAACAAGAGGACCATGATGGCCCTACATCGCTCACCTGAACATAGGTGACATGAGCGAAAATGGTAATTTTGTCAATTGAAAGGGTATATAACTAAGGACTTTCTGTTATGATCAGAAGCCAGGGTTCCCACTGACTTTTAAATCTGGGGGTGAAAACAGTCATTTTACAGCATACTTGCACCCCCTCTATATGAGACATAGAAGGCTGCCTGCAAAAATTGGGGGGTGCAAGATTCAATCTTGGGGGTGCAAAACCCCCATTTGGGGGGTTTTGGGAACCCTGAGAAGCTACAGCATAGGGATAATTATTTGAGAAAAGATTGTCTCTTACTTAACCCATTACCAAACGACAAAATTTTAGGGTGGACCAAATTGAAAGATCCTGCAGACGACAATTTCAAGTGAATGAAATTTTAATTTTTAGGTCTTTTTGGGTGGAAAACATCGTGGGAAATGAAGAAATTGCTTGTGACAAGCAATTTCTTCATTTTCCACAATCTTTTCCAAAGCCTTTATCTCTTGGGGAGTCAAAGAGTCACTGTGTGGTAATGGGTTAATTTGAGAAAAGATTGTCAGACACTGCCCTCTTTATCATTTTTATATGGAACCCAGTCAACCCACAACATAGGGAAACTATTCACTGAACAGTTACAATTTGATTCAGGTTAAATTTTTTCCTAACAGCATAACATCAGAGCAGTAGAATTAATAAATTTCAAGGTTCTAGACCAAACAGTTTAGAAGAAAACTAAGTATCTCTGTGACAACATGCAGTAAAGTATAATTTTCAATGCATGAAATTTCCACAACCATGCCACACCCATATACTTTTTATAAAATCAAAAATTCAAGAAACAATTTTGAAATGAGTCACTTAAGGAACTTTCCAGCCAGTTCTGGTTCGAATTGACCTATCGGTTGATTTTTAAAGAATTTTCTAATGATTTCTCCAAGTCCGATAAGCCCCTTCCTCCCTGCCACGCCCACATTTTTTGACAAATGTAAAAATTTGGGAACAATTTTGAGAAGAGTCACTCAAGGAACTTTCCTGGCATGTTTGATTAAAATTGGCCGAACGGTTGATTTTTAAAGAATTTTCTTATGATTTCTCCAAGTCTGAAAAGCCCCTTCCTCCCTGCCACGCCCACATTTTTTAACAAATGTAAAGATTTGTGAGCAAATATTGAAAAGAGTGACTCAAGGAACATTCCTGCAAAGTTAGTTCAATTGGGCACATTAGTTGATTTTTAAAGAATTTTCTTATGATTTCTCGAAGTCTGATAAGCCCCTTTCTCCCTGCCACGCCCACATTTTTTGACAAATCTAAAGATTTGTGAGGGGATTTTGAAAAGAGTGATTCAAGGAAAATTCCTGCAAAATCTAGTACAATTGGGCCCAATGGTTGATTTTTTAAGAATTTTCTTATGATTTCTCTAAGTTTGATAAGCCCCTTTCTCCCTGCCACGTCCACATTTTTTGACAAATGTAAAAATTTGTGAACAAATTTTGAAAAGAGTGACTCAAGGCACATTCCTACAGAGTTTGATTCAAATTGGCCCAATGGTGGATTTTTAAAGAATTTTATTATGATTTCTCTAAGTCTGAAAAGCCCCACCCTGCCACGCCTACATTTTTTGACAAATCAAAAATTCACGAACAAGTTTTGGAAAGTGTCACACAAGAAAGATTCTTGTCAAGTTTGATCAAAATTGGTCAAATGGTTTAGGAGGAGATGATGTTGAAAGAAATTGTGAACGGATGGACGGACGGACAGACGGACAGACAGACAGACATAAGTAAAACAATATGTCCCAATCTTTCGATACGGGGGCATAAAAAGGAGAAAAAATGACCCCAAACTTTATATGGGCACAATATGGGTCGTTTTACGATCTAATTCGGTAAGTTAAGGGTGAAAAGGATGCTTCGGACAAAAAAAAATGAAAAATATGAATTTCATGAAAATTAAATAAATATAAAGAAAATAGAAATATAATCATTTTATTTAAATTAGAGTTACTTTGGTTTAACACTTTCCAAAACAGTGAGATTTTAGAGTTGATCAATTTGAAATCAGTTGCAGATGACAAAATAATTGATTTCAAAAGTGGGAAATTTATATGTTAGTAATAGCATTTAAACATTGATGGAAAAGGAAAAAAGCTGAGTTTCAGTAATTTCTTCTTTTCTCCCAATATTTCATGATCCTTTCACTGATTTGCAAATAGATGCATTTGGATATCTCAAGGTAATTCCATATCCCATGTGACTTTGACATAACAAGTGTCAACTGCATATTGCAAAAGCTTGGTGCACCGTGCTATAACATTTTGACCTCAAGATTGCTGCCCGAAACTCCCACCAGGACTCGAACCTGAAACCTGCTGGATCACGCCACAAAAAAAGCATCATGCCAGTTGCTCTGCCAATTGAGCTATAGGAGTTTGTAAAAATCTGGAACCTCAGCTTTCAAGAGTAACTTCAGTCAACAATGGATGTGTCAAAGTCAATGGGCCTTTCAAAATACCTTGAGACATTTAAAGTTCAACACATTTTTTATTAAAAAAAAACAGGCCCAGATTTTCACATTGACATAAGCAGCAATTTGACTTAACCAATGTTGACAAAACAAGTGTCAACTGTATGAATAATCAAATTACACAAACAGCTTGTTATGCATGCATGTACAAACGGTGTGTTCCCGGAACGTCGAGTCAATTTTCGTACCTATAGGGGATTAGGGGGTGCGGCACGGGGGAATTGCAAGTAGTTATGACATTGATATTATAACAAAGACAATTTAATATGTTAAGATGGTTACATTCAAATGGTTTTTATAAACGTAAAAAATAATAATGATATGATTTTATTTTTAAAACGAAAACAACATTTAACTAAAAAAGTAAAGATTTCATTTTTAGAAAAAAATAATAAAATGACTATTTTGATAGCAAAATGATTGATGTGATTTTTTCAATACTCTATTATATGAAGATCGGTGAAATAGGTTTTGATACAAAAAATAAGATTAGATCTATCTAGAAAGATAATCAAAACATCCGAAGAGATACTAGTAGTTCAGGCCCGTAGGAAGCAATTTCTGATGGGGGGGGGGATAAAGCCCCAGTGTCTTAATATTAGCTGAAGTAAATGTATTGTTCCATATGCCCTCAAGAGCAGTCGGAAATTGTTAAAGAGCATAAAGGCTCTGCAGAAGACTAAAATATTAAATAAAAATGCTGTAAAAGCACAAAAAATCGAACGTCTCAAATTTTTGGGAAAAAAATGTAATGAGAATCAAATCAGAGTGGTCATCATTGGATCTTATTTGGGAATCATATTTTTTACATTCAAATTATTTTGATCATTGATTGGGAGATTTATCAAGAAAAAAATAGAACATAGAAAAAATGAACCTTAGTAAATTATGAGCAGTGTATTATATAAGCGAACATTCTAAAATTTAAACAATTATAGTGAAAATTAATAGTAATGAAGAAAAAGAATAATAATTTGTAATATTTCTTGATAATTTTTGTAGGCTTTTATTTGGTCAATGTTTTCATCCCTGTAAACAAAGAATCCAAAATTAAGTTAATAAAAGGTTGTCAGATAAGAATAGGTACCTGTGCGAATTTATTTCGGCTTCTCATCATGGAAATTGAAGAAATTGCTTGTTACCAACTTCTTAATTTCTCACAATGTTTTCTGTCCAGAAAGATAGAACAAATTGAATATGTGCGCGTCTTAAATTTTGCCGTCTTGAAACGAGTTTAAATTTCATAAATAGTTATTGTACCCATGTGTATATTTTACCCGCAACACATATTATACCATGAAAAGAAAGAAATTTCTGTTACAATACAAAACAAAGTTTCTCCTTTTTTATTAAATATCTCCTCCTGTTATAGTCACTCGACATAAAGGTGACCCCCCTGTCAATAGTTCCCCCTTTAGGTAGCCCCTTTTCACACATTTTATAAAAGGTGCGACTCGACGTTCCGGGAATAAACCGTACAAACAAATTCAAACTTCTCTCATCACCACTGTGGCACAGAAATATTGACTGATTGGGAATTTAATATTACAATCAACAATTTCCAGTTTTATTTAAGAAGCTGGTGTAACTTACCATGAGTTCCTGACAATTATTGCACCAGTACAAACACAACGTCTAACCCAAGCCACCAGTTGCTCATCCCATTCAGATGCTTCTTAACCAATTACCCGACAGCAAAATGATATATTTGACTGATCAAATTCAAATATGTTGCAAATGACAATTAACAATAATTTAAGGTATCCAAACCCTCAAAAGCACCAAAGAGCCAGAGGCGAAATTTGAAAAGTGCAAATCATTCCTAAACTCTGTTACATTTCCATTCCAAATACAAACATAAACATTTTGTACGGTTTAGAATTTTTAATTAAGGCATACTTATGGAAATATTAGACAAAAATGTTCAAAATTACCTCCCTTGCATATGAATATAGAGTAAAATAATATTTGTAAATTATTTTCTTCTTGAAACATAATTTTGAAATCCGGCACTGTGAATCATCTTATGTGAAGTGTATTTACAAGTGTGTGTACTTTGATGCATTTTGTATGGCTAGAAAGTGGTGATTTTTTCAGGGTCTGTAAACCTTAAGTGAATAAAATTTAAATTTGCATGTTCTTTTTTAGTACAAAACATTGTGGAAAATGAAGAAATTGCTTGTCATAAGCAATTTCTTCATTACTCCATTTTCCACAATGTTTCCAAAGTCTGTATCTTTTGGGGTGTCAAAAAGAGTCTTAAAGTGGAAATGGGTTAAACAATTCATTCATGGGGAGAGACAATTGATTACTTTTGTCAAATTTCTTCATTTCCCACAATATTTTCTGTACATAAAAAGACAAAAAATATAGATCTAAAATTTCATTCAGTTTAAAGTGTCTGCATCATCTCTGAATTTGGATTAATTTTTCAATATCAATGGAATCATCACAACAAGACGATTCAAATGAGTACCGACAACAACATGTCATAGGGTTTGGATTGCAAATAATAATTCAAATACAATGTTTTCACTCCCTCTCATCTCATAATCTGTTGCAAACTTTTAGCATTTGTGTTTCTCATGTATACACGTTGTTGACGTTATTTTTCTTTGATTAGGGAATGGTGGAGAAGATTTCTAAATTTAATTTAAACCTCTGTTTATGTACACACATCGAAGAGATATAATTATGTTATGGGATCACACATGCCATTAGACATCTCGACTTTTTAATCGAGAGCGTTTAACTGTCACCTTATGTCTGATCAACTCGAATTTGTCAATTACGTTCTTTTTATAGTTACAGAGATCTGTGTACAAGAATTGTAATTCAGATACTCTAACATACCTATGTTATCTTATTTTTTCTTAGTTATTACCCTTTCTTGTTCAACTATTTATTTATAATTAGCAGTGTGAAAGGAGTATTTTGTGAAAGTTTGATATCCTTGTTAACCCTTTCCCAAACAACAAAATTTTAGGTTGGTCCAACTTCAAAGCTGCCGCAGACGACAAAATGGTTGTGGATAAACACAGGATTTGTGTAAATTTCAGCACAGAAAATGCTGAGATAAAAGGAGAATCAGCTGGTTATCACCAGTTTCTTCTTTAGTCTCAATATTTTCCCATGCCATATCTAGTAGGGATGTCAAAACCAGGTCTTGTCTGGGATAGGGTTAGTATTATGTCGGGGGCTGCTGCCCCCGAACCTCCGCTTTTTTAGAGGTCTTTACAAATTTACATGACAGTGCCAGCTCCATAGGGGGTTGGACTTGGGGGTCAAACAAATCCCCGTATGGAGCCTGATTATTTCATTTTCATTAACACATGTATTCAGTCAAAATTGTGTATAATTTGTAAAACGAATTCCACTTTTTGTACAAACGAACCCCCCACCCACGGAAATCCTTGATCCGCCGCTGCATACTAACATTGTTACAAAGGATGATGCTTAAAGAGTCAAAGGATTCTATATATCCAAACTTTTTAGATCTAAATTGGATTTTACATAAAACGGATCTCATTGAAGAAAGCCGAACCCCTGGAAAAAAGCTGGATCTGCCCTTGCGTTAGCTGACGATACATGTATATCTGAATAAAAGACAGACTTAACAAACACAAAATGGGGGAAGGTTCGTGTTCTCTCCTCCGAATGTTTTCGGATGCCATTTAGTAACGTCGTAGCCATGAGGACCGTGCGGACATGCTAATGGATTGGTGTATTTTTTTTTGGAGGGGGGAGGGGGGGACTCTCTATTATCTCCATCATAGAATACAAATAAATCATCTAACTATTCTAACTATGCAACATTAGTACATGACTTACCTTCTTTAATCCTATGTCCATCAGATAATCTATCCGATATTCTGAGGTGATAATCTATCCATATAAATGTAACTTGTCAGATCCATGCTGCAAAATCCATTGAACTTGGAGACAAAAAAATAATGACTTTTCACAAATAATCATTCACACCACTGACACTGGCACTGACGATTAATCGATACAATTCACATTAGAGAAGTTCTACCAAAATGTCAAACCTAATCCACATTAATCCCAGCGTAAAAATATTATTTTCCAACCAAAACAATCCAAAAACAATTCGGGCTGTCATTTTTGGGGAGGACTTGATTGTGCTACTAAATCGACTCGGAATAATTAGGCTACAACGGAAAAGACACCAGAATTTTTCTAAAGAAGCTAACCAAACATTTTTTACATGTTTTGGACATTTTACGATAGGACACTCGCGATAATTATCTTATTTTACGTCCAAACGCACTTTATTTGACTGCACATTTCGGAATGAAAACAGAGTATGACCAATCAAGTACAACCCAATAGCTTTTTGTCAGACAAAATTGAGCCGTTTCATGATTTTGTTTTGTTGAATTTTTGTACATCTGAGATACATTTTCTCCACAGTCAATCACAAAAAAGGCAAAAATGGGATTTGGGATAGTATTTAGAGTTCTAGTTTAAGTAACGGTTCAACAACGTGACGATTCATGATATCAGGGGGCGGTACAGTTTGTGACGCAAACGGATGGCATTAAGCGCCACCACGCAAGCATAGCGATCGTTCTATTTAGCTTTTTTGCAATTGAATTCCATCCCTGCTGTCCGAAAAGAAATGCAATTATTGATTTTGACAAAATATATGCATAAAACAGATTTCACGGCCATTCTTTGAGTGACAAGGCCTGCAAACCCGATTGTTTACGTATCCAGGATCCGGTTGCTATTACAAGTCCGGTAATAGGTGCAGTTGCGTTCTGCACTTTGCGTCTTAAATATTTTGAGAAAATGAATTTTCACAGAAATAAGGACAACGTGGAGACCTAGATGGAGATTGCCACAAGAATTGTTGAGGAGTTTCAAGAAAATCGTTGGAACGGTTTTGGTGGGAATCAAATCCCGGCTATATCCGGCAAATTTGGTACTTTTGGCCCTATTGTATCATTCATTCCATGAATCGAACAAGTTCTTTTCATTACACTCATTCTTTATGACCTGTATAGCCTATAATTAGTAAAATGGGTATGTTTTATATTGTTTTGCGGGACTCAGAATATCGTGAGATAACTATACAACATGTATACCACCCGAACATATGTAGTGGTATTGTTTATTTAGGACCAAAATTGTGTACAGTTCAATCTCATTGTGTCTAGGTCGCATTTCAGACTGATATTTTACTAGCAATTAAAATGATATTAAAGCGTTTTGTCCCACCAGGTCCAGTTTCAGTTTTTTTCAATTTCTCCTTTTCCATTTATATTTCGACGACTCGATCTATTTCAACATAAGTATTTGTTTGCCTATCGAATATCCATTGGAGATGACGAGGCACTAATCTTTTATTCGAGTCCAGGAGAATTTTGACTTGTCGGATGTGTAGAACGAATTTCAACTGTACTTAGTTGTGCATAAACCGTCTGGACACCTACAAAAATCTACTAAAGTATAATTTTTCTTTATCAAAGTAACATCTCGCATGAAGACATTCCAAATGTGTTATTTTAAATCCAAACCCTATAATGTGGGTACATTTGCGTTCGATCCTATACTACTGATATGCTTAACAAAAGGATGGGTTGCAACTAGAGCTCAAAATCGCTCAAAGAATAGAATTTCTTTAAATTCTGTGAATTGATAGGGTTAAAAAATCTGATGAGGGCTTATTTTTGGAGATAATGGCTAACAAAGAGGGTGGGGTAAATTGACGTGAGAAGCAAATTTGTACTTTGAAGTTGAATAACTTTTTCTGTATAGATCAGATCGAATTGAAATTTTGCAGGTACTTTCAATGTACTAAGGACAGAAGATTGGTATAATCATTTACATATATATCAGTTTGTTGGTTTTCTGTATTTGTTCTTCTGTCAATCTCAGATTTTGCTTATTTTTGATGTACTAACTTTACGAAACTATCTCTACGACATTTATATTTGTATGAATTGTGAAATTAGCATTGAACGAACTTAGAACAGCAAGAATATTATACCTGAGTCTTTATTCATTTACATATACGTTATAAGCCAATTTTTATATCAAGATATAGCTAAAAATTATAAAAAGTTACTTTTTAGAATGACCTTTGAAGGTCAAGGTCAAATAACTTTAGTTCTATGTAATGGATTTAACCCAAAGTTTACACATATTTAGTTACATTATCTAGAATCGTGTTTGCAGAATATCATATCAATTCATACAAAAGTAAGAGATAGTTTCGTAAAGTTAGTACATCAAAAATATGCAAAATCTGAGATTGACAGAAGGACGAATACAGAAAATAAACAAACCGGTATACATGATTAATGATTAAAAAATCACCTGTCCTTAGTACATTGAAAGTACCTGCAAAATTTAAATTCGATCTAATCTATACAGAAAAAGTTATCTAACTTCAAAGTACAAATTTGCTTCTCATGTCAATTTACCCCACCCAATTTGTTAGCCATTATCTCCAAAAATAAGCCCTCATCAGATTTTTTACACATACAAATTAGAGATATTATGTAACCCTACCAAATCACAGAATTTAGAGAAAATCTATTTTTGAACCCTTGTTGCAACCCATCCTTTCTAATCGGTCACTTTTAAAATTGCAATATCTCGATTAATAATGCAACAATCATTGCAAAAGTTTACATGTGTTATCCGTAGGCTATAACATTGACCATGTGTAATTTTGAGAGCGCTGAACCATTGAGGGGTGGTATAGATTTCCATGTGCTACGTTTTCCCCGATTTGCACGTGCAAAGTTTTGAAAACAAACACCATGGTCCAGTTTGTACACGTTAAGTCTCTATCGACTGTATACTTAGAAAAAACACATAACATGACCAAAATGACACAGGAAGAGTGAGGCAGGGCCATCAGAGTGCGGCAAGGGGTCCTTTATTTACGACAGGTAAAATTTAGTTCCAGAGAGAACCTGAATGGGGTGGCAATCCAGGCTTGTTTTCTTTTATGTAGTCCTGAAAATTTGTTTCCAACCAAATTCAAATTGCCAGAACTTTACATAGGCGTATTTCAACCATCCAGGCCTTACATCCAGAATTTCAGGCCACCGGAAGTGTTGCAGTTCGCCATCGGAGACGAAGAAGGCGAGTTACCACTCAACGACAGGACCGTTATATTCTTTTATCACATCCAAGAGACAGATTCCGTCCGGCTGCAATCACTTTAAAGTGGCTGCGGGTCGACAAGAAGGCAACATTACACTTCGGACCGTGCAAAATAGGCTGAGAAGTGGTTGAAATCGTTGAAAGCAGCCACTCAAAGATGTTGTTATCTATAGATGTCATCAAAATGTCCGATTAGCTTTGGCACGATGTTACCTTTCCTTTACCAGGGCTGACTTGGCCAACCTCTTCTTAACAGATTAGACCACAACTTCGCATCAGTTTTCCGACTTACCGCCGTCGTGGTGAGTTTCAGAAAGACAGAATTGGAATGTTATTGACTTTCGTAATATTATCCTCTCCATACCAAGTTAGTGTGTAACTGTTATTGACGCTAATGGTGGCCACACATGTTACTAACACTGCTCTTCTTGATTTGTGAGTTTTTTAAATCGTTGCACCTGTTAAAGAACTAATCTTAGATCTTACTAAACAATCTGAAATTAATCAAATTGCAACAGTCACGTTCGAAATTGATTACTTTGACAGTGTTGCAACATAAAATGTTTGGAATTCTTTACTAATTGATTTTGTGACGCAAAGTATAGGGTGGCCGATTAGAAATTTTGCTGAGTTTATGTAGGTCATTGACTCTATAAGTTACACATGGTGATCAAGCTGAAAATCGACCTCCTCAAATTAAATGAATACTGCTTACATACCTAGTTGAATTGATCCCGCAAGGACCAGATATTTATTAGATAACAAATTAAAATCAATGATCGAAATAAAAATCATACATCATCTTGCGGTTTATGTACGAAATCGGACATTTTTCTGTGACTTTGCTGATTTTCCAAAAATATGTCAGATTAGAATGCAATTCAACTTCCGGTGACCTAAATAAAATGCAACGCGCCTATTGGCTGATTGTTGTCACGTCAACAAGAACGTTTGTTTTTGCGCACATGTTAAAAATTTTCAACTCGAACAGTAACATTGAATAAAATGTTTGTTTTTGCGCGTCTGTTACAAATTTTCAACTCATACTTAAACATTGAATGAATAGAATGAACTATTGTTATAACAGTTGGAAACAATAACAAAAATCTAGTTAAAACCATTCCTAATTTTTAAAATAGAACAGTCTAAGAATTGCTAAAGCAATTTAGTAAAATAACTGTAAAAATCAGACCCGTAAGAACATGGGTGGCTACTTAGAGCTACCGCCCTACACACCTAAGTTGGCCTAAATGCCGAAATTTCCCTAATAAAGATCTACACTGACAATTTAGGGAAAAACAAATTTAGCCCCTCAAATATGCAGACACTGGCCCAGATGGACAGGGACTTCAGCCCCCGCGCCGACCCTATATGAAATTGCTTCCTACGGACCTGAAAAAAAATGCCCTCTCTAATGTTGGAAAATTAAAGGGTGTTCGGAGGAAATACTGCTAACAAAATGTCTGTAGATCTAATGGCTTCACATTTTCCGGCAAAGGCATATGGCCTACTGATTCTCTCTGTTCAAAGTATTTCATGAATAGACAACGTGAACACCTCGTCCGTTTCCAAATTAATGCGCATGTTCTTTACGGAAGAATCAGTAGTAAGTCTAACTGAAAAGATGAGAGAATAAAAATAGGAAAAAGACAGATTATTTTTTCTGTGCTGTGGACCTAGATATAGATCTAGTTGTCGGACGGTTGTCTCGAAAATGTTCATAATCTTTGGATAACTGATTTGTTAGAATTGAGCTCACGATGAAAGATCACCACTTAGAATAAATAAATGTGGCTACGAGTCCACCCTCTTCTTTCTTTGGAGCAAGACAAAAAAAGTGGAAAACACATTTTCTTGCATAAACTTTTGAATACCAACATATCTAATCAGAATTAAACCACACAAAAACATATTCCATGGCACAAAATCGGTTAAAATGTATAACAAGAGTTGTTTTCTACTTTTTCTTACAACAGAAAATTCACGTCTAAGTAGAATGAAATGGATGTGTACTCCGCTTTAAGATTAAATTGAAATTTATTTTAAAGTAATTTCAACATAAAACTACGCTTGATCGACAGGAAAATGGGTAATCTGTTGTCACGTAACATTCCTACTACATTCCATAGCTTTATCACGGCGGAGATTGTGCATCATGGGATGAATAACGAATACGGACAAAAAAATCTCGATTCTGGTAAGATAGTTTGCAATAGCTTCCTTATTTGTGCGTTAATCTTCAAAAGGTTTGTTGCATGTACCCATATTGTCCCAACCGACTAGAGAGCGAAATGGTACCGACTACGGCCAAATAAACCACGCTTCAGGTAAGAATTAATGCAATAACTTTCTTATTTCTGCGTCAATCTTCATGCGGTTTGTTGCATATACGAGGGTTGTCCGGAAAGTTCGTGGACACAGTTTATCATATAAAAATGAGATAAGAAGAATATATTACACAAACATGATATCATTAAACAATATCGCAGAAATAATATTTCAAAATTTGAATGAATTCCCTCCATTTTCAACATTTTCTTGAGAAGGTTGAAGCACGCCGGAGCACGGCATAACGTTACGACGTCCCAGCGACGAAGAAATGGCTCTATCGCAAAGATTCGTGTTGCTTTATTTTCTTCAGAGAGCACTCTAGGCACCAATCTTGCACACACTCTTTTTAATTTTTAAATTTTCCGTGAGGATTTTGTTAACAATTGTTTTTGACAGTCCACATTTTTGCTCGATATCTTTTTCTATATTTGCATATTGTCATTCTCGGCGTCACTCAGCAAATCAACGTTACATTTCGTTAAAACTCCCGATGTCCCTGACCGCGAATCTATGTTTTTTTTTCTCTGAAACGTTTGTGCCATTTGCAAACGAGAGAACGTAAAACACTTAGCCGCTTCGTAGAAGAATAAACGAATCCCCTGGTCTCTGCATGTGTTTTTCCTAGTTCCACGTAAGCTTTAGCCATAACGCGCTGCTCCGCCCAAACGTCCGACGTCGTAATTTTCGGCAGATTTCCTTCTATATCAAACTCCTTCAAATTATCCCCAAATGTCAACTTTTAACTTGACAATGTTGTAATCAAAACAATATAGAGTTGGATTGTGACGTCACGTTTTATACATTTATTATTCCGTTTCCTGCCAATTTGGTACGTTAAATCATATTTAAAAACTCAGACATGGTTAATCAAATTGCTCAAATTTTGACGTGCTCCAGGTACCCTATGTAGGGTTGTTAAAGTGACATTTCACGATTATTTTTACATAAATTTTACTTTTATTCTATCTGGAAGAGCATGTTTTCTTATGGATATTCTGATAATTTCAAGCCAAACTATTGGTCCGTTTACAAGAAATATATATTTTTGTGCTAAAATTAAACAAATTGTTGTGGACAACAGTTCAGATATATATAGAATTTGTCATTTCTGTCTCAACTTTAAAGGTGTATTTTTCGCTTATAAATAACAACTTCAATGAAAGCATTTCCGCGCATTAGAATAAACAATCTTTGCATCAAGACATACTTTTAATAAATGAAATACATATGTAAATGTGAAATGTCACTTTAAAGGTTCTTTTGCAAAATAATTGCAGATCAAATTTATATCTTTTCGACGGAAAAGTACTTGATAGATGTTAAGCTTGCATTTGATATAGATTTTTTCGTGAAAAAAGTATTGTGAAGCAAAATATAATGTGTGTGCACGAACTTTCAAGACAGCCCTCGTACTCCGCCCTACTGAGCCATTTTTTTCAGATGTATTACTTATTAGACCTTGAGCCACCAATAACCCCTGCTCCCCCCCCCCTCGAGGGAATTTTGAAGGGTATGATTTTCTGAAAGCTTATAACAAATGCTACAAGATGAGCGTTGTTTGCACTTTGGCCGTTGGGGCTTTTGGCTGTAACCCTTATCTAAAACCCTTAACTTTTTTAAATTTTCATCTAAATATACAGACAATTATTTGGTCATATCTCGATTGATTTTTAATCTACATATGTCAAAATGGTATCAAATGAACGCTTATGACTTGCTCTTCAATTTGTAGTTATTTTATGCAAATAAGCTTGTTTGCATATTCATGAATATTAATGATTTTCCTAAAAATTTCTAATTTTTGATGAAAATTTGGTAAATACTTTCCAAATGAAGGCGTTTCTGCCAAGCGGAATTTTTAAACATAGTTTATCTTAAAGTACATTTTAATAGAAACATTTTGAGCCTTGTTTGCACTCTGGCGGTTGGGGCTTTTCGACGTAACCCTTACCCAAACCCTTAACCCTACCAAATTGTTCATTTAAATGTTGAAAATGAATTTGGTCATATCTTGATTGAATATTCATACGCAGGTGTCAGAATGGTATCAAATGAAAGCTAATGACTTGCTCTTTCATTTTCAGTTATGGTATACAAATTAGCTTTTTTGCATATTTATGAATATTAATGATTTTTCCTAAAATTGCGATTTTCGACGAAAATTTGGTAAATACTTTCCAAAACAAAGCATTTTTGTTCAGGGGAATTATGTAAACATATTTAATCTTCAAGTAAATTATATAGGAAATATTTTGAGCGATGTTTGCACTTTGACCATTTGAGCTTTTGACCAAATCCCTTATCTTAACCCTTAACCCTACAAAACTGTTCATTCATTTCAAAATATTTTTGGTCATATATTAATTGAATATTGACCTACAGATGTTAGAATGGTATCAAATGAAAGCTTATGACTTGCTTAATAATGTGCTGTAAATTTTATGCAAATTACCTCATTTGCATAATTATGAATATTTATGACATTACTTAAAACTGTGACCTTTTTGGCGAATATTTGATAAACACTTTCAAAAACATTGTGTTTCTTCTCAGGGGGAATCATGTAAACATAGTTTAAATTAAAGAACAGTTTATAAGAAACATTTTGCGCAATGTTTGCACTCTGACAATGGGAACTTTTGGCGGTGACCCTTATCTAAACCCTTAACCCCATCAAATTTTTCATTCGAATTTTCAAAACGTTTTTGGTCATATCTTGATTAAGTATTGACCTACTGATCAGAAAGGTATCAAATGAAAGCTTATGGCTGGCTCTTCCATGTGCTATTATTTTTCATGCACATTAGTTCAGTTGCATTGCCATATATATCAATGATTTTCTTTTAAATTGTAATTTTTCAGCGAAAATGTGTTAAATACTATCAGAAACAAGGCGTTTCTGCTCAGGGGCATTATGCAAACATGCTTTTTCTTAAATAACACTATATAAATAACACTTTAAGCAATGTTCACGCCGTGACATTTGGGTATTTTAGCCAAACCCCCTATCTAAGCCCTCAACCCTATCAAATTGTTCATTCAAATTTTCAAAACGTTTTTGGTCATATCTTTATTAAAAATTGATCTACAAACGTCAATATGGTATCAAGTGAAAGCTAGTGAATTGTTTGTATATTTGCAATTACTTCATGTTGATTTGCTCATTTACATATTCATACATAGTATTGATTTTTAAATGTTTGGGACAAAAACGAATTTATTGTGGAAAATCCATAAAATGTATTCCATTTGACAGTGCTATATGTTATATAGTAATCCTGTTATGTTATTAACATAGTACCCCTGTTATGTTTAGTACAATTAATGTTGATGATTCTTTGCATTAAATAGACTTTCTAGTATTGATCTATGTCGGTTTCCATCATGATAAACTTGCCCAACTCCCACAATTTGATTAATTCAAAGATTGCCACCAAGTACGATGTGAATCATTTTTGGTCAAATTGTTCTAGAACAGTGCAAATAAGTAAGTGTCTTAATATGGGATTTCACATGCTGATCTAAACCTAGTAGCATAGTTGTAGCATTTAAATATCGGGAAAGTATTGAACTGAAGATATCTACGGCCATCTTATGCCATCCTGGAAAACATATGCCATATTGAAAGAGATTGTATGTGTATCGCAAGGGAACTATTTTCAATTTATTGTGAGGCGGTACTATGCTGAAAGCACATATATGTGTAGATTAGCAAGAATAACTTTTTTATGAATATACATTCAGCATGGGCTGTCCGTAGTATGGATCAGTTCACATCTGTACTGATCTGATACAGACAAATAAATGCATCGTAATAAATGCAATATATAATCTTTTGATCACAACCAGTAATTGTCTGTACTCTAGCTACATACATACATCACGTACATCTCTTGATTTTATGCATCTGATACATAGGCTTTACATATGGTACCCCAAGCTTAAATTATCTGAATTGAAAATGCCTTAAAAAAGCATAAAGAAATGGTAACACCAGTGTCCCTGATCTGTCAGCTTCATATCAAATACCATTTAGGCCAACAAATTGACTTGGCTATGAGGAAAACACAGGGAAGGGCTCTCCAGATGGGGAAAACCATGCTGTTTTCTCCATGTGAATGGCAAAAATAATGTCTTGATAATTGCTTAACAATGTTATTTTGCTATATGTATGGAATTTGTCTACATTCCAGGATCTCTGCTCAGCCATAAAACTTAAAAGAAATAATTTGAATGATTAATCTTATATGTATTAGAATAAAGTTTCGCAGTTTAGACACATTTTGTATCATTCTATGGCAAATGATAAAATGTTCATGTTTAAAGTCCTATTTTGCAGAAATTTTGGATTCATGTAGCAGTTTAACAAATGATAACATTCTGTCAACAAAACTAGGTATAAGCGAGATTACCAATGTAATAAAAGAAATCAATTTAACTTATTTGCACTTAAAACAATAAAGATTAAAAATATCAAATGGAAACTAAATACATACATTGAAAATAAGATTTATAGGAACAAAATATAATGGGTTGCACACTTTAAAATCAGTGTTACTTCCAAACAAAACATCAAATAGATTTCAAACAAGGCTTAGATATTGTTAAAGAGAGAACATGGATATTAAATGGTTGAAAACTCACGAGAAAGAAACAATCGGACATTTTGGTACATATTTAAAATTAAAAAAAAAAAACTTGCAAAACAATCAAAAAATTTAGACAAATCATTAATATGCATACTTATGCAAATGGGCTAATTTGCATAAAATATCTGCATATTAAAGAATAAGTCATTAGCTTTCATTTGATACCATTCTTACATCAGTAGGTCAATATTCAATCAAGATATAACCAAACATGTTTTGAAAATTTGAGTGAACAATTTTATAGGGTTAAGGGTTTAGATAAGGGTTATGACCAAAGGCCCCAACCGCCGGAGTGCAAATATCTCTCAAAATGTTTCTAATAAAATGTTCTTTAAATTAAAATATGTTTACATGATTCCCCAAAAATAGATTCACAATGTTTTTGAAACTATGTACCAAATATTAGCAAAAAGGTCACATTTTTAAGTAAAACCATTAATACTCATGAATATGCAAATGAGGTAATTTGCATAAAATCTCTAGCAAAATATTGAGCTAGTCACAATCTTTCATTTGATACCATTATAACATCTATAAGTCAATATACAACCAAGATATGACCAAAAACGTTTTTAAATGATTAAACAATTTATAGGGATAAGGGTTTAGATAAGGGTTTTGGCCAAAAGCCTTAACGGTCAAAGTGCAAACATCGCTCAAAATGTCTCTTGTATAATTTTCTTTAAGATATGCTATGTTTATATAATTCCCCTGCATGATAACGCCTCGATTTGGAAAGTATTTACCAAATTTTTGTAGAATATCGCAATTTTAGGAAAAATCATTAATATTCATGAATATGCAAATGAGCTAATTTGCATAACATAACTGAAAATGAAAGAACAAGTCATTAGCTTTCATTTGATACCATTCTGACACCTGTGTGAAAATATTCAATCAAGATATGACCAAAGTCATTTTCAAAATTTGAATGAACAATTTGGTAGGGGGTAAGGGTTTGGATAAGGGTTACGGCAAAAAGCCCCAACCACCAGAATGCAAACAAGGCTAAAAATGTTTCTAATGAAATATACTTTAAGATAAACCATGTTTACAAAATTCCCCTTAGACAGGAACGCCTTGTTTTGGAAGTTATTTTTCAAATTTTCGCCCAAAAATGCACATTTTAAGGGAAATCATTAATATTCGTGAATATGCAAATGAGCTAATTTGCATGAAATAAACAAATTAAGAGCAAGTCATAAGCTTTTATTTGATATCACTTTGACATCTGTAGGTCAATATTCGAAGAAAATATGACCAAATAAGTAAAGTAAATTTTTATGAAAAAAATGATAGGGTTAAAGGTTTTAGACAAGGGTTACAGCCAAAAGCCCCAACGGCCAGAGTGCAAACAACGCTCAAAATGTTTCTAAGATAATGTACTTTAAGAAAAAACATGTCTACAAAATTCCCTCTGGGGCGGAGCAAACATGTTTCAAGCCCAGGGTCTATATCTGGAAACGCCTTGTACTTTTCTCAAAAACCGATCAAAACGGACTAGAAAAAGGGCGTGGATTTTTTGTCGTTTTTCTGGTCGGTTTGGATCAATTTTTGGACAAAGTACAAAGATTCTACAAACAAGTCATATATCTGAGGAAAGCTCAGTAATGCGGGGTACATGCAACAAACCGCTTGAAAATTGACGCAGAAAAAAGAATATTATTGCACAATTTCTTACCTGAAGCAAGGCGAATTTGGCGGTATACGTTATCCATCCCATCATGCACAATCTTCATCGTGTTTATTGGGAAGTTGGATTGTGCTAAAATTGCTGAAATGACTCATTCAAGCACCTGCTCCATTGCAACAAGTAGGAAGGAATTGTAACCGAAACCACATCAAAATTCGGTAAGGTTTCGGTTACATTATTGTAAATAGGGTCAACGGGTAAGTTTACATCGAGGAAAAAGGTCAAACATGATCCCTAGTAGTAAACTGGTCTAGCTCTGAGGTTAGGAAGAATGCGAACGCGATTTTTGATTTTGATTATAAAAAAAAAAAAAAAAAAAAAAAAAAAAACATCGATGTTATAATAGTAAACTTCGCAAAAATTATGAATACTAAAGCATTGCGAGAAACGGAGAAACTATTTCTGAAAACATTAATCGAACGCGATCAAAACTAAATATAGCTGAATTTGACCTTGACATCACGTAACATTGAAATGTAAATCAACATGCACATGCGCTATAATAAATGTAGTAATAGATTGACAAGACCTCTCAACTAAATGTAAAACACCGCTGGTAAATGACGTTTGCCGATTTTCTCTACCGAATTTTGTATTAAATCTTCGAAAACGTGATAATTCACTGCAGACATCATTCTAGTTTGTTGAGTTGAACAATAACAGAGTGTTTTGACAGACTGCGCGTGAAAATGTAAATAATTATTAGGGTCACGCGTTTTTTCGGTCAATTAGAATGTCCGTAAAAAAAACGCTCGGTATACGTCATTCAAACCGGAAGTTGAAGTGCCTTCAAAAAGCCATAACTAAACTTACCTTGAAAAAAAAAAAAAAAAAAAAAAAAAAAAAAACAAGCCCAAGGGTAAGAAGAATCCAATATTGTACGAAAAGTTAAGTTAATATATGCCATCAGGTACCATCCAAATAATCGCGAATAATACAGATGTTTATGGAAAAATATCCGGTTGCAGAGAGGGGGTGTTTTCCGTCGATCACCATGTGTATATACATTTGGTCATTGTATTGGGGTCGAGTGCCAGTGTGTAGGTACTCATTTGAATCGTCTTGATGAGACATTCTTATGAGTACCCACAAGACAGTGTTTGATTGACATTATATGATATTTATTTCGTTTTAAAAACGATTACCCCCTCTTATCTGTAGTTCTCTTTATTTTTACAGATCTACACGAACGATGTCCATAACTTCAATTTCGATACCGGGCATGGTATGGAGAATTACAGGTTTCTGGAGATTACACAAGGGTTTGGCATTGTCTGCAACAGAATAGTTTTTATGTTTGTGTAATTAATCCCCTAGATGTGTACGAAAAGGATAAATAGAAGTCAGTATGACGATTTATTCGTACGTCCGTAATTAGTAATTGTGCAACCTTCTCGTTTTCGTGAAAACAATATGACATAATTGATCCAAACTTTATATGTATACTATGTATCGATTGAAGTGTGAATTAAATTTGTTAGTGGTTGGCTTTTGAAAGGTTAAACTTTGTTTTTTTTCTATTTTGTTATATGGCAGTGTTTTGAGAGGTTCGAGTATAATAAGTTAGGTAGCTATACAGTGCTATATGCATATGAGACCTTGCTTAAACGTCTAATCCAGAAGACGATTTGAATTTTAGTATAATCTTCTTTATATTTTGTCTTATAGATCTAACTCTTGCTGACGAATGTTTATACGGACGAAAAGACCGCTTGAACCCCTCTATTGGCCACACGTACGCAGCTCAAGTCTGAAAATCTCAATGTTATGAAATTTAAGCGGAAGTTAAAAATGTCCGAAATTTTGCAGAAATTATGTGTGCCTTTTACGATAATTACATAAGCATTAGAAGCAATCCAAAATAATTTTCGGCGGGGGGAATATTGAAATAAGTTTTCGGTACTGTGATGTCATACAACTAGCGAATATGACGCCAACATTATTTTCCTGTGTGCCTGAGAAGTTAACCTTCCTGCATATCATTGATAAGGTGATGATAATGTGACGTCCTACGACTAGCCTTTATGACGTCAACGTTAGGTTTCCTTTGTTTTCGAGACGTTTAAGTTCCCTCACTTTATCAGACGTTGTGTAGGCTGTTTCAAATAATCTTACTTCATGCTAAGGCATAAGCAGCTGCCCTCAAACTTTATATAAGCCATATTTATGATAATATAGGATTAATTCACGTTTTTGAGGTCGTTAACATTCCCAGACGCCCAAGAAATACATTAACACCCGAGTGCGAAGCACGAGGGTCATTTTCGTGTTTGCGGGCCTCTGCGAATTTTTACGACCGAAAAGTATGTGAATTGACGCTATTAATGCATAGAAAGCATAACATTCCAATGATTACTTACCCCAAAACCCTTGATATGTGCGAACAATGAACAGAGGTGAGATAAGAAAATGTCCGCCATTGTTGTTTTGTTCTGATAAATCTTCCGAGAATTTTTTGTTATCATCATCATCATCTAGCAATCTCAGCCTAGATTTAATTCACTACACATTTCCAGTACCGTTTGTCTGTCATAGCTTCAAGGAAATCTTCCTTAGGGTTAGGTTAGGTATCGACGTATCCTGCTGTATCCAATCTGGAAATCATAATTTGCGTGACCAATTGTCGGATAAAGGATGTCTCCAGAGTACAAATAATGATACAAGTGCATCCGTGGCACGTGCACAATATCCAGCAAATTGGACACGTCTTTTCATGTCTTTTTTTTGCGTGACGTCGGTAAGACGACGTAACGTCATAATTTTGCGCAAAAAGGTTAACGTCGCTTATTTAACGTAAGACGTTGAGAATTTTGCGGGAAAAGAGACAATTCCTAATTTTGAAGGGTCAAATCGAGGATATTTCTGTGAAAAGCCGGCCCTATATCAGACTGAATGTAGACCGGTTTTCACGATATCGGGCCGATTTCTTCCCGTTATTCAATGCTAATAACGGATTGAAAACACACATTTTATGCAATAATTATGCTTATCATATCTTACATGCAGCTTCCTTCGTATTAAAAATACTCTTGCAGAGGCAATTGCGTTTCATATACTGATCTTGTTTAACTCAGTTGTGTTTTACAAGTTTGTAAATCAGTTTCTTGGAAAAGGGCTTAAGTGTCAGAAAAGACAAACTAGATCTGGTCAGATTTTTGTTTTTCATCGGCAGTGGAATTAAGCGGACACCTTTTCGCCCGTATTTATTCTTTGCCTACTAGTACTTTCATATTACATGTGCGTTATGAAAACGGTTGGAAGTAGAGCTTGCAGAGAGCGACAGGGACAATCTGGCCGATAAAAGCTGACAAAATGTTTGTTTGTTCGTCAATAACTTTTTTTATCAGGCAATGCTTGCAAGATCCACAGCCAGTTATATATTTTGCCTTTTCATGTTCTCTACTTTAAAAGAATTCCGAATCGGATAATTGAAATTTTTGTTGCAGTTATTGTTTTTGTTTTATCACGTGGTTTCTTGTCGAAGACATACTGTGCGGTTATGTTATGTCAAATAAAGGGTATGACTTAGGATCTGGAGAAATGGCATTATGGCATTTTCTCAAACGGTAAAGTAGACTGTCCCATATTAGAATTGGTGCAGATAAAAGTATATGTGAAAAAGAAACACACGTACATTTATGTGTAAAATGGCACAAAAAAATATAGAGGACAAATGAGACAATTCTTGTAAACATCATGTTTATCCTTTTGACTCAGTTTTTTCCCAAGCTTCTTTTATATACATGCCAAAGCCTTTGACCCGTGTTATCAATGATCCTGCGATCTAATAGGAAGGAAAATCACAATTCAAAGGAATTAGTCATACTATTGTAATCAAAATGAGCCCCAGGTCAAGTTTTCGAAAGATGTTTTAATGTACGGGTTAATACGTCTGCGCATGCAAGACGAGGTACAAAAACACCAGCCCGTATTAAATTACGTCTCATGATCAATTAAGAAGCTTTTAAAGTTTGTTTGGTTTTATTATTTTGGCTTCGAGGTGGAATAGTTTATGAACCTAATTGCTGATCACGAAGAATAGATGATCCGATAAGTAGCAACAACCAGTCGAGAAAGATCAAAGATGTATTTCATAATGTTCTGCCTTTAATTGACGTAATCAATTATTTCATACCCGCAAACAGTATACCAATGAAACCGCTTCATGTGCACGACAAGAGTAAAGATAATTAGACTCGTATCATATGCACGAGATACTTAAGGGACAATGGTCCAGTATTAGTATTTCTTTTCCCCAAAATAGTATTTAATTGAGCCGTGATCTGGAAAAACGTCCCTTATAGCATTTGAGACTATCATGTTTACAGATTAGCATATGCCTTTAGAGCAGTTTGATCTGATCCAATGTTGTTGTCTTACAGTTGCTACAAATCACAGACAAGCTATTTGAGGACAGCATGGATCCTGATCAGACTGTGCGTATGCACAGGCTGGTCTGGATCCATGTTGTTCTTAAATGTAATAAAGGACATTTTCCCAGATCCTGGCTCAATTTTATTTTTCTGTCCAAAGTAGGAGTTATTACAAATTGTAACGAAAATATTCAGAAAATACAAAATCAGCTTTGCCTTAACTCGAATATGGTCTTAAATCAAAGTTTGACTTTTATCAAAAACACGAAATATAAAATATGTGATGTTAAGTATGCGCTAATGTATGTAACAGCATTTTTACACATTCAATTAGATGACGAAGCAGATACGTTTTATGTAAAAATCTGCACTTTTTGTAAATATTTAGAATTTTATATAATTGAATTTGATAAATATTATTTCAATGTATTAAGGAATATAAACTGGTAATAATCCAAGGAAAAACGTATAGCGGATTGCATTTATAGGTGAATTATAGCATTTTTATCATGTACATATGAATAAAATGACATAAAACCATGGTAAGTGCAAACGCATTTACACCTGTCTTGATCTAAATGATCGATAACCGTCTTGAGAAAAGCACTTTCAGAAAACAAGTACTTTCTCACAGTCGATTAGTGATGAACAGTAAAGATATTCCGTATTATCTAAATCTGGTAGCCAAACATATATGGTGCGAAATATTAAAGGTTCTACAGTAACGATGGATTCCTCCATTACTGCAGTATTGTCCTTTAATTGATAAGAGAAATACACGTACTTGCTTATAGTCTACGGACTATAATTCGTACGGGCTCTAGAAAATGGTTTTGATGGCATTCTTTGTTTATGCTCGGCATCCATGCTAGTAATATTCCTTGGGGTATGACAAAACCTCCCAGGGTTGATGCCCAGTCTGAAACTTGGAATTAAGGTCACAGCAAGGTCAAAGGTCAAATGGGTGCAATTTCATATTAAAAAAGTCATTGTGCTATTATTAATCGCTATACATGCTGTATTATGAATTCTATTTGTGCTAAATTTGCTGAAACTGAATCGGAGACATTTTATTGAAAAAATGACTTTTTGTGAATATTTTGACTATTATAGTATAGAAAAATGTTCTTTCCAAGGCTAAAACAGTTTATCTCTGAATATTTCTGACATTTTTAGTCTTTTTTGGGGGAGTTCTGGAAATAGTAGAAACACTATTTTCTAAACACTGAACTTTAATCGAACTGTATGTCAGAACTAGGTTTCGCAACCAATTATATAGTGGCTCTAAGACCCAGGTGACAAAAGCCTAAGCTTTGATGATTTCTGGTGATTGTCGTATTTCCATACACGGGAAGTATCGGTTGATAGGCTGCTATATCCAGCAATTAAGCTTAGCACCTTTGACAATCTTGCCTTAAGGACACTTCAAAGGAAGTATCAGTTGTTAGGACGACATTATCAAGTTTGACTGTTATGCTGCGGAGGATAATAATATTTCTTATAATCAGTGCTAAAATATACATTTAACAGGTGGCATTATACATGTTTTGAAAAGAGCTTTTAATGAACGGGTTATTACGTCTGCGCATGCAAGACAAGGTACAAAAAGCCTAGCCTGTATCAATTTACGTCTCACGATCAATGGAGAAGCTTTTAAAATTTGTTTGGTTTTATTATTTTGGCTTCGAGGTGGAATAGTTTATGAACCTAATTGCTAATCACGAAGAATAGATGTTCCGATAAGTAGCAACAACCAGTCGAGAAAGATCAAAGATATATTTCATACAATTCTGCCTTTAATTGACGTTATGAATTATTTCATACACGAAAACAGTTTACCAATCAAATTGCTTCATTTGAACGACAAGAGTAGAGATAATTAGGCTCGTATCATGAACGAGATACTTAACCCTTTCCCAAACGACAAAATTTTAGGGTGGTCCAATTTGAAAGCTGCTTCAGACGACAAAGTAAATTACCACAAAAGGCCAACATGTTTATGTTATAGCCAAGAAAATATTGAGGCAAAAGGAGAAACTGCTGGTTATCAGCAGTTTCTTCTTTTGTCTCAATGTTTTTCCTAGCCATATCTATTAGGGACGTCAAAAGCAGTTCTTGTTTGGGAAAGGGCTAAGGGACAATGGTCCAATTTTAGTATTTCTTTTCCCGAAAATAGAATTTAATTATATTTTCTGTCCAAAGTAGGAGTTATTACAAATTGTCAAGAAAATACTCAGAAAATACTAAATCAGCTTTGCTTAAACTCGAAAATGGCTTCATATCAAAGTTTGACTTTTATCAAAAACACGAAATATAAAATATGTGATGTTAAGTATTCCTTAATCTATGTAACAGCAGTTTTACACATTCTATCAGACGACGAAGAAGAAACATTTTATGTAAAAATATGCACTTTTTGTAATTATTGCCTAAAATGTGTGTTTTCAGTCTGTTATTGGCATTGTATAACCAGCAGAAACCGGGCGGATATCCAGAGAAATCGTGCATTAATCGGCAGATTCACGTGCGATATCGGACCGGTTTTGCACTCAAATATCCTCGATCGGGGATTTGTTGTGAGTGCTTCAGAAAATTGAAAATAAAGCCGAAATTTTGTCATTTCCCTTTTCCGCGATGTAAATTCTTGTAAGACCCCATTTCCAGTTTACAACTAGGTCTCCCAGTGTAACCATATCTGATGACGTAATGTAGTGACGTAGGTTTAATTCTTGGAATCAAAAAGTAAACAAACGGCCAGCTGACAGATTTTAAACTAAAAGTGGATTTCATGGACATGGAAGGATAGAAATTAGAATTGAGTGGTTGTGGTCTCGGTCAAATATGGTGGTAAGCCTATGTGTTTCTTGTTCTTGTTTTAGTTACTGCAATTTTTCCTTTACAACGTTGTTTTTATTGAAATGAACGAATGTCTGAAACGAACCAGACGGTCCAGAGAACTACCTCGGAAATTCCGACCTTTAAATTTATTACTCGCACTGAAATGAATGTTAGAATATCCAGAGTATGTTTCCAAAAGAAAACTAAGTCGAATATTGATACGATTTCGCCAACCCAAATGAAGATTATGTCAGTAAAAATGCGATGAAACTTGACTACATAGAGCGAAAATCTAACGGCCCGTCTAGTGGATATCGTGCTTACTCGATATATGTCGAGTCGAATGCCGGAAAACTCTGGTATCTGTCGGTGTAGATGTGGCTAAATTTTCACAAAGTTTTTTAGTTATTCGTCTTATTTTATTACATTTCTTTGCAAATTATTCATATTTTATGCAATAATAGCGTCAATTCACGTTTTTTCGGTCGTTAACATTCTCAGAGGCCCACAAGATGTGTTATCGCCTTCGACCTGCGGTCTCAGGCGATAACGCATTTTTTGGGCCTCTGAGAATGTTAACGACCTCAAAAACGTGAATTAACCCTATAATATCTAAAGTTCTACATAATTGAATAGAATGAATATTATTTCAATGTATTAAGGACAGATCCTCCAGTTGTTACTGCGCAACTTACTGCGCATACCCTAAATAACGAAAAAAAGCTGTTTCAATAATTGGCCTTTTTCAGCAAATGTATTTTTTACATTTAGTTAATGTTTGGTTGATAAATGACAAGACCCTTTTCGGTTATTTCACTTTTCTCTGTTTGGTCAATTAAAGTGTAACAGTATTCGGATGGTACATTTTGCTTTTTGTTATGCGTTCAACATGTGGCGTTAGCGATAGGAAACGGAGCAACAAAAGCAAAACGGTGTCTTTATGAGCTAGTCCGCTTCAGATGGTCACAAAAGATGACACTTTTTATTATCTAAAGCTGGTAATAAGGAAGAAAATGGATAAAAGTAGTGAAACAATTTCGGACACAGCTGCAAAAAGTAAACAAAATTTTACTTATAACTAAGAAAAACGCTTTTTTTGATATATTTTTCTTTTTTTTTGTTTTTGTAGAGTATGACCAAGCACTATGTCTATACCAAAAAAGAAAAAAATTCTTACCGCTGGAATATTTTTTATTATCAGAAACGTTGCAAAATAAGAGCAATTTCAGCTACTTTTGAAAGAACGTTTTCCTAAAAATTTCAAAAGCATCACTAAATTTGCCCAAATTGATACTCATTTAGACAGAATAAAACATATCGAACACAATAAAGACTTATTTATGTAATCCTAGTCATTCCAAACTCCTTTTTGTGGGTATTTAAGTGACACCCCATTTTTGCAATTTTAGACATGAGTAGTCTCCCTTGAAATCCAATAACTTTTTAATTCGCTTGGTGACCTATAGTTTTTAAGTCATTTTTTAACTTCTCATACATTTAAATATCAGTACAGAAAAAATAAAAAAAATCTTACCGTAGGAAATAAATGGAGGATCTGTCCTTAACCCTTTCCCAAAACAAGACCTGGTTTTGGCGTCCCTTATGGAAAAGGCTTGGGAAACATTGAAACAAAAGAAGAAACTGCTGATAACCAGCAGTTTCTTCTTTGGTCTCAATATTTTCTATGTCATATTTTACACAAATTCTATCTTTCATAACTTCCGTTTTCTCATTTGAGGCAGTTTTTGAAGTGGATCACCCTAACAATTTGCCGTTTGGGAAAGGGTTAAGGAATATTAACTGGTATATATCCAAGGAAAAACGTATAGGGTATTGCATTTATAGGTGAATTATAGTATTTTTGTCATGTACACATGAATTAAATGACACAAAACAATGGTAAGTGCAATCACACTTACATCTGTCTTTATCTAAATGATCGCTTTCCATCTTGAGAAAAGCAGTTACACATAACACATACTTTCTAACAGTCAAAAAGTGATGAATTGTAAAGATATTCCATATTAACGAAAATCTGGTAGCGAAACATATATGGTGCGAAATATTAAAGGTTCTACAGTAATAACCGAGTTCTCCGATTACTGTAGCACTGTCTCTTAAAGCCCCAATAGCTGTCAAAACACTGTCAATTTGCCAAAATAAAGGTTTCAGTATTAAAGTATGAGAAAAAAGATGCAGAAAGACCGTATTTCAAGCGAGTAACCATGCGCTGTTTACCCACAAAAAGCGCATATATACAGTTTTACAGTTTTTACAGTTTACAGTTTATTCAGAAAATACATACAGGCCACCGGCCCATTATACATAATGTTTTACAAACAGTTTTTAACAGAGTTGCATATTACACGAAATACGATTTTTGTATACATCTTCATTATTGTATATATACAGAAACATTTTATAGACTGGTCTAGATTTAGCGTTTATACAGAATCACCAATACATCGATGCCTGCAGCGAAAACCTCGCATCCGCAGCTTTTTTAGGCTGCAGATACCAGGTTTCTTCCGAAAAGCGACGATATATACGGTATTACTGTCGCTAATGTTCACACTGTTACAAACAATAATATAAAACATATTTAAAAGTATTGCTTACTATTAAGTTATTACATAAGCTTTAGACTGGTTTTGAAAAAAAAAAGTATACATCATCAAATTTTAAATGAAAATATCTATCTCTAGCTTGGATTTTATAATGCGTTATATTGGCAAATTTTCAGACTCGTCCAACAGAAGGATTTTATATATGAAAATTGCAATTTTCCTTATTACAAATGCGTTTGTACTTGACATAATAAAGTATAGATCTTGCCTCGTAGGGTTTCCATTATACCAACTATATAGGTATTTAGTTCTGATTTCATTAAAACGGTAACAATGGAAGAATGCATGGAATTCATCTTCTATACAGGTTATTTTATAGTTATCGAAACAAAAAGTGCAAATTCTATCTTCTCGTGCAATACCTAGATGACGTCCAACTTCAATATTCAAGTTATGGCTGCTGCATCTGAATCGTGCTAAACCTTTCCTTAATTGATAAGATAGTCCAAGACATAGATATTTTTCAGGCGAAAGTAGGGATTTAATTTCCGTATAGAATGAACAACGGTTTGATTGGTTTATCTTTTCATTCCACGTTTGTAATGCACAGTCCTTAAGACGTTGTTTAAATTTGGAAAGGAATATACCTATATCTCCTATCTCTTGGGTCAGCCAAACAATTCCAAAACCATACGAATAAAGCAATTGTTTGACTGATGAAGCCCAAGTTTTACGACCAATGTCGTCTAATTTTTTCAACATAATATAACAATTTGGAGGATATCTATGTAAAGGCATATGGATTAGTTTAGTCCAGTATTTGACACATTTGAAATGGTAATCAACATAAAGAGGCAATCTCCCGCACTCACCAAGAACCATACAATCGTTTACTGATCTGTTTACACCTAAAAATTCCTTACAATATGAGATCTGAATTCTTTCTACTTGCTCAAAAACTTCGTATCCAAAAATTTCTGATCCATATAAGAGAATGGGTTTTACCATCGCATCAAAAAGTTTAAAATGGTCTTCAAATTCAAAGTTTCCAAATTTGTATTTGTATGATTTAATTGCAAAAAGTGCCTTTTTTGCTTGGCATGCTAGTTTATTAGTTGCTTTATTCCATGACAATTTTGGGGTGTAGAGTATTCCCATGTATTTATAAAAGGGCGTTACATTGATTTGATTATCACCAAAGTACCATTTCTCATAATTTCGTAGAGGTCCACCATTTCTGAAAACTATTATTTCTGTCTTACTTTGATTTATCGTCATGCCAAATTGTTCACAATATTCATAAATAGAATTTATTTGTTGTTGTAAATTTATAGCGGTTTCGGCACAGTTGGCTACGTCATCAGCAAATAGGATACCTAAGACATTAGGGATATTTTCTGTTACAAAGATACCTCTGTGTCCCTTATTTCTTAGAAAGGTACATAAATCATTGATGTATAGATTAAATATTATGTTACTTGTTATGTCCCCTTGCCGGGTACCAACGTTACACCTGAATAAATCAGTCAAATTGTCGTTTAATCGAACACAGCTGTTCATACTTGAATACATTGATACTAAAATTTGCAAGATTTTACCATTTATACCTTTTTGTTTAAGACTCGAAAATAGTTTTAAATGATTAATGGAATCGAACGCCTTTTGAAAGTCAATAAATAACACGTAAAAACGACCACCTGGTTTGCTTATATATTTTTGGACTAACGCCAGTAGAACGAACATGTTATCAACTGTAGAATAATCTGATCTGAATCCTGTCTGAGCCTCGTCTAATTTACTGTGTTCTTCCGCCCATGTGCAAATTCTTCTGTGAATAATATTTGAGAATATTTTGTATAACACATTGATTAGTGATATTCCTCTGTAGTTAGAAGGATTATCCCTCGGTCCAGATTTGTGCACAGGTACTATTATACTATCTCTCCACATGTCTGGAAAGATGCCTGAATTAAAAATTTCATTAAACAATGACAAAAGATAAGGAACAATAAGTTGACATGTATTTTTATAAAATTCAGCCCCTATACCGTCTGTACCTTGAGATTTTCCTTTCTTGAGCGATGCTATGCTAACAGTTATTTCTTCTGCACAGATTTGTTTATTGAGAGTCTGATCTTGAGCTTCAGGTAAATGTGGGTCTATCGTAAAAGATTCTATTGATGATTGGTTTTCTTTAAATAGTAAATTTTGGAAGTAATTTTTCCATTACATTTATATTGACATTCTAACTTTCCACGGCGCTGAAAAGTTTGCTGGGTGTTTACAATTGTGTCTATATATAGATTTATATATTTCGGGTACCTGCAAAAGCCGTGAATACTCGTTTATAGTCGGGGGATAATGTGACACAAAGGAATCTAATAAAAGTGACACGTCAAGCTAAAAGGGACCTTATGGGAAGTTCATTAAACCAAATTTTGAGACACGACTCATACTAAGCAGACGTAAACTAAATGTCGCATTTAGAAAATGAACACATAGTAAGATAGAGAAATTATTCAAGGCCAAGAAAATTACCTAGAAGTATGAGTCTCGAAGCTTTTCAGTCTGCGCAGTCCGCACAGGCTGGATATTGTCTATACTTTTATACTTTGCAGAAGGTTCCTCTTTAGTGCGACGGGTAAAAAATTGAAACATTCCAATTTTCAAGGGATTTCAGCACGTGGCTGGTTACGAATAAGTGTTCAACTCTTTCCCAAAATGACAAAAAAAAAAATAAAAAAAAAAAAACTCTTCTGAATTGAAATCGTTTTGAAGACTGCATAACCAATGGCATTGGAAATTCGAATTTTTACGATATGGCAAAGAAAATATTTAGGTGATAGGAGAGACTTCTAACACTTAGCATTCCTTTCTTTTGTCTCAATGTTTCCTATGTTTTTGCAAAAGGGAAGTCAACAGCAGGTCTTGTATGGGAAAGGGTTAACCAGCTGAAGTTGTTTTAATAGTCATGCCTCACTCTTTCCCAACCGGCAATACGTTGGGTATTCTAATATGAAAGTTTTAAAGACGGCAAACTATGCATGTTAAGGTAGGATTTGTTAAATAAAATAAATCCGAGAAGATATCTAAGCAACTGGAGTAATTGTCTGTTATTAAGATTTTCTCCCATTTCCTCAATATGTTCTCAATCCCTTTTATTGATGACGTCAAAACAAGGTTATGATTTGGAAAGGGTGAGTTAGATTCTGCTTGACACGTCATGATAAAAGTGTGCTTCTGTGAAGTCAACGGAAGACCATATTTCGAGAGACAGATCATATTTAGCAAGCGCCAACGATATCCATATTTAGATAATAGTATATAGTGTGATAGGAAAAACATGTAAATCCAGAGTAATACGTAAGTGTCAACAGTTTCGATCCCAATCAGTCTGTGCTTTCCTCGCAGACTGACTAGGGTTGCTACACACTTCCCAGAAGGTCCCTTTTAAAGATACATCTCACATTTTTAATTTTTTACTGTTTATTCTCTGACGCCATTCCACTCGATTTAAAAATAGATTCCGTAGACCCTCGCTTTTCACCGCTGAGGACTCGGATAATTCCGATTCGCCCTTGACATTGTAAACATGACGTACTGACATACATTGCAAGAAAGGGAAAATGTACCAATGTGACATTCTTTCACTAGTTTTATTGGTTTTATGTAGTTGGAATAGGCTTTGTTCATATCATCAGAGAATCAGATCTCGGTAACAGAAAAAAATCAATCGTGACAGCTATTTGGGCTTTAATTGATGTGAGTGCTTATTTGCTTATTTCTACAATCCAATAATGGCGTCTCCGAATATAGACATTACATTCAAAATGCAGATTTCAGATTGAATAAGCCTAGTTTAGGAAGGTGTCATTCAACGTTACTTATGAAATAAAACACTGACATTTATTATATAAGAGAGATTTGTCAAAGGAAAAAAACTATAGAAAGTTGCAGAAATGTGTACATTTCATCGACGATCTGTAACGATCAGGAAAGCATTTTGATTAGTTCGATCAAAGAGGACAGATGTTTGCAAAACCATTGTTTGGATTGGGGGTTGGCAACCCAGCTTGAGAAAACCAGAAAAAGCCTTTCATTCGCTCGTAATTACAACAATACAAATGCAATTGTACATTTGTACTTATAAGAGAACATGTTTTTATCGAGCGGTCCGACAATGATCCACCAGTAAGGGGAGACGTTATTCTAAACGGTTTTTTGACATTTCTGCAGACTTTGCTCCTAAAAGATAAAAACTTTGATTTCTCATTTATTATTTTTTAATTGAGTTTGTATACGATGTTGTGTTAAAAAGGAAGAATAGAGTTTTGTTAAAGGTTTTGAAATTTGTAACTCTAAAAAGAGTTAATAGATTTATAAAATAAAAAAAATAACATGGTTCTTGTTTCTTCAATTAATTTCACTATACGGTCTCAGAAAAAATGTAACAGAAGAATGCTTTAAACTCTAACGCATACTATCTTGTAATAAGCTGTCGTATGTCGTCTGTTAACCCATTCACTCACCATTACACTTAGTGACTACCGACAAAATAATGGCTTGGAAAACATTGTGGAAAAAATGCTTGTGATAAGCAATCTTTTACATGTAATTTCCCACGGTTTTCTTCCAAAACCCCCCACAAAAACCTAAAATTTCATTCAATTGAGTTTGTCGTCTACAACATCTTTGAATTAAATGCAAATGTTTGCTCTTTGGTAATGGGTTTAATGACACAGACACCACTTTACATTTACAGGTAGGGGCCGTGGCCATGGCGCAGTTGGAAGCGCTTCCGACTGTCAGTCGCGAGGTCCATGGTTTGATCCTCGGTCGCAGCAAATACCTATCAGATAACTTTGTTTCCCACCAATGATTTGATATCGTTAACCTATACCAGCGATCAGTTGGAGGCTCGTTTAGGATAGTGTTGTAGTACTGGTATGAGAAACGACATTAGTCCATGGTTAGGTGCTCCAGCCGAGGCGATGTTACCAAACCATTTGATAACATTGGTTACATCCCAATCAACCACGTACAGGTAGGTTGAGGAGATCAATAAAGCTCACAAATAGCAAGATACAGACCTGGTACTTCTCGAACTGATGTCGCTAACACCCGATGCGCGTTCTTTACAGCGATATTTCTTTAAGTGACATTTTGGTAAATTTTAGTAATATTATTATCTGAAAGAACATATTTTCCTTTTAAAATTCTCAAAATGTCAAGCTAAAGCACTGTAGAGTTTACAAGAAATATATATTTTTGTGTTAAAATTAAACAATTTGATGCATACATCAGTACAGATTTATGTGTAATTTGTCATTTCTGCCTCAACTTTAAAGGCGTACTTTTCGCTAATCAGCATCAACAGCAAAACACTGATATCATTTTTTACGTATTAGAATGACCAATCTTGGCATCAACATATAAACGTACTTTAAAAAATGAAAAGAGAATGTGATGTAGCTTTAGAATATTTTAGGCTTAAACGTTCTTTTACGTTTCTTCAACTCTCTAGAAACAATATAAGCGAGAAATAACAGAGTTGTTCCAAATACTCCGTGATGTATTAACCGCGGTATTCCGAATGCTCCATTCCATGACGTCATTTGTATATAGTATGGAGCACTCGGAACTCCTCCTTCAAAATATGTACATTGAAAACGCTTTAAAAACATTTTAATAAATCTCGCTCAAAAGACCACGCCGCCGGTCGCCTACACTTTCAAGAAAAACATTTGTGACCAATCACGCTAAAAGGGACCTTATCGGGTGTGTGAAAAATATCGACCCTAGTCAGTCTGCGCAGTCCGCGCAGCCAGACTAGGGCCGATACTTTTCACTTTTATGTAATTATCTAAATCCGGAATTTGCCCTGTCTTACTATAATGTTCATCTTTTGCATACGGGATCTGGTTGACTTTTGCTGAGTTTCACAAGTTTGTCAAAAGTTGGAAATTTGGAGTTCGGATAAGGTCCCTTTTAGCGTGATGAGTCACATATATGCACACAAAGGGATAAAAGGGATATGGATTTTCAAGCCAAACACGATTCATGTTTTTGACAATGAACCAAACATTTATTATTAAAATTCCCACCAAGAATGACGAAGGTATTGGATTGTTCATACCGCTAGATTTGTGTAGAATCAACGTTATGCAATTTTTGATCCTTGTGAACTGCAATTGTGCACAATGATCAATGATGAACTAAGATCACGTTATGTAATGAAAAATTATACATTGCCTGATTTCTGCAGAATAAAGTGGCACAAAACGATGTCAAGGGAAAGAACCGAGAGTCTGTAAATAAGCAAATGCAACTAGAGTAACCTTCAAATAAAATTTGACAAAGGCTTCTAAATATGATTTAAAAACTTAAAATGTCAAAGGAAAAGCTTTTTTAAACAAATTTTGGGAAGTTTGCATTGTGTTATATGCCGTCAAAGTATTGCAAACAAAGTACATTTATTCAACTCAATATCTAATCTATCACTGTAAATGTTGCAGTTTAACGCAAATGTTATTCCGATCTTATTTTGAAGCAGAGCCATTTGATCACTCTTACGGAAAAAAAATAAAAAATAAAAAAAAACAGAAATAAATAAAAATACTCCACGGCATACTGTGTGGTTGGAATCATATGACAGAAAAACAACTGGAAGCTGAATATGGTCTAATTAATCTGTCTAAACTCGAACAATTTTAAGATGAATTCTAGCAGTAAAGAAGAAGAAATCCACCGCTTTCATGGATGTGGTCGATCTGTAATCAATACTTGATAAACGACATCGACGAACAAATAAATAAATGATTGCTCCTCAACACAGTTTCAATTGCTGTTTAAACAATCAATCAATCAAACGAATCCTCACCTTTTGGTTTCTCTGCTTCAAAACCAACTGAAATCGGTCACATACTAACAGATTCATTGAACATTTCACGCCCTTGATCTTATAAGGTCACGTCATTCCTGATAATACGGTAAACGTGAATCAGTGTCCCTCATAAGAAGGATTTATGTTTCGTCTCAAAGTTCACCGATAATCATTTTTCTAGACTGTGGCCATATTCGCTAAACATGCTTAAACGATTGTCTAATTATTATTTTATAACAAGTAATTTAATTGGATGATACGTCGTTGTCATTCGGATTTATTGTTATAATATTCAAATTTTATCAAATAGATGTAGTTTTTGTGCAACGACCATCAAAAATGTCATCACTGTGTGTGAAATCATTCACTTTACTTTTGGCAATTAGCCTGCTACCTGTTAGAGCAAAATCAAACCTGCTTTTGTAAGTCAATCCATTTTTGGTAGTACAAGTGAAAAAAAAAATACAACAATCCATGGCAAGTTTCCAGCCGCCGCGATATGACCATAGCATTTGAACGAGGTGTGAAGACCCAAACCACTCAATCAATAGATACAGAAAAATGTTTCTTTCGCTGATACTCTGGATCTACTATGCATTGACAAACCCGTATCGTTAAGCATTAATTTTGTCAATTTAGAGGTCATCTGAAATTCGCCAAAAGATTGTAACTGTCGAAGGATAGTCTAAATCTAATGAGCAGCTGGTTATGGGGATTAGTTTGTTTTTTGTTTGGACCGGTACAGGCAATACCCTGGAGGAAAAGGAACACATGGTTATTGTCAATGGTAGCCAAAGGGATTTGATATCCCGTTCAATCAATCAATTTTGCGTGCATTGATATTCAAACATTATCGATTTTGTTGTGAGGCTCCTTTTTAGCATTTCCGTCGTACTGAACCTGGATTGCTCAGTTCGAATCGCCGTAGTCAATCGATCTAGGGTCATGGCACATGGGCTTAAACCCCGTCTTGTTTTATTGACAATTGTCTCTCATACATTGAAAGATAATAAGTCAATTATCCATTTGAAGTTAAATGTCGTAGGATTACTGGATGCTTGTGCATGAACGGGGAATATGGCAGGTGGGGAAAATAAAACGCACATTCCCCGTACTTTCAAAGAGGTAATTAAACGCTTTGTCCTAGTTTGAAAAGGTATGACACGATGCAGTTGAAATCCCGACAAAAATAATTAATGGGTCGATGATAATTCAAGTCATTTTCTGAAAAAGACAAATAAAAAAACTCATTCAGTGAAAATTTGCATTTGGCCTATCAACCCATACATTTTTTATAGAAAGCTTTTTACTTTCACTTAAGCAATGCGTTTGTTTTTATAGTTGCTATGACATAATAATTTAAAAAATCTAAACTGATAATTTGCCATTAAAAATTCTGACTCGTCATGCTAAAATGTATTACTGTGAAGTGAGAAAAATATCTACCCTATTCAGTTTACGCGGTCTATTCAGACTTACTAGGATCGAAACCTTTCTTTCTGATACAATTTGCTTGATCACAATGGGTTCACTGTCTTACTGTTCCTTCCTTTAACAAATGCCAAGTCTTTTTACGCCCGCTAGCTTTTGGATAGTTTCAGTATTATTGAATTACCAGAATGCACATTTTAGCGTGATCACTCACAAAACTATCAGCAGTCCTAACTATTTCACATGCATGGCCATGTATTGAAACAATCAGAACGAGATTGTTTGTTTTCGCATAGAAAGGGATTATATTTCTACAAGATAATCTAAAAAATAAACAGATATTACTAAGCTGCAAAAACAAATCTATTTAATGTTAAGAATAAATTGAAATTGTCAATTACACTTATTTCATTCATAAATATTAAACGGACTAACCAGAGCACTGTAACTAAGGTATCAGAATAAACTGACAGCAAATTAATATGGAGTTTTCCCATTTCTGGTTGCTTCTATTTCTCCGTATAAATGTAAGCGTAGCACGGAAGAGACTTTTAAAAGTGAATATTGTTTACTCGGCTGATGGTAGCTTGGAAGGACTGGGATGCGCCATACACGATCCGTATACGTATAATGCAGCAAGGTTCAACACAGTGACAAAAACATGTACGCAGCTACCCAGGACATGGTAGCACAGCCCAGGTTCCCCAATGCCGGACAACAACTACTTCCAGCTGATGGAATTGGAGGTCCTGGATCCCCAGGTAATACTAGCATACCTGGAGCCGTACTCACAAACCATTCTAAATTGATCGTCTGAATCAAAATTAGAGTACAAACCATATGATTGGACAGGATGGCCGATCAGATGGATTATTGTTTAATATCAAAGGTAAATTTAGAATAAGACGGCTGAATACCACACCGAGAGCTTAAATTTATCTCGCAAAATACAGACCAACAAATAAGATCCGGTAGAGACTTTTTAGGTCGTAGGTAATTGACGAGGAAAAAAGTACATGGTCTTGACGTACGTAATAGAGAAAAGGAATGCACATTGTGAGAGAAAATAGAAAAATGCTGATACTTACCATAGCATAACCCGTTTTCGTCATTGCTTTATGTTCTTCTAAATACATTATTTCTACTCTTGTAATCAATTTTCATTTACTTGTCTGCCATAATACAATTAATTTTGAGTCATATAATACTTATTTTGTTTACATTTTCATTACACTGAAAGCACCTGAGGGTGTTTTAAGTTACTTGTAGTAACTGGCTCTGGTTAAATGTTAAAACTCTGAGGCAGTGGAAGGAAATAATGGTGAATTAGCACTTGTGTGTTAAAGTTTTGTCTATCAACATCTGTTTTTCGATTACATTAGCTTTCGTTTGCAAAACTGGTACAACATTAATATTTAATGTGTGGAAAGCGTTTATGTTAATAAAACATTTCAGGGATTTGAGAAATTGGAAGTATTCCCAGCAATTGTACTTCCATATGGAGGCGTGGTAATCTATGTAACAACGACCTACAATCCCACCGGGCAGTAAGTTTGTGTGACCTTCCTCAATAAATCCTGAAAATAATGATTTAACACAAAACCAAAAAAAAAAAATACTTTAAAGATGTTACAGATTATATAAAAGCTCGACAATATCACAAATAAAGGATTTGTTCACAATTATAGGACAGACAATTATGGAGACAATAATTAAACTTATCATAATTTTCTTCTTATATGTCAATGCTTCTCTAAGTTTGTTCTATTAGCTGTAACAACAAGATTAGTGTCGGTAATTTTCAGTTTGGATTCATTACAGGGAAAATGGCGCCCATTGGCCTGATTTTGTGGTAATTTTGAAGGTACGCGGATATTTCTCTATCTTAAGGGAATTTCATCCAGAAAGTTATGTCCAATATAACGACCCACACATTTTCTGACCGCATTGATATTCTAGCAAAAGTTCGTACTTTCAGCAAATATTATGTCACGAAATTTCTATCGACGGGAATTGAAACTTAAAAAAATGCGAATACTGTTTACTAATGTTACAAATATGCTATTTTCTCACGGTTTTGGTTTTATTTGGATTTCACAGGACGTTGGCAATGTAGATTTATTTGTAAAGCAGGTCAAAATAAGAGTTAAAGATATTTTACAACAAGACTGGCATAACCAGCTTACTTTAACATCAAAAGGACAAACTTATATACAATATAAATCACTTCCAATTGTCGAATATTATATCTCTACTAACTTTCCTTTCTATCTTAGACAAGCATGTGCAAAATCAAGATGTTCAAATCACCAACTAAATATTGAATTAGGCAGACACAATAATATATTGAGAGAGGATCGTTTATGTACGTATAGTTATGAGCATTCGTCCATTGACGTACTTGATGATGAATATCATGTTTTCTGCGAATGCAAACAATTTGATGATCTTAGGTTAGTTTTTATTGGAAAACAACGATTTCAAAACATTGACACATTTTACAGGTATATTTCTGTACAAAAATGAATTTCAATTATTGAATATATGTAAATTTGTTCATAAAATATTGCAAATCAGAACTTAAAGTGATGGTCTTTCACATGCTCACTGTTTTATGTGTTCCTGAACTCACATCAGTTTTTTAACATCAAAAACAATTTATGATGCTATCAATACGAGAGAACCAATGCTTACTTTCTCTCTCTAAAAAGTTATAGATTATTGTATTAATTCCTATCCATTGCACTAACACTTTGGTTTTATATTCCAAGAGCCATAACAATGTTTATATGTTTTTTTGTGTTTGTAAACTTGGATGCAGGCCTACATTACTTCATTAAAGTTATGTTATGTCCGACTGGTAATTTTTGCGATTTTTAGCACATACTATGACTCCTGTGCAAAAGTTGGTCTTCAAATCAAGTGACGATATTCTCAGAAATCTGAAATATCCTTGTTATTCACTTACATCCTCTCAACAAGGGAATAATTTAAAATCTTAAAAAATACCTTGCACGTACAACACATTTTGAATCCAATTCACTGACAATATTTCGAGATTGGATAGCACTCACATATTAAGGCTAATCATTAACACGAGAATCGTGGCAAACTGGAATCAAACCATAAAATTACTCACTTTCTATTTAAGAAATGATTTATAAAATATCATCACTTTCTTTTCATTTAAGAAATGATTTATAGAACGTTATCACCTATACGTATTTAAGAAATTATTTAAAGACTGTTATCACCTATTATTTACACGTTCTCTCACCGACGTATCATCGGATAAAGAACATTTATGTTACCTCTCAGATCACTACAATGATCAGTCGAAAATCTGAGCTGTCGACGTACGTAGACGGAGGACCAGCGAATATTAACGAGAAATGTAAGCATAAGATGATCGAACCTAGATAAGAGGCCCCTAAAGTCGCCATTTAAATAGGCGGCTCAGAAGAGACTGAGACATGATATTGTGAGGTCTCCCTTACGACGGCTATCATCAAATGAAAAAAATGTACTCTGGCACCTCGACATTGATATCTCCTATCGTTTTGGCCAAAAATGTATCTCCGGATGCTAGGGGGCTAAATCGGCGCTCTCGCGATACAAATGATACAGTTATAGAGAGTCAGTATGTGGTAGAGAAACTGAGCCGGTATCAGAAGAAGAACAATGTAACACATTTGAAGCAAATGATAGCAAAACAATCGAATCATAATCAACAGACGAGTAACTTATTGACACATTTATCCAGGGATGTATCTATCTTCTTCCAGCTGTGATGAAAACTGGCGGAAATGCTATACAAATGTTGTCTTTTTCCTGATAGACACCGAAAATAGGTTTCCGTTAACAAACATTTCGTAAATTCTATGAAATGAGGCAGTGAAATACTTCAGATGCAAAACCACTACACAGGTGCATATTCTATTCAAACAATAATATTCTGGAAATTACGCTGGTTAATATTTCGCACAAGATTCGAAAATTGTATAGAAGGCTATAAAGGTCATGGTTAAACTGTTTTGAAAATGACCGAGCCTGTAAAACACTCTCCTGAATCATCAGAAATAAAAATTGCTGCCCCATACGGAACAGACGGAAGCAAAACCCTTGCTTTCTCAAGATATAATTGAAATGCTATGCAAGAACATGACCAATTGTCTGGTGGCCGGACATTTGGCGTTAAGAAGATAACAACAGGTATTGGCAGTTAAAATGGGAGACGTGGATCTTTCAGGATTTGAAAAGATTACAATTCTAAAGGAAACAGACTCTGCATTGGAAGTAAAGCTGACAGAAGTGCGTAATTTACAAGAAATCATCACCCAAGACGTCGACATCGACTTTTACTTTTACAGTCTTCTCTGTTACGGTTGCTGACCAACATTAATTATACTTTGTTAAACAAAAAGCAATTAATTTCCAACTTGCTACGATTCTCGTGTTCATGGTAAGTCTTAATCCGCGAACTCTATCCAATCTCAATCGTCCGTAAATTGAATCCAAAATGTATTGTCCGTGAGAGATATTCTTTTTAAAAATGTTCATTTCTTCCCTTGATGAGTAGATGTAAGTAAACAACAAGCACAACTATTCATTAGGCTTCCGAGATTATATTCGTTCGATTTGAAAACCTATTTTTGCACAGCAGTCATAGTAAGTGCAAAAATCGCCAAAATTATCAGCCGTACCTGAACAGTATTCCATTTCTTATTGAGTTTTGATTCTCGTCGATAGAAATTTTGTGACATAGTGTTTGGTGAAAGTACAGATCTTTGTGGGAATATCTAGGTACACTATGGTCAGAAAATTTGTGGGCCATGGTATGGGGTATATCATTGTGGATGAAATTTCTTGCAGATCGAGCACTTATCGCTTACCTCCAAAATAACCACCAAATTAGGCCAATGGGCGCCATTTTTTCGTGTGAAGAATCCAAATCGGAATCACGTAATTACCAACACTGAAGATCTTGCTTTTGAAACAGTTAATATTTTAGTAGTCTAGGTTCAGTAATGTTGTGCAGGAACATGGTTACAATTACCTCGCCATTTCTGTGTAATCATGCTTTTAAAACATACAAAAACATGGCTTTTAGACATAAATGCAATATCTGCGGGTATGGCCGTTTCGTTCCTTATGAAAAAGATTTGAGTAATATTGAGACAAAAGATTGAAATGTCAATGCGTTTATCCAATTTCTACCTTAGTTTCTTTACACTTATTGCCTTGATCACGAAAAAATACAATGCATGTGAGCTCGGTTTTCATAATGGCCTGCTTCACACAGCATGGGTTCCGTGTCCTTGAATTTTGCAAAACGACAAAAATGATTCTATAGTCCGGTACCGATATTATGCCACATCTGTATAAATCTTACTTTTACAATCAAAGAAAATTCGATTTTTTTTTCAATATAATTTTGTATGCTTATATTTGAATCTTGCAGGTGTCTCACAGATCTGATCGCATACATTTAAAAAAGTTGTCTGGTATTCGAGCCTGTATACGAGGGTTGCTTAATATTCGTAGACTTTCCTACTGTATTTATATTTCTCATTCTGTTTAATATTAAATGTCGAAAGACTAAATTAAACATTATGATCCTGTGCAAAACAGGTTTTTTTTTCAAATGTTATCATATGTACGGATATGGTCTCAATAGCAATATATAAACGTCGATCATGCAATGCTGTTTCAGACGGAGAAAAATAAATCTCAGTTGAAAGCGGTTATGCCCATTATTAAAATTTATGGTGTTATATGCACTCTGCATCAAACTTGTATCATTTGCAATCATTTGCTAAAATTCAAAATGTGTATTTTTGGTTACTTTCACTGACAGCTAAATTTCAGGTCGATATGTGGCTTTGTGTTGGAGTTGTGGTACTTTACGTGTCCCTTAAAATTCCTCTTACTTAGAGATTATTACACGGCAGATGAGGGCCGGAGAGTGATATCGGCCCGCAACCGTGATATCTACCCCGAGGTATTTAGACCGAGGGCAGATATTGAGGTTAGGGCCGATATCACTCTCCGGCCCGAATCTGCCGTGTAATAATCTGTATATTACATTCTTTTTGTTACAAAAAACTTACTTCCATGAATAAATATTACATTTAGATAAAATTTCCACAGTTAGTCCAGTTGAAATAAAGTCAATATCATTCATGTATTACAAAAATCGCACTTGAAATGAAGACAGAGAACGTTGCGACGGCAGCCATTTTTGTAAACAACGTTGCGTTTTTCTGACGTCATTGACGTTTTTCGTTGTGGAAAGGCACGTGCAAAAGATCTGTAACTATAGTTTTTGGAATAAAGTCCTTAGCAGCGGGCAGATAGCATATATCTGCCCGCTGCTAAGGATTCACGTGAATATAGCTTTTTCGGCCCGCCGATATCTGACCGATTCTAGCCTAAAATGTTACTATTTATTGTAACAGAATGTAATATAACGTTATATTAGATTGTGTCACTACAAATAGTAACATTTTAGGCTAGAATCGGTCAGATATCGTTTCACTACAAATATTAAATGTAGTCAGATCTATCATATGTTTGACATTCATTATGATTCATCATCGTGTCCTTTGTTTCAACTCATATTCCAACTCATATAATGTAGGATCTTGTACACATGGTCATTCTGTTTTTATATCTAGACCCGTTTACTTCTTCACAGAAATAGCTACGCGGTAGAATTTCTGGATGGTTTAACAACCACCTTCGTTGAGGTACCAAAGACCAACGGACGCTGCTTTGCTTCGGAGAAAAACCCGTACCTTTGTACAAGCTTATCTTTGGTCAAACAATATACAGACTATACACTAAAATATCGCATAATGGAGTACGGTGTCCAGGTAAACGTTTTTTGGTTCTTTTTTGCATTGGAAGACATAAATGAGCTTGAAAGCTGGTTTAGGCGTCCACTGTTGGGCAATGTTTAAGACAGAGGATGTTGCTAATTTTCGTTCATAAACTATATTAACTCCGTATCCTCTGGTTAACTGATAATAGAAGGTACTGTGGACTTTTCCCCAATCAAATTCTACAGTCTCGGCAACGGATAAAAGCAAATTGATTGCATGGTACTGAGTGACCAATGTTTTGATTCTCAGACATACTGGAGTTGCGGACGGTCTGGATTCATACCATCTATTCAACGGTTAGAACTGAAGCGACCGGTTGGTGAGCCGCCAGCTAGTTGAATAAATTGTTACGAATCTCTGACATACGCCCGGCATCATGAGTGGGGGACTCGGGAGGTCCTGCGCACTCAAAAGAGAGTGTCTCATTAGCTTAAATTGCTTTCCCTTTCTATTATGGTAGCACTATAGTTTCAATTAGGGTGACACTATAACAATTCATCTTTATCAGAGCAACAGATAATCTTGAGTGACAACATTCCGAATTTGTTATTTCAAATCCAAACCCAAAGTTAGGGTATGCCTACTCATTTGAATGTTGTTTGATTGGCAATTAATAGTACATTTCGTTTTACAAAACAAAATCCTTTCTTATGTGTAAATCTGTTTATGTTTTGCAGATGTACACGAACAACCTCTATGACTTCGATTTCGATACTGGGTATGGTATGGAGAGACACAAAATTCTGAGGGTTACACAAGGCTACGGGATTGTCTGCAACAGAATAATATTCATTTTTCTGTAATGAATCCACTTAAATGTGTGTTGGAAGCATTAATAGGAGTGTGCTTGTTGGTCTGTCCGTACATCCGTAAATAGATTTTTTTGTACAGCAGTCTCCTTTTTAGTGAAACAACTTGACATATATGATCCAAACTTTACTTGTAGACTAGGAATCGACAATTTGATCAAAATCCGCTGTGAACCTTAATGATTATACATTTGAAATGTCACTTTTGGTTAAAAGCGGATTTTAATCAGATCGATCTATGTCTATTTTTCAGTTTCATTGTGGTTCGTCATTTGAAAGTACTTAAAACCTTTGTTGAAAAATGTCGAGACTCGTTACGCCGCAATCAAACGGGCAGTAAAATGCCTCCAAATATCCGGAGTTCGACTTTCGTTCACTTTCAATTGAAAGGATACTTATCCATTTGTCATCAAGTGCGATTATAATTTGAAAATAGTAGAAAAGGATAGATATTGCTGGAGACAAGCTATTTTTATCCTTTGTCCACTATTTTCTGTAGCTCTATGTAAATCAAAATAATGTTATTCAACCTTTTTTTATGATGGACGGGAGAGATCTTTACCACAAATTAGGCAGAAATTTAACATATCTGATGTCGACATAGCGTGTGTCGACTGTAATTTGTACCATTGTACTGTTAGGAGAGACAGAGTGATATTTAGTTGTATGTTAGTTCAAACTCAACAGATTTACATGCACATTGTGCCTCGGTTAAACGTTGTATCCAAAAGACTGCAGGATTTTTGTATCTTTGTCTTAATTTCGTTTATGTTTAGTGTTGTAGATACTTCTCCTAATGGTGAGTCAAGTGAAAAACAATAACAACGATAATTGGAGAAATTCAAAAATAATATTGTCAGTCCAGATTAACCAGTGAAAACTTAATTTTCGTGCGTTAAGGACAGATCCTCCAGTTGTTACTGCGCAACTTACTGCGCATATCCTAAATAACGAAAATAAAGCTGTTTCAGTAATTGGCCTTTTCAGCAAATGTATTTTTTACATTTAGTTAATGTTTGGTTGATAAATGACAAGACCCTTTTCGGTTATTTCAATTTTCTCTGTTTGGTCAATTAAAGTGTAATAGTACTCGGATGGTACATTTCACTTTCTGTTACGCGTTCAACATGTGGCGTTAGCGATAGGAAACGGAGCAACGAAAGCAAACTGGGGTTTTTATGAGCTAGTCCGCTTCAGATGGACACAAAAGATGACACTTTTTATTATCTAAAGCTGGTAATAAGGAAGAAAATGGATTAAAGTAGTGAAACAATTTCGGACAGAGCTGCAAAAAGTAAACCAAATTTTACTTATAACTAAGAAAAACGCTTGGTTTGATATATTTTTCTTTGTTTGTTTTTGTAGGTATGACCAAGCACTATGTCTATACCAAAAAAGAAAAAAAATCTTACCGCTGGAATATTTTTTATTATCAGAAACGTTGCGAAAAAAAGAGCAATTTCAGCTACTTTTGAAAGAATGATTTACTAAAAATTTCAAAATCATCAATAAATTTTCCCAAATTGATACTCATTTATACAAAATAAAACATATTGAACACAATAAAGACTTATTTATGTAATGCTAGTCATTTCGAACACCTTTTTTGTGGGTATTTAAGTGATACCTCATTTTTGCAATTTTAGACAAGAGTAGTCTCCCTTGAAATCCAATAACTTTTTAATTCGCTTGGTGACCTATAGTTTTTAATTCATCTTTTTACTTCTTATATATTTAAATATCAGTACAGAAAAAATAAAAAAAATCTTACCGTGGGAAATAAATGGAGGATCTGTCCTTAAGTCCGTTAGTTGAGCGTCTGAACTAAACATTGCCGAAGTAGGGTCATTACATATGCAGATGTGCCGGGTTAATCTTGCTGGACAATATATTAACAGTTTGAAGCACGGCAGACAGAAAACGTCAAGGATTAGAAGGTAGATTTTCGAAAGACAGATTTATCATGTTCGCGTGCTTTTTATAAGGCGTTGTTAAGATCCACCATATCCAGCTAATTCCCGGTGCCTTTCCACCTTCTCTGCTTCAAACTAAATACTTATCGCATAAGTGAAGATTTTTGTACCAATTCATATTGCTGTTGTATCGCGTTATTTTCTATCATGAGTACACTGTACAATTATTTTATACCCATTACCTTACATGACTTGAGATTTTGGGAAATGACCATATACCCTTTGAGACCAACATGAACCCTGACCTTATTGTGCACTGATTGGTATATCAAACATGACCTGTACAAACAAAAAGGTATACCACGGGGGTCTGATCTGTCGCATGTCGAATTAAGGGAATCAAGAACTAAACACAGTCACCCAATATCGCTTACCGTTTAACTTTTCCCCAAAAGATAAGGTATTAGACAGTAGAAAATTAAAATTGCTACAAGTAAAAAAGAAACAAGTCGTTAAGATTAAAATAATATTTCCCAGAAAACTTTGATGCAAACGGAGAATCAGCATTTTCTTCATTTGCCTAAACGTTTGTCCGAACTTTCTTTTATAGACACGTCAAAACCTTTGGGCCCATATTATCAATGATCTTGCGAGCAAATTCGATGTAAAATCATAATAGTGAATTTGTCGTATAAAATTTGACATTATGGTCTTAAGGTTTGTTTTGGAAATAGAGTATAAACATCTCGTCTACGTATGCGCAACCGAACATAACCAGACCGGTATGCACTTATGTAATGTCTCATGATCAATTATAAAAGCTTTTAATGTTTGTTTTGGTTATCTAATTGGTTTTTGAGGTCGAATAAGTTATAAACTGCATTGCTTGTTGCAAAGAATAGACCACCCGATAATTAGGACAAACCAGTGTACAAACATCAAACATATTTCGTAATATTCTTCTTTTATTTGAAAACATGTATTTATTTATACCGGGGACATGTATACCAAAATGTCGCTTTTTTGTACCCTGTGAGTACAGAACATGTAGACTGGTAAAGTATGCCCGAGATACTAGACTTGATGTGTGAAATACCTGTACACGACTCTAATGAGCACACATTATGATTAATATTGCATTTTTCATTTTTAAAAACCATTAGCACCCCATCGCATCTGTAGCTCTGAAGATAACGATCAACAATTGTGTAACTCTAGTAGAATGAATAATCAGATATTTTAAGTTAAACTAGGTTAGGAGGGCGTCATAAAACATAAATTTTGCAATGAAATCGATGACATTATTTGAAACAGACAACCCGTTTCATGGATAGTTGCAGAAATTGATTTTCTTCCTTTTTGTCCGTAAATTGTCGAAGCCAAATATGAGTATAGTCGCACTGTGGTGTACAATTTACATACGTGTGAAGAAACAACCTCGTGCAATTTAAAAAAAAAAGGTTAAAAAGCTATTCCGGCCTTAAACACCCGGTCAACATTGACGCAGCTCATCAAGACTCATCGATTGATGGTGCTGTAGCTACGGTGACAGGGAGTGAGTTCCAGAGACTTATGATGGAAAGACAAAATTACCTCATGTATACGGCTACCGATTAGACATCCACGTTTGGTGAAACCCTGATTGTAAATTTTGTTCGTACTGACAAAAGAAATACCAAGATCACATGTTAGGGGTTCTCCAAAAGCCACAATATATTGAATTCTGCGTTTAAATATACACAATGGACACGATGATGTACATGTAATACATAAACTTTGAAGAGTCAATAGAAATACACTTGTAGTTATAAGGGAACTTGGTTATTGTCGAGCGGTCCGACAATGGTCAACCAGTGACAGGAGGCCTTAGAATAATTGCTCATTTCTGCCGATTTTAGGCCAATTTGCAGACAAACTAGGAAGGATTTCTCATATAATCAAGGTGTTGTATTAGATGTTGTTTTCAGAAGGACACGAAGAGTTTGGTTATAGGTTTCGAGCTTTGTTATTATAAAAGAGTTGATAGTATTTAGGAGAAATTAAAAAGCAAGAGAATATTGTTTTTGTTTATTTAATCAATCCTTTTACGGTCACAGAAAAAATATTATAAAAGAAGATTTATTTATACAATAATGCATACTATTAGAAGCTGTCTTATGTCAGGCGTTTGTTAACCCTTTTCCAAACAAGACCAGGCCCCGGTTTCCCGAAAAAAAACTTAAGTACAAACTCACGAGAAAATGCTTAACTTCAAAGGAATACTCTCCAACGTTGAAGGATATTCGATTGAAGTTCACGTGGATTTCATGCGATTTGAGCACGGTGCTCAGATTTGAGTATGAGAACGTACTTAAGTTTTTTCGAGAAACCGGGGCCTAGTTTTGACGTCCCTAATACAAAAGGCTTGGGAAAAAATTAAACAAAAGAAGAAACTGCTGATAACCAGCAGTTTCTCCTTTTGTCTCAATATTTTCTCTGGTATTTTGTACACAATTTCGATCTTTATTCACATATAATTTATCGTCTGCATCTTATTTCAAATTGGGCCTGCCTAAAATTATGTCGTTTGGGAAAGGGTTAATGACACTTATTTACATATACTGGTAGGGGAGGTGGAGCTGTCGAGACTGTACCCAGAATTACTGCAAGTCATCGACTCCTTATACACTACTCAAAAGTTCTAATTGGCCACCTCATATTTTAGAAAGCACAGACTACAACTGTGTTCGAAGCATAATCATTTTAATATCATCAGCTGATATATTTATTTATCATAATTTACACAAAAATTCAATAGCTTCGTATTACTATATAAATATCACATGCCTCTCAGGGCAATAGTACATATTGTCTACCCGAGACCGGTAATATTGACCGAGGCTTCAGCCGAGTTCAATATTACTGGTTCGAGGGTAGACGATATGTACTATTGCCCTGAGAGGCATGTGATATTCATTTTATTATACCGAAAAAGAAACAACATAAAAAATTTAATCTACAATTTATCTAACTTTATAAGTCCTTCACCGTTAATCAAAAAATGTTAAAATCAACTGAATGCCTTATCCATTCGTATTTGTGACATGCACGCAAAGGCAGGCCTGTCATCAATTTTGCCTGGTTAATTCTATGATCTAGATCTAGATGAGAAAGAGATCAGGCTAAACAGAGGTAAACTGATTTTGCATTTGGAAAAAAACAAATAAAGTAAGACAGAAAAAAAATCTAGTTTCAGTAAATTAGCTTAGAATGAAGTGTCCATTCTGATCAGCATGTGCAGTTCGCACAGACTGACTAGGAACCATACTTTTTAAAGTTTTCCAGATGGTCCCTTTTTGCGTAACAAGCCTCATCATTTAAGCGTATTTATGTTCAACTAGCTATGATTCAGCAAATATTGTGCTTTGAAACAATGTGACGTCACGGTGACGTCATAAAAAACCAGAATTTCTATTTATAGTACGCTCAGCGGGTAATATGAAAAAAATATTAACCGGTTAATATTATCTGAGCGGGTAATATGAAAAAATATTAGGTTTGTAATTATTGAATGATAAGGTCACGTGAGGTATAATAAAATGTATTATCAAACGAACGACATCAGATAAAGACCCCTACAAATGAAAAGTCAGAAAGAACAGAGGCCAATGACGTATTTTCTCCAAGCAGCATTGATAATTGCTTGTAACTGCATTCTGATGATTGCTTCACAGAAAAAGGGTGTATTTCCTTGAGACTTTTCTCTATTCGCGAGCGATAACACAATCCAGATCGTCCTAAATGTTGCGTTTTGGATGGTTTTTTGAAACAAATTCTCTTCAATCCAAGCTGTTATGCTTAATGGTGCTAAAATTAAACTTTTAAAATTGTAATGAAGGCTTTTGATGTGGTTTGATGCCAATATGTGGCAAATGTCTATCAAATAATGACACAGAACGATATTGTTGACAAGAATGGTCTCCAGATATGCTTGAAAATGGCCGGGAAATGGGTAATTTAGCTCCGGTCGTACCAATTGCACTGATTACGTTTTTCATGTTGATTTATGTTGAATCTAACATTTTAAAGGACCGAAAGGGTAGCCGATGATAACAGGCTTTCTAAGCGTCATATAAACAAATCCATTTCCGGTCAATCGAAATTCCAGGAACAGTCCTTTTTAGATAGAATTGGGACGATTGAAAATTCTAACAACATGGAAATTATTGTTAAAGGCATTAAAAATCATAAAAGAAGATCACTTATGTTTTGTTAATAAAAGAATGACCGAAAAGTTTATTGATAACATACCCCCATAACTGGCCTGCCAGATTCGATCATACCAAGCCCTCTAGCGTATTCGTGTTACTTGATGTTGGTCATGTTTTCTGTTTTTCCTAATTTCTAGGCTGTATAGGACATGATGCATCTAAGATTTACGAGTTTTGAGTAGCGCACGTATTTTTCGCGCGGATTTGATCAAAACGCGTTTTTGACCAATAACCCGTGCAAATTAAAACGATCGGTGTTACAAATTATTCATTTGAAATCTTTATCAAAAAGATTAGCAACTGTCAAAATTTCACTCATATTTTTTTCACCAATTTTCTAGTAAAACGAGTTTCGAAAGTGGCCAATTAGAACTTTTGAGGAGTGTAGATGCCGAGCCGGGACTTCTTGACCTGATGTATCTTACATTACGGTCACCTACACATACAAAACAGTACCTATGCACATTTAAAGAGGCGCGTTTTTTTATCGAGATTTCTTAAGATTTCTCGAGATAAGATGAAGGGTTTTTAAGGGAAAGATTTTAAGACGCTCAATGGGAGGCGCCATTACAATTTACCTTGTTGTGGAACCCCTCGGTAAATTCTGTAGAAACATTATCAGAAAGAATTGACCGAGTTGTTCTGAATGCTCCGTGATTTAATAAACCACGATGTTCCGAATACTTCATATTTCATAATAAATGACTTCATGTTGAAGTATGGAGCACTCGGAACATCTCTGTCAAAATCTAGGTCATAAAAACGCTTTATCTAAAACATTTGTTTAAAAAAATATTCAGTCTTGCTCTTAGGAACGCGCCTTCGGTCACTTGCACATACAAGAGCAACACCTATGAACAAAAACCGATAAAGGGACAGGGATTTTCAAATAAAATGATAAAAATATCAATCTTCGTAAAACCCTTTCTTGTAGGTACACGTGACTATTGAAAGAAGTATGAAGGACATACGCTTTGAATCTATATAAAAAAGTATAAATGCATCTTATCCCGTTCTGTTTCTTTACGGTGCGACAAGAAGTCTGCATAAGTGGTGCAATTTAGAATCATTAAAAAATGATATTCGAAAAACTGATTAAATTTCACGCCACTTTGCTTTTGCCTTTTTTCTTTTAAAAGTTATGAAATAATAATTGTTCTAGAATTGATGAAATTTCACGCCATTTTGATTTTTTTTGTTTATTTTCCCTGATAATTGTTTCCCTAGTACATATATAAGTAACTCGTTGAAATTAGCTCTTTGCATAATTCAACATTTTCTCCGGTTCGACTTTTCGTTAGTATCATTGAAACACTTATATTCTTTATATAAACAGAATCCAGCTTTTAGAGAGGGTTTACGACAATTAATCTTAAGGATTAAAACCCATCAATAGATAGGCCTACCAAACACTTCGTGCAACTTCGGGCGTCATCCGTGGCACTTAAAGTTGACGAGGGATATCATCGTCAATTTCCGTGCTACAGATGACTCGCGCAGGAGCACGAAGTGTTTTGCTGATCATGTTCGGTCGTAATCCTTATCGTATCTTAAACTATTTTACACATGTTGTCAAATTATTAATATTTGGACATCGAACGACATCCTGATTTGTGTTATTAGGGAAGTCCACCCTTATGAGATTCACGCGACGCCGGAAATTTCCATGTAACGTCGTCAACATTTGCAACGTTTCTGAACCTATTCCGGTGACGTCGTAAACATTCGGTGGTTGAAAGGTCTACCTCCGAATGTTTAGGACGTCGCCGAATAATTTCGACGTCGCGTGAAGGAGTGGACTACCTTTACATTATAAATTTAGTTAAACAATTAAACGACAAAAAATACTAGAGCTACTATCTGTAGATCTATTACCTACACATCAACCATATTTATTGTATGACTGTTAATCCAAATAGAAATCAATCCGATTATCAACAATGTCTCGTCCATTAAATCATTAGGTGTGTATTCTTACAGAATTAGAAAGTCTACTTAGCGTGGTTCACGAATATGGCATCGGGCCTACATGAGGGCTCTCAGGGGCATTTGACACGAAACACGAATCCATTTGATGCGAGACACTGATACGAGAAAAGTTCACTGGCTCTTTGACTACACGGCGAGGTTACACGTGACACGACAACATCAATAATATGGGCAGGAAATCTTCACTAAATAGTTTAGTACGTGACCAATTTGAAATTAGGTTGAAGTAGGGAAGGTGCAGAAAAAGCAGACATATGTTTTATTTGATCAATAGTGTATACAGTATTCGATGTCGTTTTGTGGAGCCAATAAATTTTGATTTGTTAGCTCGTCAATAACATTTTGCTTTTGGGTGCTGGTTTAAAGGTCCACCATATCAAGAAAGACGTCTTCTCTGCTTTAACAAGTTTTCAAAATTGTTTTAGTTTTGCCGATTTATTTAAATACTTTCTGCACTTGTTGTATTTGCGCCACACCATTCTCCGCAATATGAACTGATCTGCGTTTTTTAAAGCGATATTTCTTCAGATATCTCGAGATTTCTTAGGATGTTGTAAGAAAAAGCGTTCCACAGAGGAAGATTTCTAAGCTGCTCAATTGTAGTCGCCATTACTCTTTACTTCATGCAGATCCCTCGATTAACTCTGTAGAATCAATGTAAGAGAGAGAAAGATTTGATCGAGTTGTCCGAATGTTCCATGGTACTATGGTAATGTTCCATACTTTATACAATTGACGTCATTATGACGTCATTAGTATGAAGTATGAAGCATTTTGAATATCCCAGTCAGAATCTAGATCTTAAAAACGCTTTATCGAAAACATCTTAAGAAATTAAAAAAAAAATCTCGCTCTAAAGAAGGCACTTCTGGTCAATTTGGGTATTATTTGAGCTTCAGATAAGCCCTTCGAAATGAGATCGGAATAATAGCAACGACATATGATAGGAAAATATACAGTTATAGTTTGAATGATTGATGAGAGGACTTTGATTTAAATATTTCGACTGCATAACACATGTACTCTTTCCTAAATTTACTTTTACAAGATCTCTTCTTAAATATTTAAATTTTCAATCATATTTAAACGCTTTTTCAAACTTATTTAAAGGTATTTCACTCCGATTGTATTTGAAAATTTTAGAATTGTTTTTCCCTTGACATCGATTTGTGAAACCTTTCCATTCAGAAATGCAGGCTACGCATAAAATAATGACGTTTTTCTTAACACAATGGAAGTGACATTTTCATAAATTGTACGTTTTTTTTATTTGAAAGAGGATAATTCTTTTGTTTAATTTTTTGTCGACTGCAGCGTTAAAATTTTGAAGATCACTGTGAACAAAGACAATGCTTATTATTGTTTTTCAAACGAAAAAAAAAATGTTGACGATAAAAGAGAGAATGTTGGTGATCAGCATTTTTATCTTTTTTGCCAAGTGCATTTGTCTAGATCCTGTTGGCTTAGCCTGCGACTATTCTTACGACAGATCAGTGAACATTTTCGTCGGTTTGAGAAGAACTACACCATTTGATAGTTAGCTTCCAAACAGAATAAAATGGAGGTCCTGATTTAAAAAATCTTGATAAAATATTGTGACAAAAGAAGATATTGCTGGTGCTGTCTCTTTCTTCTTTTGCCTCGACATTTTTATGCTTTGTTGTACACATATCCCATCTTTACCAATATCGTTTTTGTGGTCTGCAACACTTGTCAAGGTGGATAAGTGTGTATTTCTTGTTTGGAAAAACGTAATGTAACAGAACAGGTAGATCTAGACCTAATTGGCCGCATTTCCGACTTTTCCCTGATGAAATTCGCTCTTTGATATGTTGATGTCCCTCATTTACAATGAGCGACATCAACATATCAAAGAGCGAATTTCATCACAGAAAACTCGGATTGTAAATGAGGGACATCAACATATCAAAGAGCGAATTTCATCAGAGAAAACTCGGATTAAATGGCCGCTACACTGTAATACCAAATTCTACAGGACATTCCTAACACCAACCATTGAGTCAACTTGGTGAATTTAACTCTTTCCCAAATTAATCTGATCTACACGTCCCTATCATAGGAAGATTTTTTAAAAAAAATACAGATATGGAGAAATCTTTTCACTGATTCTACGATAAAGTGCTTATTTTGATAAAACCACTGTCCTTGTGCATGCATGTTAACCCATTACCACACAGTGACTCCTTTTGACTCCTTACAAGATAATGGCTTGGGAAAACATTGTGGAAAATGAAGCATTTTTTTCATTTCCCACAATATTTTCTAAGCAAAGAGACGAAAAAATGTAAAATCATTCAGTTTGAATTGTCGTCTGCAACATCTTTGAATTTGGAACAGTCTACAATTTTGTCGTTTGGTAATGGGTTAATAATCAGGTATTGAGGTGAACATTTATTGCTTTTCTGTTGACCCTGGCATCGTGTATAACTATTTGACCTGAAACACTTTGCTTAATATGAAAATTGAATGTTGGGCACAGCACAAAGCATGCCGGATTATACAACAATTTCCTTGTCCTAACACCATATGTCTAATTTCAAAGTCGATTTTCAATTATGTTTGTAAGCATTTGACACACTGATAGGTCTGTTTTCCTACAGGAATGAACTCGAAACTTAAAATCATCCAAATAGTAAGCAATTTTAGTAATTATTTAAATACTCAAAATACTCAAAAGAGTGTTGTCCTCATTTTATACATCAAATACGTTAATCAGATATAAATGGTACTGGAAGTGTAATAGCAACGAAACAATAACATATTATTGACAGAAATGTAGTTGTAAATGCGAAAAAGCTGAAGAAAAACTGTTACTCTGCGTAACCTGAATTAGTTTTGAAAAAAATTGTGTCTGAAATCATATCTTTAAAAATCATCAAAATTATCATCAGATACGTTAGGTTTTTTCGTCGCTGTGCAGTAAAACCTTTATTCCGAAGACTAAATTCCACTAAAATCCATTATAGATATGCCAGTGGAGTAAAAACACTCTCTTAAGGGGGAATGCTCCAGTTTTTCGGAACAGTCGGTCATTACTGTACAAAATTAAATGTTTCGTATATGTTTCGCTTCGATATTTTCATTAATATTACACGTCATTACAATTTTCCATTTTTCGACGGTAAAAGCGTATTCATTATGCAAAACTGATTTCCTCAAAATGGAAATCGATTATTAAGAGCAAAACAGTTGTAAATGTGTATGAAGTTACCACTGTTTTGCGTCATTTTATTCATGTGTAGTTGATAAAAATTGCTGTAATTCACTAATAAGTGCGCTGACCTATAAATATTCTTTTTGAATTATTACCAGGACATGTTGCTTAATACAAAGAGGGAGTTTTATCAAATTCTATTATGTAGAGCTTGAAATATTTCCAAAAAATATGCAAATTTTGACATAAAACACTTCAGTTTCGTAGATCTGACTGAACACGTGAGCATGCTGTTTTATACATGTATGCGTTTATAATAGCACATAATTATTTTGGGTGTTCTGTTCTTATTAAATGTAAGACGTTACTTTAAATCCATTTTCGGGACTAAACGATGATCATGCTACATTTTTGCAGCATTTTAGTGACCTTGGACAGGTGCAAGAAATTGAGCATTTTTTCGCTGTAGGGGTATATTATACGAATGCCTATAAAATTCAAACAAGATCGTTGAACATTCATTTTTATCTTATTTTTCAATTGGTAATAACATGTTATTTCAACGTACAAAATATAAATGAATTATATTATTGGGGAAAAATTAAGGAAACTGGAGCATTCCCTCTTAAAAACTAAAATGGGTAACATGTTGAATTTTATTTCCATTGTTAAAGTTTGACCATCAAATACGTTAAAGTCAGATACGTTAGTTAAATTTTATCATTCGATTATCGACACCGTCTGAACCCCCAAATTTAAAAAATATTCGTGTCATGACGTCATGTTGTTTTGTGATTGTTCTACGAGAACTTCAAACCATATGAACAGCGTAGCCTGATATCTGCAGTGTGTTTGTGTACGTTTGAAGTGTGGATGCAGTTCAATATCATTGCAAGGCTAAAATTGTATCAATTCTCTTTGAATTCTATTTAATCACCTCCTGCTTAAGGCAATGTTATACGATATAACATATATTTACATGATGATTATCGTGGGGAATGATGTTGTGCTTAACTTTGACACTATCTGTTATCTAGCGTCGGTCGCTAGTTCTGGCCAGCACGGTGGGAAGGATCGGTTTGTTCCTCTGGGTCGGTCGCTAGTTCTGGCCAGCCTGGTGGGAAGGATCGGTTTGTTCCTCTGGGTCGGTCGCTAGTTCTGGCCAGCACGGTGGGAAGGATCAGTTTGTTCCTCTGGGTCGGTCGCTAGTTCTGGCCAGCACGGTGAGAAGAATCGCTTTGTTCCTCTGGGTCGGTCGCTAGTTCTGGCCGGCCTGGTGGGAATAATTAGTTTGTTCCTCTGGGTCGGTCGCTAGTTCTGGCCAGCACGGCGGGAAGGTACGGTTTGTTCCTCTGGGTCGGTCGCTAGTTCTGGCCGGCCTGGTGGGAATGATCGGTTTGTTCCTCTGGGTCGGTCGCTAGTTCTGGCCGGCCTGGTGGGAAGGATCGGTTTGTTTCTCTGGGTCGGTCGCTAGTTCTGGCCAGCACGGTGGGAAGAATCGGTTTGTTCCTCTGTGTCGGTTGCTAGTTCTGGCCGGCCTGGTGGGAAGGATCGGTTTGTTCCTCTGGGTCGGTCGCTAGTTCTGGCCAGCACGGTGGGAAGAATCGGTTTGTTCCTCTGTGTCGGTCGCTAGTTCTGGCCGGCCTGGTGGGAATGATCAGTTTGTTCCTCTGGGTCGGTCGCTAGTTCTGGCCAGCACGGTGGGAAGAATCGGTTTGTTCCTCTGGGTCGGTCGCTAGTTCTGGCCAGCACGGTGGGAAGAATCGGTTTGTTCCTCTGTGTCGGTCGCTAGTTCTGGCCAGCACGGTGGGAAGGATCGGTTTGTTCCTCTGTGTCGGTCGCTAGTTCTGGCCGGCCTGGTGGGAATGATTAGTTTGTTCCTCTGGGTCGGTCGCTAGTTCTGGCCAGCACGGTGGGAAGAATCGGTTTGTTCCTCGGTGTCGGTCGCTAGTTCTGGCCAGCACGGTGGGAAGGATCGGTTTGTTCCTCTGTGTCGGTCGCTAGTTCTGGCCGGCCTGGTGGGAATGATTAGTTTGTTCCTCTGTGTCGGTCGCTAGTTCTGGCCAGCACGGTGGGAAGGATCGGTTTGTTCCTCTGTGTCGGTCGCTAGTTCTGGCCAGCACGGTGGGAAGGATCGATTTGTTCCTCTGGGTCGGTCGCTAGTTCTGGCCAGCACGGTGGGAAGGATCGGTTTGTTCCTCTGTGTCGGTCGCTAGTTCTGGCCAGCACGGTGGGAACGATCGCTTTGTTCCTCTGGGTCGGTCGCTAGTTCTGGCCAGCACGGTGGGAAGAATCGGTTTGTTCCTCTGTGTCGGTCGCTAGTTCTGGCCGGCCTGGTGGGAATGATTAGTTTGTTCCTCTGGGTCGGTCGCTAGTTCTGGCCAACACGGTGGGAAGGTACGGTTTGTTCCTCTGGGTCGGTCGGTAGTTCTGGCCGGCCTGGTGGGAAGAACCGGTTTGTACAGCTGGGTCGATCAGTAGTTCTGGCCAGCACGGTGGGAAGGATCGGCTTCTTAGGTTGAGTTGGTTGCTAGTTCTGGCCAGTACAGTGGGAAGGATCCGTTTGTTCGGCTGGGTTGGTCGCTAGTTCTTGCCAGCACAGTGGGAAGCATCGGCTTGTTTGGCTGGGTCGGTCGCTAGTTCTAGCCAGCACGGTGGGAACGATCAGCATGTTTGACTAGGTCGGTCGCTAGTTCTGGCCAGCATGGTGGAAAGGATCGGCTTGTTCGGCTGGTCGGTTTCTTGTTCTGACCAGCACGGTGGGAAGGATTGGCTTGTTCGGCTCGGTTGGTCGCTATTTCTGGCCAGCATTGTGGAAAGGATCGGCTTGTTCGACTGGGTCGGTTGCTGGTTCTGACCAGCATGGTAGGACGAATCAGCTTTTATTGAAACAAAGCTCGTAAAAGTGATTCACAGTCATTGAAGGATCATTTGTATCAGTGATAATTCGAAAGATATAAACAGAACAGAAATTAGTGGCGGCCATCTTTGAAATAAAAGATGGCCATTCCAAACGCATACATGCATGGATTCATTTGATCCGCTGGTACTTCAAATATAGGTGTCGACTCAAAAAGTAAGTCAATATCTGCCATAATAAGGGAGATATTGCTGTTAACAAGTCAAAATTGGCGGCCATATTGGAATTCAATATGGCGGCCGTCAGGAGGGTCAGATATTGGGATCTACCTAGGAAACCATTTGTATGGGTCTATACTACATGTGTGCCAAATTTGGTGCTTTCCTGAAAAAGTGAATGATCATTTGCCATATCTGCATAACTATTAAGCAGTTTATTGAATCAACGCAAACATCGTTATTTACAGATAGTTGTCTACTTTATACTAGTATACATGTGAAATGTGCTATTTAATTCGTCTAAGTGTCGGTTTTCAAACACTTCTGTTGGTTGGTGCCATCAAATCCTGTAGTATTGCATGGTGTCCAACATACTCATGAGAAAAAAAACAGAAATCGGACCGTCGGAAACCAGGCTAGTATTCATTCAATATCGACAACAACGCATGCTAAGACTTCGTCCAAGATATTCCGGTATCTGAATTTTATGGGAAATGCCCTTTTAACAAACATAAAGCAAATATCGAAATGACTAAGCATGCGCTTACTCGTTTCAGAGTAGAATGTTTTACCGAATGTGTAGTCGTTATATATTTTTCGTAGGGGACCCAGCTTAATTCTGAATTTCCGGCTTTTTCTCGAGATTTCTTCTTCCAAACATATACTGGCACAAATAACGGTGAGTACACTGAACAAAAGTAAAAACCTTACACTGCAAGATTTCTTGTTCCTGGAAAAGTATCGAACTAAAAGCCTAAAAAATATGTTGACGTTATTTCCCAGGCATTCAGCAATCGTTATGTCGAAAGTTCATTACCTTGTCTCCTTTAATGTCAGAGTAACGACCTTAATGCGTTTAGAGCTAATTTCATCTAATGTTACATGTTATATTTACGCATGTGCAGGAAACGATTCATTATTTTTTTCGGAATTGATCATATCCGGGTTGCCAAAAACACAAGAATATCTGTTATCATTTGTATCAACCTCTAAAATGAAGGTCTAATCTGTCAAATTCGGAATTTAAAATGATATTCATGAAGGGGGGTGTCTTACGAATAGGAAAAATAACATGGGAGTCTGCCCACGCTCGGATTTTAATGAAATTTGGTGTGAAGTTAGTACACTAAATAACGGTTCATATTCATGAATTGTTTTAAGCAGCACATTCCAGAAAACAATTTTCTCGGAATTTTAAGTCTTGACCATGAAAAAGAGGGTACCCTCATTAAAAGAGTGTGCAAGCGTTCTGGTTTTTAGTTTCATCGCCTGATTAATTCTAAAAATATTGTCCAGTAGTCTGTGATCTTGTATGAAACAGAAATACATACAATTCTGTACAAAAAATGATTTTATACAATCTGATGTTAGGTGTCAACCAAAAAATTCACAGTTTTTAAATAATTTAAGCAAATTCTGTACTAAAATTTACTCTGTTCCAGATTTTGGCAAGATTTGAAAATCATGTAAAAGTTGTCCACATATAAACTGATTATTATAGTGAAATTTCAAGAAAAAAATAAAACCGGTAACATGTTGCTTTTGGATTTTCCAACTAAATGGTACGCATTTCCAAGAATGGACAAAAGTAAGTTTTTTTTTAAAAATGACGTTTTCAAATGTTTTATTTACCTTTTGGGTTATTTTAGCTTACTTGAGGACAAATCAAGATGTGAGATCTTTTTTCTGCCATTTCCTGCAATTTGTCTGTGTGTCTGTCTGTCTGTTGGTATTTTCTCAAAAAATATTTCTCTCAATCTAATGTATAAATCTTTTTGAAACTTGATAGAAAGTATCCTTGAGTAAAGGCAGTACAACGCCAAGCATTAGAATTTCTTTTTGTCAAAAACTTTGGTTGTTGTGGCGTAAAGATTTACATGACCACGAGGTTTCAAATTTTGTATGTAAGTTTGACACAGGGTGGACTTTAAAGTTGGTTAAAATATTTTCGTCCAGGGTTATATTAGATCTTGTCCTATGTGTACTTTTTTGGCAAAAACGAGAGCAAATTCTATATAAATTCCTCTTCAATTATTCTAGTCAGCCATGACTCATGTTCAAGTTATCAGCAAAAGTTTTCTACGGATCCTTTGAAACATGAAAAAGTAAATCAGAAAAAAGCACGAAAAAAGCATCCGTTTCTATGATGGTATTTGTTTATCATGCAAAAGTGAAAACATTGTCGTCGTGCACCAGAAATAGATAATCCAGCTCCAAAGTGACTATTAATTAGGCTATTAATGGCTAAAGCCCTTGTTAACCACATGACATCGTAGAAATGTGTATCAATACAGGTTAAGCTATGGATAGAAAAATGATTTGCGAAAATAACTGCACCTTGTTTTACCCCATTAGGACAATGTTTTGAAATAAACAAGTACATTTTCAATAGTGTAAATGAAAAGAATATAATGCTGTAACAGTCTTTTATAGGCTACCTTCCATACCATGTATGTTCATTAGAGGTTCTTAGAGCAAAAACATTACATAAAACAAAAGTTGGAAGGGCCACTTTGGGTGCTTTATCGTACGGGTCCTATCCCAGTAAACAATTTTTAGTTTTCCAAACGTAGCGACGACGTTTCCACAAAACGTTTTCAACAAACGTAACAAAGTCGTCTTATTACCCCAAAAAGTGGCCCCCTCGACCGACGTTCGGAAAACGTTTTCAAAAACGTTTTCAAACCTTCAATAATACCAATACAAAACGTTGTGAAAACTGAATGATTTTTAGTTTTCCAAACGTAACGAGGAAGTTTCCAACAAACGTTTCCATGAAACGTGTTGAAGACGTCTTATTACCCCAAAAAGTGGCCCCCTCGACCGACGTTTGGAAAACGTTTTCAAAAACGTGGTGAAAACTTCAATAATACCAAGAGAAAACTTCGTGAAAATATGCCTCTAGAACGATTTTAACACGTTTTAAGAACGTTTGGTTTTTGAAACGTATTGAGGACCAGATTATTACGTTTTGATGACTACATTCAAACGGTTTCAAAACGTTTCTACCCCAGATACCTGCAAACGTTTCCAACAAACGTGTTGAAGACGTCTTATTACCCCAAAAAGTGCCCCCCCCCTCGACCGACGTTCGGAAAACGTTTTCAAAAAGTGTTGAAAATTTCAATAAAACCAAGAGAAAACTGCATGGAAACTTGATTCTAAAACGCTTATATAACGTTTTAAGCATGTTTGGTTTAAAAAACTTATTGAAGACCGGGTAAGTACGTTTTCATGACTGCATTCTAACGTTTCTAAAACGTTTCTACTTACATACCAATAGAAAACTGCATGGAAACTTGATTTTACCACGTTTTCATAACGTTTTAAGAACGTTTGGTTTTGGGAACGTGTTGAAGATGTTTCGAAGTCGCCATTCTGACGTTTTCATGTCGAACGCAAAACGTTCCAATCTGTGTTAAAGACGTTTTCGTACCTCTAAAAGTGCCCCCTTCTGAGACGATTTGAAAACGTTGTCATTAAGATTTTAGAACATTTCGTTTAACCCTTTTCCAATCAAGATCTGGTTTTGACGTATAGAAAAGGCTTGGGAAAAGATTGAAAAGATTGAAACAAATGGTGCGAATGCTGATGTCCAGCATTTTTTATCTTTTGTCTCTATATTTCCCGTGCTATATTCTACAAAATTCCTATGTCATTAACCATTTTGTCATCTGCAGAAGCTAACCAACTGAACTATCCTCGATTGTTGCTGTTGTTTCGGAAAGGGTAAACATAACGAATTTTCACCTCGTACTAAGAGAGTAAACAGTCGTTAATTAGTTGAATTTGTGTACTTAAGGTAGTATACTGCTAATGAGATTCGCTCGACATCTGAATTATTCGGGCGCGATCGAAAACATTCGGCGGTGGAATTTTTCACCGCCGAATGTTAATGACCGGGCCCGAATAGGTTCGGATACGTAACGACGCCACTCGAAAAAAAAATCCGATGTTTTATGTATCTCAAAATGGCAACATTACTGGTATTCTACATTAAAGTCTCTGGAATGAGTTTGCCTGAAAGCACTTTTATGTGCATTTGAAGAAAATGGAGAATTTGATGATTAAAAGTATTCTTTTCTTTTTTTCCAAAACAATTTCATCAAAGGTAGGGTCATGCAAAACAGGACTTGTTTGGAAAAGAATTAATTAATGAGAAAACGTTACATAACCAACATGAACTTTATTGTTACATATTCTCTGAGGTAATTAAAATGCTAGCCTTATCCAAAAATACAAAAAAAGGTGATCCAATTTGAAAGTTGTTCCAGACGACACATCATTAATAAGTAGATAACAGCTGCATTTATGTACAATGCAGCATAACATATTTGAGCAAAAGTTTAACTGTTGTGAAACTTGGTTATCGCGTTTTCTTCTTTCTCCAATGTTTCCCAATGACTTATCAAACACAGGTGTTTTGGGGTAAAGATAAATTTGCAGACAGGCATAGACAGAATGACAGGTGGGTCGAAAAGACAAAACGATATAATTATCCCAATTAATTATCTTTTGATAAACAGAGAGTCAATGGCAGAAAATTAAGTGAGCAGTGTTCGTTCTCCAGTTTAGTATGTATCGCAGTCTTGTGAATTGTGGTTTACCATGGGTAAGATTCCGCCTATCTACGTTCCCCACCGTGTACGTATAAGAACATTCAGTGTAACAATATCAGCGCTTTTGATTATCTGAAATCTTTATAAATAGAGACACACAAATATGTAATATGTAATAAATAAATTTAACCATTTCCAAACAGTAAAATTATTACTGTTCCATCTTTGAAAGAAAATGCATACGAATAAATGGTCATCGGTAAGACTAGGATTTATGTATACACATAATTTATTCTATTTTAGAATGTACTGAGACAATAGAAAAAAAAGCCTTAAGGTGAGGATTTTCAGTTAGGGACGTCAATACGAAATTTTGATTTGGAAAGTGTTAAACAAAAAAATTAAGCCAGTTTTTGTGTTTTATTTGCTTTTTCCAAACATCATGTGGTGTTTCTAATCCAAATACATGCAGGCCAAACGATATGAATTAAATATACACATAAGTGTGTTAAGCATGGTTTAACGAGATCATTTCGGAGAAAGGAAATACCCGGTACATCCCCATTTTCATCTTTCCGTCATAAATCCTTTAAAACATTATCCAATGGGTCATTTTCCTTACAGTGGGGAATAAAAAAATCAATAATGACAGACAATTTCCCCGATAACTTTTCGAAAACATGAGTAATGTGAATTCAATTTTAAGCAGAGAAGATGAAAAACATATCAATGACTCGTTGGATGTGGTAGATCTTTGGAAAATATTCCGATAAAAAAGTTAATGGTGACCAAATAAGATTCGCATCTACAACGCCAAGCATAGTTCCTCCTCTACTTCAAACCATTTCAGGATTGCTCATCCTTTATCACAAAAAGGCCTTCTGAAGTTTTTCTGTAATTTGTGAATGATGGTCCTAACATACCATTAAAGACTCTTATTCGAGGTACTAACTAGCTCATTGGTTTCAAAACAAAAAGCGAAAATCAATTTTACATCCCGTCATCAGAGAGATCAGAATCATCAACACACTTCCCTTTCTGATACAGATTTCTCAGTCGTTCTATTTCCTTGAGCGTAGACTTTGAGAATTCTTTTTCCATCTCCCCAAGACTTTTCTTTATCTTTGCTGTAGAATGTGTCCTGAGAAATTCTCGCTCCCGTGTATGTTTCCCGCCCGGGACTTCATCAACACTCAACGATAACATTTTGTCGCACAAACCGGAAGTGCTGCCATCATCTGAGTTCTCCAGACGCTCTATTGACACAGAACCGCTGGGTTTTCTGAAATCCAGGGAATGTCGTTTTCGGTTCAGTTTATCAGTTGAAACATTTCCAGAGTCTTCAAACATATTAGATTCTACACCGGATTTCACCAGACTGACCCTACGCTTGAAGTCCTGTTGTTCATATATAGACGGGAGCAGTAACGGCATGGACTGTCGACGTAATAATTCACGATCACGTGGTCGTTGTTTGCACGGTGATGGTTCCTCGTGTTCTGGATTACTAAACGTGTCTGATGTAGATCGGTCATGGCTTTCTTCCGTCATTGTAAACTACTGTTATGATGTTGGTTGCTTCACGTTAACACAACGTATAAAAATGTCACCTATTATTCCGCACAATTCCAATGTCATTAAAATTCAATATTCAAAGCATATATCTGCAATAATGCCATTGACAAAAACTGCATACAAAAAGTCTTAATGAAAGAAAAACAATATAATGCATTTCATTCTACCTTAAAGATAAGAATTTGTTAACGAAAGAAAACAAGCACTAAAATGTCGCAATAGATATCAAATAAATTGAAATGAAATGCAACTTATTTTGGTCTGATTTGATCAAAGAAAAATGCAGTCGGCGACACAGAAAAAGGATATCAGTAAGTACGAAGCGTTTTTCCAACATCGGATATAAAATGGTTTGAACAGTGTATAAAAGAGAAGAATATCGTAAACACCTCATCCTTTAGTACATAAAATTGGTATATTTATAAAAAACTGGTGTACTTTTAAAATCGATTCTAATTACGTTTATTCAAAGATCATCGCGAAACTTGTCGGGTTTCCTTAGATCAACAAGCAAATGACAAAACTTCGCTATGTATTTTTACTTCAACATGTATAACAATACCACTGCTTGTCAACGAAAAATTCGTAACTGCAGCTTGTTTGGAGCTGCAGTTACGAGGTTTTAGATGAAAAGCGAAGATATTTTAAAGTCGATTTTATCATTCCAAAAGTATTTCGCGATGGGTCTGAATGAAATCCCCTTTATTGGATGTTGCTCCTGTATGTGTTTATCTCAGTTTAAGTTCAGTTAAAGTTAATAAGCGTGGGCTTTATTAGTTTGCAGCTGTGACCGTGTTATAAACAAACCAATGTACCGCAGGTAGAATGGTGTAATGTATTAAACCAAAGGGAACAATCAGGTATTCATATTGAAAGTTAAAGTTTTTCCGCTTATCTAGTCTGTTCTTGTCTTAAAAGAGAACTGCGAGGCTAGAAAGTCAATAAAATCCTTTTCCCAAACGAGAATCATTTTGATATTACCAATCTAAGGAGTGCAGCGGACGGCTAAATGGGTGTTGCGAAAAAAGAAGGATTTGTATGCACTATACAACAAAAAGTTTTGAAATAAAACGAGGAAAAAATGTTGGTTATCAGGATTTATTTCTTTTGTCTCAATTTTGTAACAAATATGCTCTTTTGGGGACGTCAAACAAGATATTGGCCGAGGAAATTTTTTTTTATACAAAAAACCGATATTTGGCTACTTGAAGCAGTCATTTGGAACACCACGGACAATTCTGTCGAATCTTACCTTGGATGTAAGTCGAGAATCTTTCAGATTATGAATAGAATAGAATAGACTAACAACATAAAACTTTTGTCCGTAACTAATGTCAACAATAAAGCGACAATAATACTGAAATGCATTGCATGCAGTTCCAGTGTCCTCTCTTTTTAGAATGATTTCACACTGCAAGTCCCGTAAGTTGCTATGGTTCTTCATTTGTATGACCTCGAAAACTACTTTGTGAAGCGTAACAATTTCCGGCTAAGAAATGCGATTTTTTTAACAATGCCTCATACACACACTTCCGAGTCGGTGAATCGATCTTTGATCGACATTATCCGAGGATATCCGAACGTTGAAGCAGTGTGAACGTTTCCAAAAAGTCGCATGGGTTATCCACAGTGGTATCATTTGCCTTTTGATATCCACAGTATCCTATTCTACCTGGTTCAGTACAGTTATTTCTTTGATTTGTGAACTCAACATGTCCAAAAATTTTGTCTGTCAGATGACTATTCGTTTTAAGAAAGAAGAAAACAACCCTACAGATAAAGGTCCGTATCAAGCTACACGTACTTCTAGTAATATGAAAAAGGCAAAGCCTAAGACCGGGGTCAACAGCCGTTATTGATTTTTTTCTTTAAAAAATAGCAAAGCATGAGAACTACGCCTTTGAATTTGTAAGAAATTGTTTAGTGATTTAAGTCCAACGGTAGTCTAAGTGCCGAGCCCAGATAGCCTAGTCGGTGACGGCGGAGTCTTTCCATCCATGGGCAGCGATTTCGAACTCCGAGTCGGCTAATATACTCGCTGACAACTTACAAAAGTAATAAATCTTTAACCAATGGATGTGAATCATCTTAGAAGTGAGAGAAGCTGGATGATCGGATTTGATATTGTGGCTCTACTGGGTGAGAAATTATCGATAGGAGCCTAATCTACGGTTAGGAGCTCCAGCCTCAGCGATA
>OY804593.1:0-287500 GCA_963680895.1 Fragum sueziense | reverse complement strand
ATATCGAGAAAAACACGAATTCTGCTGCCAACATCCGACGCTGAAACCAACTTTGGTTGGCGATGAGCACTGTACTCCGGTGATGCTGGTTCCATCTCAAATGGGTTCTGGTCCATGCGTCAGTGTTGTCATGTCAAAGCGTTAGCTGTCAACGGCCTACTGGCATTAATGCCTATGATTATTTAATCCGTTTATCATAGACTGAATTCTAAGGTTTATCCCTCACACATCTGTTAGACTCAGGAGTAATTTTGGAAAACTTTGGAGTCTTAAAACGTAACGAGTTTTTGAGAATGTAACTGTCATCAGCCAAAGACGTCGTTTTCTTACGTCCCCTGTCACGCCGTTTCATAATTACGACTGCCCAGTGATACCGTTTGTGTAATCGACTGAATACACATTGCAAAATTCAAAATCTACGAGTGACGTCAACCTGACGTTTCCATACGTTCAATTGACCAACGGCCTGCCAGCGCTGCAGATCTGCCAGCCATTAACGTTTAATCCTTTTCAATGAATTGATTATAGGCAAGTAGATTTTAATTTACTCAATGAAGCAACTCAGAGTACGCATTTACGTGAAAAACTGCACGTAAATAGCACGGTAAGTTTAGTAGTTGACCCCTGTGTGGTAAATTGTCCCATTTTGGCATGACCAGCGAAGCATAACTCGATATGGCAGCATAAAATATGAGAGCGAATGTATGTTATAATAAAAAGCATTAGGTTTTTATATAATATTTTATCGAAGTTTCTAAAATGGCTGTTGAATTTTAATATCCTTCAATTGTTTTGCTTAGTATATTTTTGTACAACGACTTGTGTTGCATATCGTCGTTGTAAATGCAAAACCTCGTATCTCGTTTTTGGAAAATTTTAAAGGGGAGGGAAAAGTATAATAACCTTTCTCAAACTGTATTGTTTTACTTGAAATTTGGACATATTGTTCACAAATGATGTACCATCAATACTGATCAGTAAAATATCTCAAAACTTGCAAGAATAGTCTGTAACTGGGCACACAAGTTTGTACTTTGAAAATCGCAAGGATCGACATACGAGGTTTTGCATTTACACCGACGATATGTGGCATGTTGGTTGTAATAAATGCGTTTTACCTCGTTAAAGATTATATTCGACTAGGATATATCATGACATTATGCTTGCCCTTATAACAAACGGAGAGAATAATGTAGGGAAAGGAAGAATTGATACGACGAGAAATCACGTGACGCAATTTCAGAAAATCTTCAGTAGCTGTCTTAATAATTGATCAATTTGTATTCCGCTTGAAGCATAGAAACATTGAAACTACGGCTAAATAGCAGAGATTCTTTCAAATACACGCGACGTAATTTCGGACAAACAATAGTATTTCGTAGGTGTTGTTATGAAATCTCGTACCTACGTATTAATTCAAGTCGTAGTTATAGTCTATCGCTTATAACTCTAGACTTGTATACAAACATTAAAAAAATACATAGTTTTAACATTCACCAAACCATTTATCGTGAATACGAGTGAATTAATGTTAAACTCGTTTATTCTCAAAAGAGAAAGTGTTTGAGTTAGGTCATTTTCCACAACAAGTAGTACAGTGTTCGTATACAAGTGTACAGTTATAAACGATGAGTCATTGTCCACCCAAATTAACCAGGGACAACATAATTTTCGTGCGCAAAGTCCGTTAGTAGAGCGTCTTAACAAAACATTGTTGAAGTAGGGTCATTACATATGTAGATGTCTCGGGACATCTGCATATGTAATGACCCCACTTCGGCAATGTTTTGTTAAGACGCTCAACTTGAGGACTTTGCTCACGAAAATAAAGTTGTCCCGGGTAAATTTGGGTGGACAATAGCTGTATTGAAAATCTATTTATAGAAAAAACTTACACACTCGGATAGCCACCTTTACCTACCCGATTCCCCTATATCTGATTATCGGTATGGTCCCTCATTAGTACAAGATTTTGAATCGTTTATAATAATACGAGGTTTTATGACAACACCGTCGAGTTATCGAAAACACAACGTTAAACTCACTCTTTGCAATAACGCCGTCGATATACCTTAATACATAGTCTTTATTATTAAACTAGATTTAAATACAATTAGACTTGATTATTTTAAGATCGATATCGTCTAGTAAAGGGCAGACGTCAGAAAGAATGCACAATGTACGATGTCGTCTGATGATTAACCCTTTCCCAAACAAGACCTGGTTTTGACGACCCTAATTGGGAAAACATTGAAACAAAAGAAGAAACTGCTGATAACCAGCAGTTTCTCCTTTTGTCTCAATAATTTCAGAGCCATATATTTTACACAAATCCCATCTTAATAACATCCATTTTGTCATTTGTGGCAGTTTATGAAATTGATCACCCTAAAATGGTGTTGTTTGGGAAAGGGTTAAGCTACTAGATAGCTAATGAGGTCAGCGGTTCACTGTAAACTACAGTTACCCTTCACTATAAGTGACAGTATTATCCTCAAGATAATTTCACATTACTTTCAACAAAAACAAACATGTGCGCTTTAACATGTGCACTTTAACATTCTAGAATTTCATCATTCGGTGAACAACGTTTTTGTGTGCCCATGTTAACAGGACAGATAGACATGTCATGTTTGAAAGTTTGAAATGCGTCAATATTGTTTTAAATATTAGTAAAACTTCAAACACATTTAAACCTTTGCTATCTTTGAAGATATCCTTTCAATAGCCGCTGATAGTAAGGTTTAACAGATTTAAGATTTAATTTCAATCGTTTGTGAATGTAAACCCTTTGTTGTACGTACTCGATTCGATACTCGATTAAAAGGATTTCACACAACGGCTTTTGAATGGAAATACCAAATTTAGATCGTTATTTCCCCCTCTTTTAAAACCATTGTCCAAGGCTGCAGATAGTAAACTATATAGTCAGTCTTGCGTGAAATCCAATATTCGTCTAGACTCAATGCACAGTCAGTGTGTAAACGGGTTTAATGCTGACATATATACTGACTGGCTTTAAAAACGCATCACTAAAGTTCATCCGGCGATAATATGCAAAATACATAATCAACTTTGTAGCATTATATATTAAACAACAGCTTGACATCTTCCCAACATTTCCTGAAAATTTCAGACAAAAATTCGATTAAATGACTGAGATATAGCCATTTAAAGAGAGGTGGTATGAGGAATTTGACAGTTTTCTCTATTTAATAACACGTAATTCCGCTCTGAGTATGAAAAACGTTCCACAATCGTGACCTCGTTGACCCTTAAGTTGAAACAAAATCTTTATTCTTTTGGGCTTGAATTATCTACCATATATTGCTGGAGATTATTCAAAAGTTTTGGCGTTCGTTTTTTTATCATATCTAGGTCCAACGCACCCTGATCTGATGATGACTTTCTGTAAGTATCTGTCACGGGCATAATCGCCAGTAGTGAAAACCACAATATCTTATTCGTTAATTCACTGTTATGGCAAGAGTTTGTCAGTAGCAACATTTTTGTATTACAATTGCAGTTGAAAACGTTGTTGTAAACCAATTACGTAATTGACGTTGACGTATGTTATTATCTTGACGTAAGCTGGTTTTAAACGGTTGATCAAGACGCTGATGCTCAGCAGCAATCCCTGTAGATTGACTACGTTAATGAAAGTAAAAAATCGTCGATTGGTGTACATTTAAACGTCTCGTCCATTCTCGTTGACAAACACCCGCTTAGAACAATTCAAAAATTTGTGTGTGCTCAACGAACTTTGGTCTCTTGGCTTTATTTTTTGTTTAATCAAATTGATTGAGAAATAAAAGTAACTCCTTACCATTTTGAATATGGAATATGAAAACAAAAATCCAATTGGTCACCTAAGGTGTAGTTACGTAAACGTTATCCATATTTTGCACGTTGACGTCATGGGAAATAACGTGGTAACTGACTGCAATAAATTTCATTGGATATCGTGTCTTATTGGTTGAAATATATATCAGAAGTAGAAATTTGATCCTGTTGACTTTAACTACGAAAATATTTTGAAAAATAAGTGATGCGTTTTTAAAGCCAGTCAGTATACAATTTATGTTTAATAACACAATACATACACAGAAAAATGCATGCGATAGTAAAAGAAAAGTTCGGACAAACATCGAAAGGAGAGGATATTTTCAAGTAAGTTTAATATATTTACTTCGACATGTAGATCTACATGTATAATTAATTTCCAGAACGCCTTTGACTAACGTGGACCAAACTTAGCCTGCACGCATTGCAATGATTATTTTGACTATAAAGATCGATACATAGGCCTACACCACTTATGTATTATTCCAGTACGTGGCATGGACATGTAACATCTCTTTTCTTCAAAAGCCTCATCAGTGCAGAATATAACAAGGTGGTTACAATGATTTTGAAGAAAAACGATGTTATTCATTTTCAATCTGTTGGTATAGACTACAAAAATGCAAAGTTTTCAAACACTTTGATATTGTTAAAACATTTTCAATTAAGTAGATCAGAAGGGTTAGTAAAAATGGATTGCAAAGCATTTTGCACAATGCATTAAGACAGTGCTACATAATGACAATTTGTAGTTGCATTGAATATATTCTGGAACATGTTTGTGGTAAGTAGAAGGGCATCCTTTTGGTCAACCAACAGCAGTGCATGATATTCTCTGAGCTAGTGGTACTTCAACAATGTGTCTACTGTCAACTGTCTTCGCGCTGCAGAGAAGTTTGTTCAAAAGACACAGTGCTCTTGTTTGAATACATTTATCACCAAATACTGTACTCCCTACTTCATGGATGTCTGTCTCAGAGACTGGTTGTGGTTGTTGTTGACCGGGAATGTTGTTTATATCAACATCTCCGTCCTCATCCCCACTGTCCTCATCTGTCACATCACATACAGGTGGGTGTTCTATATGGATATCAGCCCTTTGAAAAGCTTCTTCATCCTCTACCATTGTTAGAACTTCGTCCATGTTAGATCTTCTGCTAAAAGATACGGAATTATATATAATGTATAGCATGGACAAAAATTGCCTCCCGCAACCATTTACGCCTACAGTCCTGTTTTCAGGACACTTCAAAAATGTCAAAATTTCCATGGAAAAATTTACAAATGAATAATTTTTCCAAGCATATCTAAGAAAGCATTCACTTAGAAACATATTTTACTCATGATGTTCTATTGAAATAGTGATAGATAGAATATTATACACATACCTTTGAATTGTAGCATTTCCAAGAACCACTTTCACCGAAAACGGGTATATTTTGTTGCAGTAAATACAGAAATGTGGAAAAATTTTCATTTCCAATGTTCTAATGGGTCTAATCCGGGATTGTCTGATGATTTATGCTTTAAAAATAGACACTTATTACTAATTAGTGGGGAAATATGTTGGCATATGGTACTGTCCTGAAAACAGGACTCTCGGCTTATATGGGTTAAATCCAAGGGTTGTTGGGGAAATGTACTGTGTTGTTTTGCAAGATAGCAAATTACATGATTAGTCGCTTTAATATTTAAAGGGACATTTCATTCCAACTTCATTTTTTTAAAGTATGTCTTGATGCCAAGATTGGTTATTCTAATGAGTATAAATAATATTAGCTTTTTTAAGTTGTTGCCAATAAGCGAGAAACACGCATTTAAAGTTGAGACATAATCGATAAATTGCATATAAATCCGAACTGTTGTCCACAACAATTTGTTCAATTTTAACACAAAAATATAAATTTCTCGTAAACGGCGCAATATTTTGGGTTGAAAATTTCAGATATTTCATAAGGAAATATGACCTTTCAGATAAAAATTAAAGTGAAATTTATGACAAAAAAAATCTGAAATGTCACTTTAAGAATGTTTATTAGATCTACATTACTCATTACCAGACGGCAAGACTGGTCAAAATTGAAAGATGTTGCAGACGACAGCATCAAATGGATAAAGGTTTCCATCTTTTGTTTTTCTTGGTATGATACAGTGGGAGGGATCGAGTAATTACTTGGCACAAGCAATACCTTAAAGTGACATTTCACATTTATTTTTCATATAATTCACGTTTATTTTATCTGAAAGAGCATAGAGATCTATTTTCTTATGAAAAATTCTGAAAATTTCAAGCTATAAAATTGCACAGTTTAAGAGCAATATATATTCTTGTGCTTAAAAATAACAAAATTGTTGTCCACAACAGTTCGGATTTACATGTAATTTGCCATTTCTATCTCAACTTTAAAGGTTTATTTTTCGCTTATAAACAACAACTTCAAAAAACTGATATCATTTAAACGCATTAGAATAACCAATCTTTGCATCAAGACAAACTTTAAGAAAAGGAAATTGGAATATTATGTCTCTTTAATCTTTGACAATGAATGTTTCTTAAACCTTGTGCATCGTCAGATCACATCATTATGTAATGCCTTAATTGTTTTGTTTTTCTTTGTGCCTTTTCTTTATTTCAGATACACATTATCTAACAAAAACAATATAAAGATTAGCATACTTAACTTTGGATGTATCATTTATGAGATTCTACTTCCGGATAAAGACGGTAACGTCGTAGACGTCAACGTGGGATTTGACAACGTTAAAGGTAAAAAAAACGATCTGTGTTGTAACGTGGTCAAGCATGTCTTGTTCAGTAAAATAGTTCATTTGAGGGTCTATTGCGTTTTAACGCTAGCCCTAGTTGACCAATCATAGCGTTTTTTAAACATAGATGCTGTCCTAATTTTCTAGAATAATATTTAATAAATGTATTTTTATGCACGACATTTAATCCTTTTTTTTCATGATCGTTCAGTCAATTTTTGCTGATTACGTTTTTATAGATTATCAAGGAAATTTCAACTATTTCGGTGCACTTTGTGGACGTGTGGCAAACAGAATATCCAACGCTAAATTTGAGATAGATGGTAAAACCTGGGAATTATCGAAGAACGATGACCTAGCTGGACATATCTGTCATGGAGGGTTCGTCGGCTTTAGTAGGGTAAGTTCAAAATAATCACACCATTAAAGGGACATTTCATTCCAGTTTCAATTTTTAGCTCACCTGAGCACGAAGTGCTCGAGGTGAGCTATTGTGATCGCTTTTTGTCCGTCGTCCGTCCGTCTGTCCGTCTGTCCGTCTGTCCGTCTGTCCGTCTGTCCGTCTGTCCACAATTTGGTGTTTACACTCTAGCATCCACAAATATTAGTCAATCTTGACCAAACTTTGTCAAAACAAGTATGGTCATAAGTTCTCGGATGAGTTCGATTAAGGGCCAGATCGGACCAGAAAGTGTGGAGTTATCTGCCCCTGAATGACGAAAAATGCTGTTTTAACTTTGTTTACACTCTAGCATCTACAATTATTGCCCAATCAATACAAAACTTGGATATAATATTGGAGACTATAGGATCTTGGATGAGTTCGATTTTCAGTCAGATCAGGCGAAAAAGTCAAAAGTTATGTGCCCTTAAATTTGTCAAAATTGCCGTTTTCGACCGTTTTCGACCTTGTTTACACTCTAGAATCTACAATTATTGACCAATCAAGACAAATCTTGAACACAATGTTGGAGACCATAAGATCTCGGGTGAGTGTAATTTTTAGTCTGATTAGACGAGAAAGTCGAGAGTTATGTGCCCTTGAATTTGACAAAATTGTCGTTTTTGACTGTTTTCGACCTTGTTTACACTCTAGAATCTACAATTATTGACCAATCAAGACAAATCTTGGACACAATGTTTTAGACCATAAGATCTTTGGTGAGTTTGATTTTCAGTGTGATCTGACAAAAAAGACTAGAGTTATGTGCCCTTGAATTTGATAAAATTGTCATTTTCGGCTGTTTTTCGACATTGTTTATACTCTAGAATCTACATTTATTAATCAATCAAGACAAAACTTAATCACAATGTTGGAGATCATAAGATCTCAGATGAGTTGAATTTTCAATCTGATAAGACAAGAAAGTCGAGACTTATGTGCCCTTGAATTTGACAAAATTGTCGTTTTTGACTGTTTTCGACCTTGTTTACACTCTAGAATTTTCAATTATTGACCAATCAAGACAAATCTTGGACAAAATCTTTGAGACCATAAGATCTTGGATGAGTTTGATTGTCAGTGTGATCTGACCAGAAAGAAGAGAGTTACGTGCCCTTGAATCTGACAAAATTGTCGTTTTTGACTGTTTTCGACCTTTTTTACACTCTAGAATCTACAATTATTGACCAATCAAGACAAATCTTGGACACAATGTTTGAGACCGTAAGATTTCGGATGAGTTCGATTTTCAGTGTGATCTGACAATAAAGAGAAGAGTTACGTGCCCTTGAATTTGATAAAATTGTCATTTTCGGCTGTTTTCGACATTGTTTACACTCTAGAATCTACATTTATCAATCAATCAAGACAAAACTTGGACATAATGTTAGAGATCATAAGATCTCAAACGACTAGAATTTTCAATCTGATAAGACAAGAAAGTCGAGACTTATGTGCCCTTGAATTTGACAAAATTGTCGTTTTTGACTGTTTTCAACCTTGTTTACACTCTAGAATTTTCAATTATTGTCCAATCAAGACAAATCTTGGACACAATGTTTGAGAGGATAAGATTTCTGATGAGTTTGATTTTTAGTGTGATCTGACCAGAAAGACGAGAGTTATGTGCCCTTGAATTTGATAAAATTATCATTTTCGGCTGTTTTCGACCTTGTTTACACTCTAGAATCTACAATTATCAATTAATCAAGACAAAACTTGGACACAATGTTTGGGACCATAATATGTCGGATGAGTTTGATGAGTTTGATCCGATCAGAAAGTTGAGAGTTATGTGCCCTTGAATTTAACAAAATAGCCGTTTCTGGCTGTTTTTCGATCTTGAATCTTCAATTATTGACCAATCAAGACAAATCTTGGACACTATGTTGGAGACCATAATATCTTGGATGAGGTAGATTTTCAGTCTGATGTGATCAGAAAGTCGAGAATTGTGTGCCCTTGAATTTGAAAAAAATACTGTCTTTGGCTGTTTTCGACCTTGTTTATACTCTAGAATCTGTGATTATTTATCAATCAAGAAAAACCTGGACACAATGTTTGGCACCATAAGATCTCAGATGAGTTTGATTTTCACAAAGTTATTGACTATAAGTTAGTTTTCAGTCTTATAGTCATAAATGTTTATTGAATTGAACAAAAGTGTTGCTAATATCATTTTGGTTCAGGTGAGCGATATAGGACCATCATGGTCCTCTTGTTTAAAGTATGTCTTGATGCCAAGATTGGTTATTCTAATGAGTATAAATGCTATTAGTTTTATGAAGTTGTTGCTGATAAGCGAGAAACACGCATTTAAAGTTGCGACAGAATCGACAAATTACATATATAAATCCGAACTGTTGTCCACAACAATTTGTTAAATTGTAACACAAAAATATATATTTCTCCTAAACGGCGCAATATTTTGGCTTGAAATTTTCAGAATTTTCATAAGAAAATATGCTCTTTCAGATGAAAAGTAAAATTTATTACAAAAAATTTTGAAATGTCACTTTAATACTACTTTTCAAAATGGATAGAATTTATTTTTTCCGATATTAAATAAAATGCAGACGACAGGTTTGGTTTTGATGAACATGTGATTTGCGTGCAATAAAAGGAAAGTTTTATAGAGCCAAAATGAAAGATTGTTAATCGACGTTTGGTTATTTTTAAATGCATTTCTTGTAGTTTTACACCCACAGAAATGATAGTGCTTTGAAAAATTAAATATGTACATAAACCCTTTACTCATCAACCAAAATTGAAAAGCTTACGCAGACGACAAAATCAGTGTTGTTAAAGACACTATTTGTTGTGTATGTTTTAATCGAGGAAATATTGCATATTCTTCTTTTACCTCAATGTTTTCAGCATTTCCTGTTTCGGATGACGAATCCAGGTCTTGTTTATGAAAGTGCAAAAATTATTGAATCACGCCACTTAGGTACTTCGGTCTTGTCAATCAATTGACAGTTGATTACGCTATAATCCTACGGCTCTTTATACTTATTCCTTTCAAGGCATATTATTACGTAGAAATAGTACCCTTTCGGCTTTAACCACTACTATCATTTCATTTTTTCCACAGCGTGTTTGGACTGCTAGTATTGAAGGTGAGGACAATGACGTGCTAGTGTTGAGTTACGTGGATCCACACCTGAGTGAAGGGTTTCCTGGTGAGGTCACGATGCACGTCACATACACGCTAGATGACGACAACGTGTTAAAGATGGACTATAATGCCACCACGACACAAGCCACTGTGATTGACGTCGGCAGCCATTTTATGGTTAATCTGGCAGGACATGTATGTTATCATAATGCTTTAATGTAAATAGTGTTGAGAAGGAAGCAACTAAGCAATCCAATGATTCTGTCTGTCCTTTGCTTCCTAGGCAAATTCATAGAAATATTTGCCTTGAGAAGATGCCTTTTTATTTTTATATTTTAACGAGTTTTCCGTATCTATAGTGAAGGACACATTGCTGTTAATGACTAAACTATACTGAGTCAAAAAAGAAACTGTGCATACTTCTACTTCATATATCTACGTAACCGAGGCAATTAACTTCACCAAAATTCAACACCAAGTTAAGTAATCAACTTTCTCATGTTTATTGGCATGTCAAGCAACTTTGAAGGATTCAATTGTCTGGCATATCATCATAAGCTGTTAGCACCTTTTTGCACATTTTTATCAAAACAAACATTTCATAATATAGTCCTTGGGCCAGGACCAGGAAAATGGGGTAAGTATTACCAGAAAAAGGACAAAAGGACACCTATTTGTAGATATACATCTGACGGATGTTTTTCAGTGATGATATCCGACATGAAGAGTAGCTAAATATATTTTACCCTTACCTTTATATAGGTACCCTTCACGACGTGAATGACAATCTGGTTTGGGGTAAGGAAAAGGGAAAAATTAATAAAAAATATTAAATGAATATATAAATCTATTTATTTGAATCCATACGTATGAGCATGTATTTCACTACTTATGAATCATGATTTTTTAAATTATGTAATTATTATGACGTCATACCCCCTCTTCAAAATATGCTTTATGTGCAATCAAGTATAAAAATTGGCCGAAATATTGGAAAAAGTATTTTTCTATGATTATCATTTATTTCTAATGCAAGAAAACATAATTTTTCATAAAGTACATTATCTTAGAAACATTTTGAGCGTTGTTTGCACTCTGGCCGTCAGGGCTTTTGGCTGTAACCCTTATATTCAACCCTTAACCCTATCATTTTTTGCATTCAAATTTATAACACTTATTTGGTCACATTTCCATTGAATATTGACCTACAGGTGTCAAAATGCTATCAAATGAAAGCTTATGACTCGCTCTTTTGTTTGTAGTTATCTTATTCAAATTATCTCATTTGCATATTCATGAATATTAATGATTTCCCGTAAAAATTCCATTTTTTAGCAAAAATTTGGATAAATACTTTCCAAAACAAGGCGTTTCTTTTCAGGGGGAATTTTGAAAACATGATTTTTCATAGAGAAGATTTTATTAGAAACATTTTGAGCCTTGTTTACACTCTGGCGGTTGGGGCTTTTTGCCGTAACCCTTATCTAAACCCTAAGCCCCATCAAATTACTTATGTAAATTTTGAAAGTGAATTCGGCCATATCTTCATTGATTATTTGCACATAGTTGTCAGAATGATATTAAGTGAAAGCTTATAACTTATTCTTTCATTTTAGCTATGTTATGCAAATTAGCTCATTTGCATATTCATGAATTTTCCTAAAATTGCGATTTTCGACGGAAATTTGGTAAATACTTTCCAAAACGAGGCATTTTTGTGCAGGGGAATTACGTAAACATACATGTATTATATCTTAAGGAAAATTAATATATCAAACATTTTGAGCGATGTTTGCACTTAATTTGGCCGTAGGGCTTTGGGTCATAAACCTTATCTAAACCCTTAACCCTATAAAATTGTTCAGTCATTTCAAAACGTTTTTGGTCATGTCTTGGTTGAATATTGACCTGCAGACGTAAGAATGGTATCAAAGGAAAGTTTATGACTTGCTCAATAATTTACCATAAATTTTATGCAAATTACCATATTTGCATATTCGCGAATATTAATGACACCACTTAAAACTGTGACCCTTTTTGTGAATTAGGTTTTTGTTTGGTAAAAGTGTCATTTCTCTGTTTTACTAACGCCATTACCCTAAAACTTTGCACATACCTCTATGACCATGATACCAACCTCAAGACAGATATCTATTGCTCTAGCATTTAATGTCCAGCAATTTAAACCTTTTTGTTGCCTAGAAATTCTTCATCAAACTTTAATGAGCATCTTTCAAACATCTGTCACAAATCAGTTTGTTTCTGTCATAACTATTGCTTTCAAACTTGGCATTTGCTATTGCTTCTAAGATCAGCATCTAGTAACAGTTAATGTTCATTCGTTTAGCATATTCACTCATTTTCATGCAAGATTCAATCATTTTTTAGCATCCGTAATTTGCATCTTACTGTAAATCTGCTTAAATGTAAGGGCTAAACAACCCTTTTGAACGTACAATAATACACCCTAAATCCAATATCAAATAGAAAATAATGAGCCTAAAGTTTAGGAAAACACTGATACAGTAAACTGGATACATTATTATAAATAATTGTTAAATATTTTAACACCTTCTTTGCACAATTTACACTAATGATTGAATGATTATGATAATGAACAGAACTGATTAGATGGTTCAAATGATCTCGTTTGATACTTTCAGAATTCAAAATAGAATCAAAACAGATGGATTAACAAAAAAGGGCAACTGCAATATATTGAAAGTTTATTGACATCGTTTAAAATTAAGGTTGTAGGTCGTATACATGTATAGCAGATTCTTTAGGGCATAGCTAGATCTATAACAGAAGGTATACATTTTGCAATTATAGTGTTTTCATTATTTTTATACAGTGTTCTTTGGATGATATGTGCACTTCTGAGGAGTATGATCTTCTACAGTTCCTCGATAAATGGTGCACCAGGGATTTATTTGAATATTTTGTCAAGTCCCTTCTTAATTAGACCAAGCGCACCTACAACGACTTGTACAGTTGTCGGCTCCATACCCCTCATTCTGGCTACTTTTATCTCAAGGTCTTTGTATTTTGATAGTTTCTCAAGTGCCTTGACGGAGACATTTCTTTCAGATGGAACCGTTATGTCAATTATGATGAACATCTTGTCCAATTTGTTCTTGATGATGATGTCTGGTCTGTTAGCCTTGATTTCTGTACCAGTATTCACTGGCATGTCCCTCTACGCAGTTTTTGGTTGATGTTCATACAATTTTTTGTTTGCTGGGAGTCCAAATTGCTTGCAGATTTTCCAATGAATGTACCCTGCTGCCTTGTCATGTCTTTGAATGTACTATGTTGGCACTAATGTTGGACAGCCTGAGACAATTTCATCATATTGGTTGCAAATTCTACACTTTGGATCTGTACCATCTTTGATGATCTTGTAGTGATATGCTCTTGTAGCCAATTTCTGATCTTGTGCTGCTATCACCATTCCCTCTGTTTCTGCATTGAGACCTGCACTAGAGAGCCACTTATGTGTCTGATCTTGGTCAACATCTGGTTTGTCAAACCTTACGGGTATTGCCCATGCATTGGTTTGGCTTTCCGTGTTTGTGTCATCCTCTTTTGGGCATTTGCCTTTGTCTGCCTTGTTCTTTTGGCAAACTCTGTGACGGAATCTTCTCCATTTCTTGGCCTTTGTGCAATGTTCAGTTCTTGAATGAATTTTCTGGCTTGCTCTGAGATTGAGTAAAGTTTCTTGTTACGTTCATGTTCCCGGATCAGATGTAGCAGATTGTCTTGTGTTGTCTCCAAATATGTGTTTATGCCATCTCAATCTATGAGAGGCCCCTGCCACCGATCTTTCTTGGTAGGTAAAATCTTTAAACGTCAACCTTTGGGTGATGCATTCTTTCTGTTGTTAGCAACTGTCTGGTCTTTGTGTCAAGTTTTCCTTTTTCTTGCATTTGCCTGTTTATTATATTAAAATTGTATGTGACAACTGGGACTGCCAGGGTGTTTATGACTTCAATCTTATCTGCAGCTTTTAGCTTACTCTTGAGGGCAAGCCTTAACTCTTCTGTAATACTCTCTTCTGATCTTTTCCCTCATTGCTGCATGTTGAATTCCATCACCTTCATTAACATCAAGGTATTTGTATGTAGCGTCTTGGTCTAGTTCCTTGATAATGGTGTCTCTTTCTAGCTGTTTGTCAGATGTTGATATCAGTTTTTCCTTTTTTGAAGGTGGCCTTTGGTCGCTTGTCCAGTTCAAATTACATACATATGTCATCACTAAATACCTTTACTGTCTCGAGCAGTTGTTATTGCTGGTGATCATTCTTGGCAAAGGTCTTTAGGTCATCCATGTAGAAAAGATGGCTGATCTTCTTGCCTTGGATTTCATATCCATGTCCAGTGTCATTCAGCATGGTCTTGAGGGGGCAAGAAACAAAGAGAAGTGGAAGGGTGATAGTTATGCGACTTTGCATGCAGATGGTTAAGTCTTGAACTTCTTTGGCCTTGGTTTGAAACCTACCGGATGAGGACTTCCACCACGCCCATTTATTTGGGACCATAACCTTTGACCTAGTTACCCTGACCTTTGAGTTTGACCTACTTTTAAAAACTTGAACTTTAAAGGGCTTACAACAGGAATTTATCCTTAACCCCAAATGCTGTCAAAATTTAAAAACACTGTATACTGAGTTCTCCGTCTTTTTCTTGTCTCCTTTTAGATCTATATGCAGTTTACCTATAATTGTCCATAATTTGCTAACGAAGTGATAATTAATTTATTTGTGTTATTTTACCTTTTGAATTATGGTATAAAAACACATCATATTTACATTGCGACTAGAAAAATCTCATTTCAGCAATTTAAACACGCAGGGGCATATTGTTTTACTCTTGTCTGTCTGTCTGTCTGTCCGTCCATCTGTCTGTATGAAAACTTAACACTGGCCTTTTCTCCAAAAATATTTGACAAACAAAGCTATAATTTTGTAAGTAACCTTCTTTTGAACAATGATATTTATTTGTTTGTGCAATATCAATCTGACCTTCCTCAAGGTCATTCATTAACCCTTATCAATCCTTAACTCGAAAACTTAGCATAAAAACTTAACATTGCCATTCCTTGGGCATTTGTTGTTCACGATCTTGTTATTAAAGTTTTTATTAATATCCATAAGCATACTAATTTGTTTTGTGTAAGAGATGTCTTAACAAAATAACATTTCAAAACTAAAATGTATGTTTTATTACTATAATAGTTTTAAAATGTTTTTTTGCGATTAGTTGAAGCTAATGCTGAAACTTCTTTAAGAAGATAGTTACCATGGAAGCAAGAAGGTTGTTAAATTTTGCTTATCCGGCACTTTGAAATGGAACAACAGTCAGAATTCATTAACAGGTTCAAGAAAATACAGAGGGTTTTCATTTTTGGCTTATGACATAATAATGCCATACTCCTTATTGAAAAGCATGAAATTTTCTCGGCTTATTACCTCCCTTTATGGATATACCTGTTGTGATTTTTTTCCATATACACGCTGTGTAGGACAAATTATTCAACATGAATTGTATTTCTATGCATCTGGTTTATATAATGCAGTGTATGCTTAGTATAGAAAGCAGTAAAGCCACATTATTTTAAGCATTTCAAAACCTTGCAATGATTTTCAACTATCCAAACCCTATCAAATTCCAAATGCACATTCTGAGGTATAGCTACTCTGCAGAGTGGATATCATTGCATTTTTGTTCTTCCTTTGGATAGGTCCTTCAAGATATATAGGTGTCCCTTTGTCCATTTTAGTGGTAACTCCAACCATATCTGGCCCAAGGACTAATAAACTTTATTTCACACCCGAAACTAGTAAACCAATCAAATAGCCCAATTCCTACCACGTGAGTATACAATACCTAGAGCCGTATTGTATGCACGTGATAATTGCGTGAACGCACGGGATTCTCGATACTCCAAAGCGGCCAGATCGATATTGTACGATGCACCGATTGAACCGTCCAAATATGCATTGCACTCATTTGAACCCTACAAATATCGATTGAACCGTACAAATATGGATTTTTTACCAAATCGAGGCTGCGATACAAATATCGATATTTGCATCGAAGAGTAATCTCCCTTAGTAGAGTTATCGTCTGCAAATGCAAATGCGCATTGAAGTTTAATGTTTGTTTCAACATGATATTTCGAAATCGCTGTCCTAGACAAGACCTAGATTTAATTCTGTGATTGGAAAAAAACCTTGGTAATACATTTAGGCAAAAGGAGAAAAAGATTTTTCAACATGATCAAAGAGATTATTTTCATATCAAAATATTTCTGAATTGTAGCGCATTTAATTTGCAGCAATGATATAAAAAAATCACACTTAACATTTTCCCAAACAAGACCTGGATTTGATATTCCTTAAAAGGCTTGAGAAAAAAGTTCTGAGAGAAAAGGAGATTTGCCGTTTATCAGCAATTCCTCCTTTTATGTCAGTATTTTCATTGTTGATTTTCGCATGACGTGATAAATAGTCTATATGGCAAATTTCATGTACATTTCACACTATCATATGACGGTCTATTCAATCTTTTGAAACAAACATGAATAGATAAATATAGATTTAATGTCAGATGCCATGTATATTTCAGTGTTAAAAATGTACATGTAGCCTACATTTTTTCCGTGACACAGGTGTTGTTGGTTTTTTCGCGTCTTCGGAATCTATTTAAAATTTTCTAAACAAAATTAATCTTTGTCATGTGTTGTGTGGGAAAAAACATGATGTGAAATAAAGAGGTCATTTAACATGTCTTTGTACAATACCGAATTCTATTGCATTCGTACTTTGCAGAACCAGTCTATATTTAGACTCGCCTATCGGCTCGTCCAAATATAGCCTCGTTCTGCAAAGTACTCATCCAATAGAATTCAGTATTGTACAAAGACATGTTAAATAACCTCATATTATTGTCTTAAATCTGTATTCAAAGTGTATAAAAGCTAAATCAAACATAAAATTTCAATATGCTGTATATCCAAAGATGCTACGTCTTAGTAAACACGACAGATTTCACACGTTAGTTTTGCTAGTGTCTTGAACCGGCGTAAAATGTGTCGTTGACGTTTAAATGTCAACGTAATGAAATAATGCGTTTGCAATCATGTTTCCGAAACAAAGAATACAAGTTGATTAGCTTCAGTCTGATAACCCGGTTGCAGCAATGGATTGACAAGATCGTTACATGACGTTGACGCCTTTGCGCCAACGTTTCAAAACGACACAATTTATGGCGATTCAGTGCAGCAAGCATATGAAAGCAACATTGAAAATCGGCGAAGGCAGAACGACGGCCCGTGGACGATTTGAGACCATTATGTTTGTAACATTATCAAGGTGGCAAAATCTTACGTTACGGCTGCATTATTTACATCGTCATCGGCAAGAAACTCGTGAAATTTAGTCCTGAGTGTATTGTAGGGCCAAACATCTTTTCCGCATGAGTTTCGCTAAACTTAGGGTCCAGTTAAAGAATTTACAGGACGTGCAATACATCTTGCAATATGAACGCAATAAAATTCCAAACAACACAGTGAGACGTTATGTTCGATCAATGAGACCTAAAATGTTTGTCGCCATTCATTGAAGACATGTCAAAATTGAAGCAGAAATCCCAAGGAATTTGCATTTTTCAACCACATCTCGTTCGTCAGCATGTTCTGTGAATTTTGAAATTGACCCCTACCTCAAATATCTTAAAAAATCACAAGGAATATTACATTTCACACAGTTGAAAATACACCCTTTTATAGGCAATCGCATTATCTTTAATTTGACACCAATATTAAAATATCAATATTCAAACTTACGATAGAAAATCCAGTAATACCATGTGTACACTTTCTTTTTTGACTCAGCATATTCTAATTCTGTTTGCTCGGTAAAAATCACTTTAAAGGAAAAATTGGATCTCGAGAGAAGACCAGTATTTAATTCTGCTGTCTTTAAATTGAAACCGAGTGCATAGAAGCCATAAGACAACAGTATGGTTTCTATCAGAATGTCGTTATCAAATGGCAAAATTGAAAATTTCAGAAGTTTTGGGATGTTAGTTCAATTTTCTTCGGTTATTTTCCAACCATTAATTGTCTTTGTCAATGTTAATAAATGACAATTAAAACATTAATGATAATTGGTTCGGCCTTTACAATACAAAAGTACATGTACATGTATATGTTGACAAACAGAGTACAATGTTGTGATTTTGTTTACTCAGGGAAATGGTAAAATCAGTGATCACGTGGTACAGATTGCATCAGATGAATATCTGGAGATGAAGGACTTCTTACCCACAGGTAAACAATAGATCTAATTAATTAACCTTTTCACGAACAACATGATATCAGATTTTTCAACTTGAAATCGGCTTCAATCGGCGAAAAATGACTTGTTCGTATATAACGTGTACAATGTAAACGGTAAAATGCAATGGAATTGATTTGTTTTAAAGCGTTAAACAATGTCATAAAGTTTCCCTGGGCTATGTTTATTGCTTAGCAGCCCTGCGTTCAGTTAAATTTCACGTGAGCCGCAAACAGATTTAACAGTCTTACTGAACGGTCTGCAAGGTTGCCGTACGTCATTCATCATACGTGAAATTCGGGTCATTCGATAACCCTCCGGGATTTGCCGAACGCAACATGAAGCGATATTTTACATATAATACATAATTTATTATTATATATTTTCATTACAAAAATCATGTATTGTAGTTACTGTTAGGTAATACATAATCTATTTACAAATAATACAAAAATTAGATATGCAAATCGGGCCTGTCCAGTCCATCATTTTTGTTAGTTCTGCACACCACTTTCAAATCTGAGAGCCAAAAGTTGCTCACGTGAAAAGTTAACAGGTCGTTCAGTATGAAAACGTTAGGAAACGTGAGCTCACATGAATAAACGTTTTGTCTTACTGAATGCAGAGCAGAATAACAACACAAACGTGGATCCATGCTGTTCGCTGATAGTTCCTTCCTACCTAGTAGCTATATTAATGGCAACGTACGTGTATTTGTTGAAACAGATTCAAATGACATTGGTGTTTCAAACTCTTGCAAACTCATGCATCCCGTAAATGATGTGTTATCATTCGCTGAAGTAGCTCTGTTTGCGTATACAGATTACACAGTTAGCTTGCTAGCATCATTACTGTTTTACGGCATTGTGAAAATAACCATGGACAATGATAAAGATAGTCTTTTTAACATATACCTATTCATCGATGCTATCGATTATCCATGTGAAACGTTGCATCAACCATTCCGGGTGATTCTTTTTACGCCACGACTACAAAGTAAAACAACATGTTATCTATGATTTCGATGTGTTGTAGGAAAAAAGATCAAAGTTGATGACGACACAATCATGGACTTCCGGAAACCACGTGACCTGAAAGGTGACATGATAGAAAGATTAAGTGGTGACTGCGGTTTTCATCATCCGTTTGTTTTTGACAAACATGGACAGAAAAAGTTTATAGCAAGGTGAGAATGATTGACTAGAGTTGTAGACTTTCCCGAACAGAAAGAAATATAACGGTCAAAATTGACTGTTGTTCCTGACTACAAAATAGATATGAGCCAGGATCTGGAAAAACGTCCATTATAGCATTTTTCAAAATTGATTTTGAAGATCAGCCTGTTGTCAAATGGAGTCCAATGTGCATAAATACTGCTCTCTTTAATATACTACAGGTCCCGAAAAAGCTATTAAGGAACAACTTGGATCCTGATCAGACTGTGCGTATGCACAGGCTGATCTGGATCTAGGTTGGGCTCAAAAGCCTTAATGGACGTTTTTTCCAGATCCTGGCTAAATATCTATATATTTACAAATAATGTAGCACAGAAAATATTGATACAAAAGGATATTATGCTGATATTTAGCAATTTATTTTGATGTTTTCCGATGTTTTTTGTATTAGGAATGTCTAAATCAGATCTTGCTTTGGAACGGGTTAAGACTTTCTGGAAGAATAAAAGACCATATTAGGTTGTTGTAAGTAAACATGTCTTGCAGGCGACAAATTAAATTATCCGCATATAGGAATGTAATAATATGAGGTTATTTAACATGTCTTTGTACAATACTGAATTCTATTGGATGAATACTTTGCAGAACGAGGCTATATTTGGACGAGCCGATAGGCGAGTCTAAATATAGACTTGTTCTGCAAAGTATGAATCCAATAGAATTCGGTATTGTACAAAGACATGTTAAATGACCTCTTTATTTCACATATTTTTTTTTCACACAAAACATGACAAAGATTTATTTTGTATAAAAATTAAGATCTAGATCTAATTACTTTTAAATAGAATTCCAACGTGAAATAAAAAAGGAAGAAAAACAACATAGGCCTTTAGATGTCATGAAAAAAATGTAGGCTACATGTACATTTCTAACACTGTGAAATATACATGGCATCTGACATTTAATCTATTTTTATCGATTTATGTTTGTCTCAAAAGATTGAATAGACCGTCATATGATAGTGTGAAATGTACACGAAATTTGTCATATAAACTATCTATCATGTCATGCGTAAACCAACAATGAAAACATTGACAGAAAAGGAGAAATTGCTGAAAAACGGCAAATCTCATTTTCTCTTAGAACTTTTTTGTCAAGCATTTTAATGGATATCAAATCCAGGTCTTGTTTGGGAAAGGGTTAAGTGTAATTTGTATCATTGCTGCAAATTAAATGCGCTACAATTCATAAATGTTTTGAAATGAAAATAATCTCTTTCGTGATGTTTAAATCATTTTCTCCTTTTGCCTTAATGTATTCCCAATGTGTTTTTTCAATCACAGAATCAAAGCTATGTCTTGTTTAGGACAGTAAATTCAAAATATCATGTTGAAACAAACATTCAACTCTAATGCACAATTTTGCTTTTGCAGACGAGAACTCTACTAAGGGAGATTACTCTTCGATGCGAATATGGATATTTTGTATCGCAGCCTCGATTTGGGAAAAAATCCATATTTGTACGGTTCAATCGATATTTGTAGGGTTCAAATGAGTGCAATGCATATTTGGACGGTTCAACCGGTGCATCGTACAATATCGATCTAGCCGCTTTGGAATATCGAGAATCCCGTGCGTCCACGCAATTATCTCGTGCGTGCAATACGGCTCTAGATATTGTATACTCACGTGGTACGAATGGGGTGATTTGATTGGTTTACTACTTTCGGGTGTGAAATAAAACTATGTTCATTCGGAATATTGATTTTTTCGTGTGTGTTATTCATAGGACTCGATACTCGAATTAAAAAAAATCATCTCTTGCTATTAACCCATGTTAGTTTATGAGAGCCACAATCTCTAAAGTCATGTTACGTTTGTTCTGCAAATGGTTCATAGCATAGTATTATATTCTGTTCATTGTGTCTTACTTTTATCAAGTTAAAGTACGGGTGCTGGTCACTATCCATTAAATCTTGACATTTATTTACAATTTAGATCTGAATTCCATTTCCAGAGGAAAACAAACAAATCAATGATAAATACCCTTGCTTCTTTTTTGAATTTCAGAGTTGAACATCCCGAGAACAAACGTTTTATGGAAGTATATTCTACCAACACGACTGTATTTGCATATGGTAACCATTTCATGGAGATAATTCAGGGGGACAAAAAATGTAAAGATAACGTCGTGTATAAACAATACTGTGCAATTGAGTTTCTTCCAATGGGCTATCCTAATTCCATTAATACGGTATGTAAATTTGTAGGACTTCCCTATAAAACCTAACTCTTTCTTACAGGAACAAAAATGGACTAAATTTAGATGTAGTTTTTTTAAGACAAAATGAACGGAGAAGAAAGTTTATATAGGTTCACTATTCCACTTAAAAATGTAAAACGCTAGGAAGTATCATTTTGTTTTTATACAATCATGCCACGTCCAATATCATTAATTATTTCTTAACAATTTCTAAATAAGACATTTTTTGTAAATCAAATTTTGAACTTGTAAAATTACAATTGGTTGTTCTCTATTCGTCCATTTCAGCCTGAATTCCCAAGTTCGATCGTCAGGCCTCCTCCTGAAGGTAAAGGCTATCACGAGACATCCTGGTACAAGTTTGGTGTCATCGAATAGACCTAGTTCTTCTATACAACCAACCACCTTTAGTGCTTTACAGTCTCTTCCTTTAGTGCTACTTCCCAAAACCTGTGTACTTTTTACTACATTACACTTTTCAACAGAATTGATGGCTTTTGAGCCACTTAAAATACTAGGTGTTTAATCCATTGGTTGATTCATAGATTCACATACGATGAGAAGCATGGGTCCAGTCGCCAATATACATATACACTTTCGATAGCCGTTATATCTCACGATAAATGACCTGGCAGAGCAGCCCATGCTAATCGAATGGGATGCTCTGCCAGGTCAATTATCATCTATATATCACGGTACCCATAATTGATTGTATTGATATTGACGCCATTTTGAACTTGTAATAAGTTATTAACCCTTTACCAAGCGACAAAAAGTTAGCCTGGTCTAAATCCAAAGATGTTGCAGATAACAATTTCTAATTGATGAAATTTTATATTTTTTGGTCTTTTTGGATGGGAAACATTGTGGGAAATAAAGACATTGCTTGTCGAAAGCAATTTCCTCTTTTCCTACAATGATTTCCTAAGCCATTATTTAGTGGGGGAGTCAAAACGAGTCATTGTGTGGGAATAGGTTAAAGAGATAGAATTGGCAGATTGGAAAGCAGGCTACCCAATGAGATAAATGATTTAGAAATCACCGTGAAAATGAAGAAATTGATCCTGACAATGTCTGTAATAGGTGTACAAAACATTCCATTGTATGTGCTAAAATATCAATTTATTTTTCAATTTTGTCATAATGAAAAAATGAAAAAATGAAAAAAAGAATATATATATATATAGTTTGATTGCATTTTGATTTGCAATTCCTCTTACATTAAAATAACTCCCATAATACTTTATGGACACATAACGCCTTTTAAGTCCAGTAATGAAATTGTGTGTTTGTATAGAACGCAGTAAAGAACACGAGCTACTATACTTTACATGTGATGTGTCGAATCTTTAACACTTGCAAGATTCGAACCAAAACATGCAAACTTGTATCTAAAATAAGGTTTTTGTCTTTTTTACCGAGGTAATTTTTGTAAACGCGTGCAATAAAATTAAGACTGGTCAGTAATGTTAACTAATTTGAATAAAACTTTATATAACTATCTACGATTTTCATTCTTTCCCCAAAAGAACAAATTGTCCATTTCAATGTTAAAGCTTAAAGGAATAGTTTCTGACTAGGAACCGACGTTTTTCGAGTGTTCAACATTTTTTGAGTAGTTTATTACTGAAATATTATTTTTTAAAAAGCCTATGCGTGCAATTTATGAAAATAAAAGCTAAAGCTGCGCCGTGTGAAATGAAATCTTTAATACATGCCCTTAACGATTTGACAATCCTACCTACAGTTTTGGCTCTTCTATTATTTTTTTCAAGTTTTTGATTCATCCCCGTTCTGTATCAGCCAATCTAAATCTTTGTTTAGCTCGACAGTGATTGGTCCATTATTTTCCTGGTCATAGTTTTCCGGGTGATTTTAAAAGCCTTGTGGAAATGACGTTAATTAGCTTACATTTATTGGTGTTCGCTCGGAGCGAAAGCTGCAATGACTCGACCTATAGTTCCGATCAAAGTCGGCCATTGAAATGGTTGATAATTTACATTGACTAGGTATAACGTGAGCCTAGACCTACAATTTACCACAGATGTTCTTTTTTAAACCTTCATGTAATGATGGTAGAAAAAAGAATTACACAAATATTGACATATTTGCGGAAAATCGGAACATTCGACCAAAATAGGTAGGCATAGTTATTTAACTTTTTGGTTACTATTCCAAACCAATGTTAAACACAACCGTACCCATATTTCTAGTCTATTTAATGTTTAATTTCCGCGTATCGTTCTTTTCATCGGCACGTCAGTTAGAACCTTCTATACATTGAATGCAGATTAGTAAAAATAGAACAAGGTAATGAAGTAAAGGTTAAGGTTCACGTGATACTCAGTCAAAGTAAAATTTCAACAACTCCCTACTGAGTAATTGCGACTGACTTACTGTCTAGATAGCATTGCAGGAAATGAAGAAATTGTTAATTTATCTCAAGCAATTTCTCCACTTTCTTTATTGTTTTCAAAAGTCTTTATATTATGGAGAGTCTAACGTGGTCACTGTTTGGAATAGGGTTAACGGTTGGACAACCTTAAATGAAGTTACCCTATCAACGATTTGGGAAAGATAAAATCCTTCAAGGCGGAAATAGGTCGTAAATTACATCCGTTATCTTTATTTATTAAAACCGTGTTTAACGACCGTAACGTTTGTCAGCCGGAATAGCTCAGTTGGGAGAGCGTTAGACTGAAGATCTAAAGGTCCCTGATTCAATCCCGGTTTCGGGCGGCTGGCCTGTCTTTTGATAACATACTATTTTTTTACCAACCAACGAATGTTTTGAGAGAAATGAATTATACTGCCGCACGTCAACCCAATCTCCGAGCAGAGTTTTCGTTCGTTACTCTCACCATACATCTCTGCAAGGGGCTGACGCCATATATGATAAGAATCTTGTCTAACCGAGGAAAACGTGTATTATTACTAGTTTAAGCGTTTCATGTGTAACATAATAATGTAGACAAAGAAATAATTATTCCGGGTACACTTGAAAGGCATTATAACTGATGAATTTACCCATATACAATAGAACTATTCTCAGTTCCAAAAGAAAGTGTGCACTTTTGCCTATTGCTTTAGCCTTAAATTTCACGAAGTTTATGGCAATTTAGGGTGTAAAAGTGATATCATACTTCAGATTAGACCTTAATGAAAATTTTCACCAAAAGAGATGTCGATAACATTGCTCATACTGCTTACACGCAGTCAGATCACTATGGTGTTGGTGATGTTGAGATTTGCAGCTTCTGTAGAAAGATATGCATGCTCATATGCCGTTGTAGGGTTTAGCCATGCCTTCAAAAGCCATTTCCACGCTAAAGTTTGAACTTTCTTGCAGACGTTAAGCGTCCATGTTAGTAATCGCTACGTTAGCAGTCTGTAAATTGTTGTCGAACGGTGCAACAGCGTTCTACAACACATTTATAGACCTTTAAGATGCCATACAAATGGACACATGCTGTTAGAAGAAAGATATCGTACAAATTCAAATTTGTTGAGAGCTTTTGTTTTCACCAGGTTCGGTCTTGTTCACCGACGTTAATTGTAATTCGTATCCTGCTTATGCACTGTGTACAAATGTAATGAAAATGTGATTTTATGCTAAGGTATGCCAAAAGGATTGCAGTAAAACTAATTTCAGATCAATAACTCACCCAGCATGTGAGGCATATATGAAACAGCCAAAATGCAAAGTCGTAAGCAAGCCGAAAGTTCGTGCGTGCTACGTAATTTCTTCATCAATATATCTTTTGTAAATAGTCTTGAGATGTGCAGTGCAAAAGTTCCTGACGGCGGACGGTATACTTTTCGAGAAAATAAAAAAGTGCACACTTTCTTTTGGAACTGAGTATATTTTCTCAAACCTCCTTACCAATGGCAATGAATTTTGTGCAAAAAATAGACTCAGTTTACTGCTTTGTTTTGATAAACCCGTGTTTTTATAAAAGTTCGTATCTACGTTTTGAATCAAGCCGAAGTCGCAAGATTTTTTAACAACACTTACGAAATCCTATTGTTTGTCCGACATTACGTCAAGGTTAGCTGAATAAAATCGTTCCCTATCAGAATGAATGTACAGGGTGTCCCAATAAAAACGGAATCCATTTTTGAAAGTGAATTGCTCAGGTATCAAGTAATATGTCTCTACCAAATTTAGATATGCATTTCTATTAGCAGCTGGTTGAAAAATATCGATTAGGTTTGAAAATATTGGCATTCAAATGAATGCATCCGGAAACCCATTTTAACACGATATCGATATTTCCGTTTTGCAGCGCGAGCCTACACCCATTAAATAAATCGATGTTTGACAATTGTTTAATATATTCTAGAAATATTTTACCTACAATAATGAATATTCATTTCATCATTTCCGCTAATAAATAAACTGTTAATATAAAGCTGCGATGTAACTAAAACAATAAAATGAAACAATATCAAAGTGTATCACAATCTGAATGAATCCAGATAACATAATTTCATAATGTTACATCTGAAGATCGCGCATTAGGGGTCATCTTCTGTGACCTGGGAATTTCCATTTTTCTATTCCAATCAAAACACTCGTTGCAAACGCAGGTCTGTTGTCCCTGACAACAACACCAAAAATGGCTGCGGTAGACACGCGCTTGACACCGAGCAAAGAGCAAAGTCCGTTAGTTTTGAGAGAAAGATATGGCATTTATTAATGAAGTGGATAGGTTTCGGTATATTTTTGGCACTGTACTGAGTGGCAGTTTTGTGCGATCAGTGTGCTAACCCGAAGTAGAGCGGTGTGTAATTTTGAACATAAATAAACTACATATGAACATTAATTTTGGTATACGACGTCAGTAGTAGTCAGATTAGCTCAATTTGTAGGGCTGCCGACTTGGAATCCGAAGTTTGAAGGATCGAACCTCGCGCCGACTTTATCTTTTTGTCCCCCTATTTTTTTTATCATCTTTATTACATTTTTCCATATCAAATTATTCTAGAAATTGCAAAAACGAAAGAAAAATACAATTACCAAATATGTTTTTATAACCGTGATTTCTAGAAACTTTTAGTTTAAAAAATTTAAAATAAGATCTACATAAGAGGAAAAATATGAAGCCAAGGTGGGAGTCGATCCCTGGTCATCAGGTTCATGGGTCGAACGCCCTACCGACTGAGCTAATTCGGAAACTAATTTATATTGAATCAAATTGCCTGTATAAATTTTATAGTGGATGGGTTGTTAAAACCTCGTAACTACAGCTTGAAAAAGCTTGAGTTGCGAGGTTTTGACTCCCCACCGACGTTATACGTTTATAAGTTAACATCGCTTGGTTTCGGGGCGTGATTATCTTGTTGAACTCTGTTGCTGCCATGCAGAAGACTATCTGCTTCATAAATGCCATGTCTTTGCTCTCAAAATTAACAGACTTTGGTCTTTGTCTTTGTAGTGAAATCAACACACTGGAGGCGTCCATGGATACTAGTTATCGTTAGAAACGGAAGTGTAGTGTGCACGGTAGTGCGCATGCCCGTGCGCATGCGAAAAATCTTTCAACTTTTCCAAAGTCAAATCTGATTGGTCCAAAGAAAGGTCACAGAAGATGACCCTCAACGGGTCGTCGTTAGATCCTACTGAAAGATAGGGTCTATATTTCAATTAGATTGAGTGTATCATAGATTACATGTAAATATATGCAGATATTAAATTACTCACCAACATGCCGATTAGCGCTCAAATGACAAGTACTTTATAATCATTTCGAACAGCCACCATATGGACTCAATTTGCATAATTATGCGGCACTTGTATGTTTTAAATTTTCTGAAAATTGGTACTTACTTGTACAACGACGAAGAATTCAACAGTTGGCCGTCAGTGCGCTTTTACGAACAAACAAGACGCAAAAATGGATTTCGTGTTAAAATGTATTTTTCAGTGTCTTTATCAAATTGCAAATAACTTTTGAACCAATATATATTTTGAAGTGAAATTTAGAACACTTATGCAAAACAATGTGTCTTCAGTACTGCAAATTCAAAAAATTAGATTTCTTGCTTACGCTTTAAAATATTTGACTTTAAATAGGGTTCCATGTTTTTGGGACACTCTGAACAGAAGAATTACTGCGCCTTTGAATGAATGACATCAATTTAAAAATTTTAAATTATCATCGTTGGAAAATGATACTAAATTTTAAGCAGCGTGAAGTATGATATATTTTGGACTTCGAAAAAGATAAAAAATATTTGTCATTGCCATTTTGATGTGATATGAAGTGACGTAATCTAGCAGATGATGACGCAATATACTCTCTGAGCCAACTACAGAGGTGAACGTAATGAATGAACCGTGTGCAAGAGAGTGATGTCAACCTTATTGGCAAAGTCATCGTCACCGTTTATCAACGTACACCGGATATAGCGGTTGTTCAATCATTGGCAATATGACGTGATGCTCTACAAGGACAATTTTTCTTTTACCATTTTTCATATACAATCAAATACGGCTTGTCAAATATTTAAACAACATCGTTTATACAGTGATAATTTTTGTTATTATGTGACACAGATGGAAAATGTGCGAGTAAGACATTTATAATAGAGTGAAATCACAATCCCAATCGCTAAAATTTTACCGGCCTTCTGCGTCTTAGTACTTTCCTAAAGCGAACTCCATTTTAGGAAAAGATTAAAATTTAAATTAGATTTAATGTTGCTCCATCATGGATCGACAGTTCTGCTTATTTTCCCCTTTTATTGAAATAATTACATAGGTTTAGATGAGAAAAAGCTGGAAATGTGCATCCATGGTTTATGTGGCTAACGGGTATTTTGGAAAATGGTCAACAGGATAATAAACACAATCGTAGGTTTATCAATCTGTGGTTTATTTATTCGTCCACGATTGTTAAAAACAATACGTCCCTGGGTGGGCTCGAACCACCAACCTTTCGGTTAACAGCCGAACGCGCTTACCGATTGCGCCACAGAGACAGTTGACATGACCGACAACATAAAGTGTATTTGATACTGGCAATTCATAGACAACTTAGCTGCCCAAGAGAACTAAAAGACCAGTTTTATCGATTTTGATAGCAGTTTCATTGGTGGTGAACTCGGCCAGAGCGAGGGACGTTTTTTGCTACAACAAGGTACAAATATTTTGCATTTAAATGTGAGTTTAAAGATCTGATTGGATAGTTTTTCTAATAACAATGAATATGTTCTAAAAATAGACCGGATTTACCGATATGTATTGACAAACCGTCTGTGTTGTTATAAAATCTCGTAACTACGGCTTTATCGAAGCCGTAGTTACGATATTTTATAACAACACCGACGGAATACTGTGATCACGAAAAAACGTCCCACGCTTTGGCCGAGTTCGCCGCCAGTGAGATTAGGACCCGATAAATTAATGACCTGTCGGAGCATCACTAGCTAATTAAAGATCCTCTGACGGGTCATTCATCTGAACCTTATATTAGAACACAAAGAACATTTCCAAGCAACTCCCGAGGTTTTAGAGGATAACCAAACTACAGCATTTAAACATAGGATGATTTCAAGAGTTTAAAACTTTTAACTGGATCGATTGCCGTTTTTGACGTTGTTTTATTGATTAAAATGAATATTTGTTATAAATTCTTTTTTTAAAATTATAGCAGGACCAAAACTATTTCTGGGTACTTAATGCCACACCCTTACGTGTCGTTGGTATTGGCGTTAAGATTTAAATGCCGTCTGCAACATCATTAAACTCCGAAATCCTGATAACCGATATCGGCCTGATCATGAAAGCCGATATTGGACAGATACCTTTTGCCGTTTTAGAGCCGATATCAGTCCGACCTTGATAGCCGATATCGGGCTGCTCTTAAGATCCGATTTCGTGTGGATAGCGGTAAGTGTAACAGAGCCGATATCGACCCGATCTTGAGAGCCGATATAGGTTTGATCACGAAGGCCGATATTGGCCCGATCTTTAGAGCCGTTTCCTGCAGATCATATGAGCCGATATCGGGCCGATCATGATTGTCCACATCGGTCGGATAGCGGTTGGTGTTACAGGGCCAATATCGGCCCGATATCGTCTGTCAAAGGAGCCGGTATTGGTTCAACCATGAAAGTTGATATCGGGCAGATAGTAAATTTGTGTTCCAGAGCCAATTTTGTAACGATTTTGGCAGTCGATATCGAGACGATCATAGAAGCCGATATCGAGCCGACCAGGAAAGCAGATTTCGGGCAGATAGCGTTTGATGTTACAGAGCCGATATCTGCCCAATCTTGACGGACGATATCGAGCCGATCATAGGATACGATATCGGGCAGAGAGCTTTTGGTGTTACAGAGCCGTTATCGGGCCGATCTCCAGAGTCAATATCGGGACGATCACAGGAGCCGATATCGGACCGATAATGAAAGCAAATATCGAGCGGATAGCGTTTGCTGTTACAGAGCCGACATATGGCTGACACTTCTGTGAATAATGGGACGATCTGAAATTTTTGCTTTGTATGAACATGACTGTAAAAGCCACATTGTATAAAATGCTGCTCTAATGATATATTAACCCTTTTCCAAACAAGAGGTGATATTAACGTCCTTAGCAGAAAAGACACGGGAAAACGTCAAGAACAGAATATGAAAATGCTCGTAACCAACATTTTCTCCTATTGCCACAATGTTTTCTGAGATTTTTACACGAATATTATCTATATCGATTACCATTTTGTCCTATTTTTCATTTTATAATTGGACCACTGTAAGACTTTATACTGAAGTTTATAAATATCGGTATAGTACTTTTCTCCACCATCCTTACATGCAGGTTAAAAATCCGTAGTTAAATTTCGGTTTAGACTCACGTCCTAGTTTGTCAAGGTAAATTATCAACCATTTCAATGGTCAAGTTCGATTTGTGTTTCAGCTCGAATAATTTCAACGAATTCTCCAAACGAACAATACATGTAAAAGTGTATACTATTTACCGTCATTTCCACAAGAAAATTCAGACCATCTGAATTAAAAAAAAAACCTATGGTTATACAAAATAAGGGTAATCAAATCCTAGTAGAAATCTGTATAACAGGCAAAACTGTACTTGGGAGTGTCTCAATCGAAAAGCGCGAAATTTTAAATGTAACCACGTATATTCTGTTTTTATTCGGGAGACAGTAGGGCGGAGCCTGGTAAACGGTTCATTACATTTATTCTCGGGGAGAAAAAGCCTTCTCGATAAGCGGTAAATCGTCGGTATTAAGGCAAAATATTATACCCAAAGCGTGAATCAAGCTGTAGTAACAAGGTTTTATAACAACATATTTTACAATCGCACATTCTTTCAATTTCGAAATGTGCTCATGCTCGTGCCGCACGCTTTTCTCTTATATTAACCAAGATATCGAGAAGTAAACTCGTCGAATAACCTCTTTGCTTAGCAACACCCTGAAAGGTGAATAAAAACGGAATATAGAACTGTGATCGGGTAACTCTTATTTGTGACAATACTGTGCATTAGAGTTATAAAAAAGTAAAGTTTAGTTACGGCCTTAGTTAGAGTAACTGTCTCTGTGGCGCAATCGGTTAGCGCGTTCGGCTGTTAACCGAAAGGTTGGTGGTTCGAGCCCACCCAGGGACGTTTTTTTTTTTAATCGTGGACGAATAAATACAGAGTGATAGATATATCGTCGGTGTAAATGCAAAACCTCGTATGTCGGTTCTGGCGATTTTCAAAGTACAAACTTCTGTGCCCATTTAAAGACAATTCTTGCAGGTTTGAAATATTTTAACTGACCAGTATTACTGACAAGCCATTTGTGAACAATATGTCCAAATTTCAAGTAAAACATTTCAGTTTGGGGAAAGTTATTGCACTTTTTTTCCTCCCATTTAAAATTTTCCAAAAACGAGATACGAGGTTTTGCATTTACAACGACGATATACTAAACTTCAGAAATAAAGCATCACTGACATTTTCATAATAACTTTTTAAATTGGGCTCTGTCCAATTAATTAAAACCGTTTTTCAGAGATCGCCTCGCTCAAGACATTTCCCTTTTGCGTCTTACCCGCTGAGCAATGTGTTAAAGCCAAACAATGTGTTTTCAAACACCACAAAAGCGTCCTTACTCAGTCACAGTCTTCAAAGTTTTTCATCTTTTTCACTTCTGCGACAAGTAAGGACGGAGTTCATATTTACAGTTGATGAACTTTTCGCTTAAATTAAATACTTATTAGTATTTTCAGTGTTTTGCAATCTTATCGGTTGAGTAGAGGAGCTTCAAAGCAAAATAGTGTAACTCTCAGATAAATTTCATGTAGTTACAATATTACTGCTCTGATTTTTTCAACGGTCATTTACCAGTGAAAGCGCTGACACGTGTGTAACTGAGTCACTGCTTAACCCTGCAACTATCTATTTGACCGCGTAATGTGTATTCATACATTCAGCCCATTCCCTGGATACAATGTGTGCGCTTTACCCATTCCTATATTCTAATGCCTATTGGTCCCAACGAAATATGTGTGTTTGGAAAACATTGTAGAAAATGAAGAAATGGTTGTGACAAGCAAGTTCTTCATTTCCCACAAGATTTTCTTCTTAGACCAAACAATGTACCGGTTTATTTGCTTGAAAATGGCGTCTGATAATTGGTCAAGGATTTATTCTGCATTCACTTTATCTTTATTGTTATTTTTCAACTCGTTTGTTAAAGGCTCTTCCAAACGACAATATCTTAGAGTGGTTCAAAATAGAAAGAGTTGCAGACGACGACACGAATGACGATGGAGATGAAATCATGTCATGTACAATAAAACACAGAAAATATTGGGACAAAGGAGAAATTCCGGTTATCTTTGTATGTTTCATATCATTTGCTTCATAAAAAGGTCTTGTTTGGGAAAGGACCAATGGTTAGATGCTATAGAGTATAGAAACTGTGATTTTAAACCACGTATACTGTTCTTAGACTGATCATTTGAATCTATGAACAAGTGCATTCTATTTAATCGAAATATGTTTGCAGATCAGAGATCAGTTCGGCTAAGCCTCTACAATGGATTCATACTTGGTATTATTCTGATTAGAATAAAAAAAATCAACATGTTGATTTAATGTAAAATCCGGTAAAGGGTATCATTCTCCCTTTCCCAAACAGTCTCGCATTTTGGATTCACCTCGAGAGTGTAGCTGTAGTCAACTCACTAAGTGTTTGGGCGGTATTCTCTTAGTAGTCTGGTTCCCTGTCGTACTATGAATGTTTGTACGTCATGTACACTCTAAAAATGGCCGCCGTCTGTGCAGCGATTTCAAAGGTAAGAGCTAAATATGCTAATTTTGACTGAGTAAAACCGAGTAAAACTAGTTGTTACTGCTAGTGTTTAAATAAACCTAAAACTAGCTACTTCATAAATGTTACATCTTTGCTCTCAAAATTAACGAATTTTGCTCTTTTACCTTTGAGGCGAAATAACCATATAGGAGGTCGAAATGGTTACTATGTGCCTGACCCAATAACGCAGTGCGAGTGGTAGGTAAACCAGACTATACGTTCATGTGCATCCCTAGCATCAAAGATATCATATTATCATGTTAAGAAATGACATTCTTTAAATACGATTAGAGAATGAAACTACATATACATTGTACATTAAAAAAGAATCCCAAAATTTCAATGAATATTGCCCAAATGTAGAACCTTATATTCAAACATGGACAGTTCTGGTTTTACTCAATTTCTCAGTGATGCCAAATTTACAGTACTAACAGCACTTTGATTTATAATGTTATTTTTTTTCAAACTGTACAATCACAACCCGAACTGTTATCAGTTTATTCGTTTCTGGTCAAAAAATTGTTTCTCTATCTTAAATGCAATCAAGCGTGACGCAAACGTGACTACACCTCTAAAGTGAAAGTCACAAAATCAGTACTGAGTGAGACCACTTCGCAGAGCAATACAGTCTGTGCTTTGTCGACGCATGGAACTGATCACATTTTTTATTCTGGTAATTGCTAAGAGTCTCCACTCTCCTTGTCACTTTGCACATTAACATGTTTACCTGTTTGAGCTGTATTTGGGATCTTTGGGGCACCCCTTCTCAGCAACCCAGCAGTGTACCAGTTTGTTTGAAACGTTCTTTAAGCCGGCCAATAGTCTTGTTATGAAAGTCCATCATGTTTGCAATAGCACCTGACGTCATCACTGTCTGCAGCATCCCAATAGCACGATTACGTCCGTCAATGGAAAATATTGGCATTGTATAAAGCATTGAAAACTTCCGACTGATGAAATGTTTGGGTGTATTTGCGTTCTTTCTTTCACCGACTACATGTACATGTACCCTCTGAACCGATTATCTGGTTTGTGCACGAGGTCAATAATGCCTGTCTACCAGGTTTGGACGGCTAGCGTCACAGATTAATGGGTTTCGTGCTTAAGAGTGTGTTGTGTGCAAACCTAGTATCCGGCGGATACCGAAGTATACAATGTCAACAAAATGAATGATTTTGTTGAAAAAATATAAAACAAGAAGAAGTGGCGAGTTATTTCTGAGGTTCAGTATATTTTCAATTGTGCTTCTTATCCTTTTGACCATATTCCAAAATACCCAGTAGCCACATAAAACAAGGATGCACATTTTCAGCATTTCTTATCTAACAAAATACAAGTATATGTAACTATTTCAGTAAAAAGGGAGAAATCAGCATAACTGCCGTTCCATGTTCGAACAACATAACATATAATTTTAATTTTTAACTTTATCCCAAAAATTAGCTTGCTTTAGTTCCTTATTGTAAAATGTTGGATTATCCTTGCGATTAAAGAAGAAAATATGTAAAACATTAGTGAGTGGGATGATGGTTTTACTCGATTATGTCTTACACGCACATTTCCCATCTGTGTCACATATAGTAACAGAAAAGATCACAGTATCAACGATGCTGTTTAACTTGCCGACGATCGATAGACGGTCATCTAATAGACTTTGCTAACGAGGTTGACATGGTGCAATATTTACCCAGTTCCAAAAGAAAGTGTGCAGTTTTACATTTTGAATATCTCGAAAAGTATACCGCCTACCATCAGGAAATTTTATACGACACATCTGAAGACTATCGACAAACGATTTATTGATGAAGAAATAACATAGCACGCACCGATTTTCGTTTTGGTTTTGTCTTTGCATTTTTAGCGTTTCGCGTATGCCTTCCTTCCGTACTAGGTGAGTTATCGATCTGAAATGAAATTAACTGCAATCCTTTTGGCATACTTAAAAATAAAATCACATTCTCATTACATTTGTACATGTCGCATAAGCGGGAAAAGAATTATAATGAACGTCGGTGAACAAGACCGAACCCGGTGAAAACAAATGCCCCCAACAAATTTGAATTTGTACGGTATTTATATTCTTATAACAAGTGTCCATTTGTATGACATCTAAGAGGCATACAAATTTGTTGTAGAACGTTGTTGCAACGTTCGACGACAATACACTGAACAGATCTTCTAAACCGCCATGGCATGAAACTTTATATATATCCATTAATATTTTAGATAGGGGCTTGAAATTTTCAAATAATAAAGATTAACCATTTTTTACAGAAGATGTCAAAATTTCATTGATGCCTTTTGACAATAACATGACTAAATCGCAAATTGAAAAGGGTCACAGTCACGTCTACATTTTAACATCAGAAAGGCAAACTGTAAGTACGGGATGTGACATCACTCTGCGTCAATAACTCTGATTGACAACGAGCCCTCATTCAGTTGCAGCTATCTGGGAAGTACTAAGGTGTCATTCCAGACGTTTCAGTAGCCTAGGTATGCCTGCCACACTTCCGGTTGCCTGGCATTTGTGCCAAAACTTATTGTAACGTCTTTTGACTACATTGGAGCATTTCTCCGATTTGCATTAATCTGCGCATCATATTTGAGTGATGTTTGTTGACTGTTAACAAAAATGTCGGTCAGTCCTCACGTATGAATTCTTTGATGGCGTTCTACGGAATACAATACGTGCTATAAAAAAGAACAAAAAATCGAGTTTAAAAACATAATTTTGTATCCTCTCCAGAAGCAGACAGGCGCGAAGGCTCTATTAATGATATGCATAACCGATTCATAAGTCATGTCTTTCGTCAAGAGAGGTACATTTGGAATAACAATAATTTGTATGGTAGACGGTACGGGTCATGATCTATTGTGCACTTTTACAAGGTTTTTGGGGCCATATTACTCGTTAGAAAGAAGCAACATGAAAATAACCAATGCATTTAACAACAATGTCGAAATATCATCACTTTTGAATGCTTATTGCGTTCTAAGGAATATAATACGCGCCAAAAGAACAATAAATGCTATTTGTAAACAAAAATTGAAATCCTCTCTACTAGCATACACTCGTCAAACATCCATTACTGACATGCTAAATTCGTGAAAGAAACATGTCATCTGTCAGAAAATGTACATGTGAACTAATAATGTTTTGTATGGTGGACTCTGAATGCCATGCTCTGTGGTGCACTTTAACATGGTTTGGTGTCCGTAAAAATCGCAATACAGAACGCAATCGGAAAACAGTTAATGCATTTAGCAGTATCACGAGCTACCTTTTGAAACATGCATACGTCACTGAAAAGGGTACATGCCTTATTCATATTGACGTCACTTCTGATAAGCCAAACAGTACGACCCATATCACTGAAGGACATCCGGCCCATTGAGTTGCCTTTTCTTTGCAAAATCGGCATGTCGGATCAATATGAAGTAATGCTAAAGTAAATGTTGTGCAATTAAACTCATCATATCGTGCGCCACGTGCAAAAACGGTTTTATATCAAAGCCTCTTCAGACAAAAAGTTTTTGTTTTGATTTTGACTTTACCGCGTTAAATCGATAGCTAGTGATCACAAAATCTAATGTGCATAATATTGTTTCAAACGAACTTTTCGTTTTTCCTTTACACCAAAAAATCTGTTCTGAAAAGTGGCGGTTTAGAACATCTGTTCAGTGTATACTAGACTGCTAACGTAGCGATTACTTAACGTTGACGCACACGTAACGTCTACAAGAAAGTTCAAACTTCGGCTTGAAAATGGATGTGAAGGCATGGTCAAAACCCTTCAACGGCATATCAGCGTGTAACTCTTTCCATAGAAGAAGCTGTAAATAGTGCAAATCTCAACACCATCAACACCAAAATGATCTGGCTGCTTGTATGCAGTTTGAGCAATTCTATCGACATCTGTTTTGATGCCAATTTTCTTTAAGGTCTAATCTGAAGTATAATATCACTTTTACGCCCTAAATTGCCATAAACTTTGTGAAAATTAAGGTAAGAGCAAAAAGCGAAAGTGCACACTCTCTTTTGGAACTGAGTATACTAGTTTAGTTCTCTCGTTGTTTGGTACAAACAGCATGCTATTAAAAAGTGAGGCCAGCCGCCGGAACCCGGGATTGAACCAGGGACCTTTAGATCTTCAGTCTAACGCTCTCCCAACTGAGCTATTCCGGCTGACGAATGTATGTGTCGATAAAACGACTTTGATCAATAAAGATAACAGAGGTAATTTACGACCTATTTCCGCCTTGAAGGATTTTATCTTTCCCAAACCGTTGATAGGGTAACTTCGTTTTAGGTTGTCCAACAGACTCAGTTAACCTTTTCCCCAAACAAGACCTTGCTTTGACGTCCCTGATTGAAAATGCTTGTGAAAACATTGAAACAAAACAAAAGAAGAAACGGCTGATAACCAACAGTTTCTCCTTTTGTCTCAATATTTGCTATGTCATATTTTACACAAATCATATCTTTAAAAACATCCATTTTGTCATTTGTGGCAGTTTTTGAAATGGATCACCATAGAATTTTGCCGTTTGGGAAAGGGTTAACCCGATTCGACACAGTGACGACGCTTGACTTTCCATAATAAAAATACTTTAGAAAAAAATATAGAGAAGTGGAGAAATTGCTTGTGATGAATAAATAATTTCTCCATTTTTCTGCATTGTTATCTAGACAGTCAAACAAGTTGACGTTTCGTGATAGATTAACATACAATGCTTACTATGAAAATAAGTTCACTCAGTGTGGGATTTTATTCAAGTCAATGCTTTTGTTTTTTGTTGCTGTTCTGGATAGTCAATATTTTTTTATCAAGTTCTAATTAACATATCAACAACATCAACAAAATCCAATGATGTTATCTCCCCCTTGCTTCAAACCATTTCAAAAGCTGTGTCTTTTTAACATATGTGACCCGTCACGCTAAAAGGGACCTCATCCGAACTCAAAAATCCAATTTTTGACAAACTTGTCAGACCCAGCACAGGTCAACCAGATCCCGTATGAAGAAAATGAATATATAGTAAGATAGGAAAAACATTCCGGATTTAGAAAATTGCATTAAAAGTGAAAAGTGTCGGCCCGGGGACTGACTAGGGTCGATATTTTTCACACTTCCTGTAAGGTCCCTTTTAGCGTGATGAGTCACATATCATTTTTTTTTTTTAGATTTTATGCAATTGCTGTTGTCGTTGTTTTTGTTGTTTTCGTGTAACGTTATTCATTGTCTAGTTATTACTTCATGAACGTTGTATTAACCCTTTCCCGAACGGCAAAATATTAGGGTTATCCACTTCAAAAACTGCCACAAATTATGAAATGACGACATTGCAGTTATCAAAAATAGAATTTGTGTAAAATATGACTTAGAAAATATTGAGACAAAAGGAGAAACTGCTGGTTATCAGCAGTTTCTTTTTTTGTTTCTATGTTTCCCAGGCCTTTTCTATAAGGGACGTCAAAACCAGTCTTGTTTGGAAAAGGGTTAAGGCAGTCCACCCTAATGAGATTCATGCAAAGTCGAAATAATTCGCGCGATATCGTAAACATTCGGTGGTGACTGTTCCGAATGGATTCGGATACGTAACGAATGTTAATGATGTCGCACGAAAAATTTCGACAAGAAGTGAATCTCATTAGAGGTGGACTACCTGAAATGGTTATACTTTATCACTACAATAAGATTTGACCTTGAATGTATCGCCGTTGTTTATCAGTCAGATTATTCTCATGGCTGTATTTAATGAGACCACAAACACATAGTAAACACGACAGGGAATTCAGTGACACAACCATGTCAGAAAATTATTACTTATTATTTTCTTACTTGACCAATATGAATTCGGTTTGTAGTAGTGAAACGGAAAATGTCTGAAGTAGATACATAATTATGGTACAGGCCCGTAGGAACAGGCGGAGGGGGCTAGGGGGAGGGGGCTAAGCCCCACAATGTTGGCCAAAAATGCCGAATTTTCTTAATTTTACACTGAAAATTTTGGGAAAATCCAAATTAGCCCCCCCCCCCCCAATATTCAGGACAATGGCTTTAGCCCCCCCCCCCCCCAATATGAAATTGATTCCTATGGGCCTGTGGTATATACTTTTAAAACCTGTTGATAAAAAGTTATTCACGAGCAACTTAAAGTTTGGTTGGTCGTCAATAGCTTTTATATAGGCTATTTTTATACGCCCGTCGAAGACGTATTATGGGATCACCCGTGGCGTCCGGGCGTCCGGGCGTCCGGCGTCCGGACGTCCGGCGTCTGGCGGCGTCCACTTCTTTGTCCGGAGCATAACTCTGTCATCTTAAGTCTGATTGACTTTAAACTTGGCAGTTATATTCTTCTTATCATTACGGAGTGCAGTGCACAAGAACCATAACTCTATCTGGCTTATTTTTTGAGTTATTGCCCTTTGTTTTTTTCATACTTGAATCTTGTCCGGAGTATATCTCTAAAAGTATAATAGCTAGGATCATGAAATTTCATGGGTGTATAGATCTTACCAAGGGGGAGTGCAGTGCAAAAGAACCATCACTCTACCTAACAATTTTTTTGAGTTATCGCCCCTTGTTGTTTTCATACTAGAATCTTGTCCGGAGTTTATCTCTAAAAGTATAATAGCTAGGATCATGAAACTTCATGGGTGTATATAGTGTGGTCACAGTCTCGTGTTAAAAATACTGCCTCTATCTGATTCTATGTAAAAACGAGTAATTTACAAACGGCATTTTCAGCCTAAATAACACATTAAATTGCCAAAAAGTGTGTAAAAACTTAAAGCTAAATAGTTATATTTTATTATGATAAAATAATTTTACCTTATACACGTTCTTTTCGTGTTAAATCTCTATTTGAAAAAGTGGGTCAACTCTGCGTTTCTTTGTTTGAACTCGGTTGTTACATTAGAAGGACGCGTGGGTATGTGTGATAAAATTGCTTTGGCACTGCCATTTCTTGACTGATTTTCATAAATCTTATATCAAATTAAAGAGGGAAAATAGATCTATTCATCCGTGTATGTTAATACGATGAACCGATGAATTATGAGTCGATGATTAGGTCTTCAAAATAGGTCATTTTACTCGGCTTCAAATGGCAAGAACTAGGCGGCAGAAAAGCCTAGAAAAGCCTATATATGTTCTTCAACATCCTATCTATTCAAATAATAAAACATCTTGTGCTTTTAGCTTAGCGCATTCAAGCGCAAAGACTTTAACAATGGGAAGTGTTTTTCAATTCCCCGTGATTTATCGATAATTTCTGTCTAAACTCCATTCATCCTAAATTTATTCATAAATGTTGACGACAGTGACTCAAAGAATATTCTTGCAAAGTTTGGTTGAAATTGGCCGAATGGTTGATTTGTTAAGAATGAAATCATGATTTCTCAAAGTTCGATAAGCCTTGCCCTGCCACGCCCATATTTTTTGACGAATCAAAAAATCACGAACATTCTTTGAATATGGTCATCCAAGGAACATTCCTGTAAAGTTTTGTTAAAATCGGCCCAATGGTTAAGGAGTAGGAGGTGTTTCAATGAATTATGGGCGAACAGACGGACGGACGGACGGTGAGTGACCACAATAGTTCATCTTGAGCACTTAGTGCTCAGTCCAAAGGGATTTACAAAATCGGCGTTTCTCATGGGCTTCCTAAACATCCATTTAACCCTTTCCCAAACAGTAAAACTTTATGGTCATCCAACTCGAAAGCTGTGACAGGCGACAGACTGAGTGTAAAAGAAAATAAGATTCTTTCGCCTCAATCTTTTCACCTTCAATAAAATCCGTTCAGGACGTCAAAACCACGTCTTGTTCGGAAAAGGGTGAGGCAGCCAAAAATTAGATTGAATTTAAAGGTTATTAAATGGACATGTTCAAATGTATGGTGCTCTTTTGGGTCAATGTTTTGAAAGCCTATTTCTTCACGAACCAGAGATATAATGTTAATAATCGATCACTTGAAAGTTTGAATTATTTCTTTTTGTTTTAAATTCCTATTTTATATGTCGTAAAATCTTGTTTTTATCGGAAGCAATGACACGGAAATGATATGCACACAACGAAGCGCAGAAAATATTTACACAAAGGGAGAAAATGTTGGTTATCGGCATGTTCTTCTTTTGTCTCAATGTTTTCCAAAACCTTTTCATATATGATCGTGAAAATCATGTCTTGTTCGAGGAATGGTTGAAATAATGTAACAAATATTTATATAACTGTTGTTGGGTAGAAATTGAAGAACTAGAATGTTTGGTAGAATAATTTCATCCTTTGTAAAACTTCAAAGGGGTGTAACTATTTTATTAAATGTCTGATTTTAAAAACGCGAGCAGTTTTGAGTTCCTCTCATTCAGACCTTGAAAATGATATATAATTTGTTGAAGTTCTTTGAAAAATAAACAATAACGTAATTCGGCAGAATTATCTCCCCTTTGTAAAAATCTGAATAAGCATTATTCCATAACGCAATGTCCGATTTTCACAATTCAACCAGTTTTATGTTTCTCTCAATATTCTCTGTAAGCTGGTAAATATTTTGTAGGGACTGGAATACTTTTGGAAAAAAGTGTGACCACCCTAGTGTATAGATCTCATCAAAGGGGAGTGCAGTGCAAAAGAACAATAATTCTACCTGGCCTTTTTTTGAGTTATTGCCCTTTGTAATTTTTCATACTTCATTTTTGTCCAGGGCATATCTCAAAAAGTATAATAGGTAGGACCATGAAACTTTTACCAACCTGCTCCCCCTTTCGACTTAAAACAGTGTTACGGGCGTATCTTGTGACAGTTTGACACCTTGTTTTAGAATCCTTTGCATTTAGCGAATCCCTTGCTTTCCCATCGATTGCTTCAAGTCTTTTTTCTAATCGGTCATGAATTAAAAATTAAGAAAATTCGAAAATGTTTTGTTAGGCGGTTCCCCGCCGTGGTAAAACACACGCACGTGCAAGCGAGATAAAGTAATACATCGAATCACATTAACACATCGAACTTCAATGAACGTGACTCAGTTTTTCTTCCTATTTAAGGAATTGTGCAAACAATTTCAATTCATTATAATCTCATTTTACCACAATGATTCAGAGTGTGTAGATGTGTATTTGTAAAGCTCGTTGATAATCAGAGTTACATGTAGTTTGATAAAGGTTACAGTAAAGATAACGTTAACGACTGGACGTGTTGTAAATAATAAAGATGTCTGCTGTAGTTAAAGAAAAGTTCGGACAAACCTCAAAAGGAGAGGATGTATACAAGTAAGGATTCATTTAGTTATGTTTGTACATTTCGTTCTTTTCGTTCAGCAACAACGTCTTTTCTGACGCCCCTTGAAGCGAACTGACTGACTATCAGCATTTTGTTTTTTCCCTGTTTTGCAAAGGCCTCTCCATTGCAGGAGTCAAAACCAGCTTGTTTGGAAAGTCTATTCGCACCAAAACAAAATATAGATTCTGTTGTTTCATATTGCAGCATCATAATGACCCTTACTCGACACTGGCATTAAAATAGTGTTTTACCATCATTCTATCCCTTTCTACCAATGTTTTCTTTCCTTTCAGAAATAACTTTATCCTTTAATGTAAATGTTCAAGAGTATAAATTATTATATTTCTAAAAGGAAAAATCTTAAATATTGTTTTATGAAAATACTGGATAAGAATCCAATGCTTGATACATCTATGCCATCAATTGTTTATTCTGTTATTCGTTATTATGTATGTTTTAGGTTTACTTTGTCTAACAAGAACAACGTTAAAGTCAGCATACTTAACTTCGGCTGTGTCGTGTACGAGATTCTACTTCCGGATAAAGACGGTAACGTCGTTGACGTCAATCTAGGATTTGACAACGTTGTAGGTAGGTCCGAGACATAACATTTAAAATAATATAGTGCTCCAACGATAATTAGGTTCCCGCCAAAAATATAGACCATACCCATTTGATAATGAAAGGTGAGACAGATCAAAACACAATTATCGCAATGAAAACAATGATTATATTGTAAGTATGACTCTCTCCAAATACCTGAGTCTGTGGTCTAATGGTTAAGCAGTTGGCGCTTGTCTATAGGAAAGGAGTTATTTTATAACTGTGTGGGTTCGATTCCACACATGTCCGTGTATTTCTTTTATTTCTTTCCCTTATTTGCGTTTTCTTTTTTTGTTTTTTTTTTCACATTTGTAAATAGATATATGTTCTTTATTTTCAATGTAAATCATTGTCAAACGTAGAAATAGGCTGAATAAAATTTGAAAATGCTGCAATTGCAAGTAGATCTTAAATGAGCTTATCATTTTTTATGCTTTTCTATGTAGAAAACAGTATGTGAAATGAAAACATGCTTATGACAAGCAGTTTCATTTTTTCGAATAAATAAATGAAAAAATTCATGATCTTTTATTTTGTGGGCTGTCTAAAAGCGTCATTGTGTGGAAATGGATTAAATGCTTTTTTATTCACAATATATAAAGATGCAATACATTACAAACCATGAATTAAGTAATAAATGTGTGGAACTCTCACTGTCGCCAAACGGCAAACATTTAGACTGCTCATTTTTTTAAAGTTTTCTAGACTGAAATTGGCGATTTTCCGAAATTATCTTATAAATCTATATAAAAATCTTAAAGAGTCTGCTTTCTTCTCATCTTTTTTCTAAAATGATAAAACAAAATATATTTGTAAAACAAAATATGTAATTATCCATCGCTCTATGAGACTCGAACCCACGTTTGCTAAAAGAAAATGGACGAAGCGCCGATGTTCTATCCACTGCGCATCGAGCATGTCTATACAATTCAGCGTAAAATGTAAGATTTGAATCGTATATAACAAGTCTTTTTTACCTGTAGGCCGAGTTCATTCTATTTATAGCTTTGTTTGTAAACAGCACACTATCGTTGGAATGCTATATAATTCAATCATCAATACCATGATAACCTACAGTAAAATTAATGTAAAGACGACACATGGGTTATGACTTGTAGTAACTTAAGATACTGATCGTAATGCAGTAGGGCACAATTTGATGTGGAAGTATGACTCGGAATATATTACAGATCTCTATTTTAAGTTCAAATTGTTATTTTGCTACCACCCTTCTTTTCTGTAGATTATGAAACGAACAGCAATTACTTCGGTACACTTTGTGGTCGTGTAGCAAACAGGATCGGTAACGCCGAGTTTACCCTTGACGGTACTACATATACAGTGTCGAAGAATGACCCATTTGGAGGACATATGGTACACGGAGGATCAGTCGGATTCAGCAGGGTAATTGAACGTCACTTACAAGAATTTAATCATTTTCGAAAGCAACGTCAGCATTTCTGCCTAAGAAATATACAAAATGAACGTAGCTATAGCATGGCATGAAATACTTTAAAATGTTATTCACTTCCTTTCAAAAATAATGTTGTTGTTGTTTCTTGATATAAATATGGTCTTTTCCAATAAAAACCGTCTTTTCACAGCGTGTTTGGTCATGGAGTATAAAAGAGGACAAGTTGATTCTCTATTATCTGGATCCTGACGGAAGTGAGGGGATGCCTGGTGAGGTCATCACTTACGTCACATTCACGCTTGATGACGACAACACGCTCATCATGGATTATAAAGCCACGACAAATAAACCAACAGTTATTGACATGGGCAGCCATTTTATGGTCAACCTCGCCGGTCACGTGAGTAATGGCAATATCCCATAAATTTAGCGAATGCTGCAATTATATGGTCACATTAATATTGTTACAATCTACACAGTGAATAAATAAATGAAATATTATATATCAACATAACCAACATTCAAAACTAGTGTGCTTATTGATTTGGCATTAATTATTGACACTTTTTTCACTTAAAAATATCTCATTCCCAAATACTTAAGTTTTTCTAATTTGACACGTTCTGCAGACTACAATGTGGACGTATATAAGCAATAGGACGCAGAAAATGTTTTGATTGAGAGACGAAATGATGATATTTTGCCCTACAATTTCTCAAACATCCTGATACGGACGTCAGAATTTGCTCTTGTTTTGGGAAGGGTAAAACATTTTCAAAATTCAATTTCATGTACATAACAGGGTAAAGGGCCAATCAAAGACCACGTGCTTACCATTGCTTCAGACTGCTATCTAGAAATGGGCTCAGACTTCTTACCTACAGGTATTTGGTATTCTCTCTTTCTGTAAAACTTATAGTGTTTACTATAAAACTGTTCACAATATCACAGCATGATTCTGGATAAGTGCAAAAGCGGGCAGGAACACAAAAATATTGATAAATGACGCGTCTAAATGGCAGTTCACATTTTCCATCAATTGTGTTGTAAAGTAAGTGCAGAATGGTCATTCGTTGCAAATAGTTTTAGCTATTGCAAAGTTCCTTGCTAAATAATTATTATATTTTACGTCTATTGTCGGTATATGGACCCTTATAAAGAAAACCCGTCAAGTTTAGTGGTCCCATGATATATTGATTCCCGCCAAACAATAAAGACCATACCTATTTACTAGTTATAGGTTATACTGGTCAAAACGAAATCACATCGATAATAGTCAGTATGTTTACGTATTATTGACGAAATGATTTTCACGTGCGTCTCTACCGTAACACGTTTTATAGTTTAAAAGTTTGTTTTTAAACACCAGATTACCTTGGGACAAATATATATCGATGATGACCTGCGCTAAAGCAAAAACAAAAAATGACAAAAAAAACAACAACAAAAAACCCCGGCGTTTTCTTGCGTATTCTTAATTTTCTGTAGTTAGCGTAAGATAAGAAAGTGAGGTTATTGAAGTCTACTTTCCACAGCACCCATCTAATATGTTTCATTTAGCTACGCTCAATACATGCATGTTTTCCATTGTGCTTATAGGAAAGAAAATAAGTGTTGATGATGACAAAAATATAGACTTTAGGAAGCCACGTTCTTTAGAAGGTGATGTTTTAGAGAAGCTAAGTGGAGACTGTGCCTTTCATCATGCGTTCGTATACGATAAGAGAGGAGATAAAAAGTTTATGGCGAGGTATGTACACCCAGTTAACCCTTCCCCAAACGACAAAACATTAGGATGATTCAATTTGAAACCACTGTAGGAGAAAGAATACATAGATTTTTTAATCTATTACTAGACGGTAAAAATAGGGTGGTCCAAATTCAAATATTTTGCAGACGACATTTTCATGTAAATGTTATTTTACCTGTTACAAGTAATTTCTTCACTTCTCACAATATTGTCCAGGCCTTTTCTTGAGATAGAGTCAGTATGCAGTAGTGGGTAAAGTAAAGAATTCGAGTACAAAGTATGTAGAAAACATAGAGGCAAATGAGGAGTGAAATGCTGATCATCAACTTTTTTGTGTTACGACTCCATGTTTTCCTAAGCTTTTTATTGTAGGAACATCAAAACAAGGTCTTTTATAGAGAAGGGAAGATAGTGAGAACAAGAATCAGTAACATGATGTGTACAATGCTTCTACAATTCTTCTAGTAGAGTATAATGCTCACATAACAACGTACATTATTCCTGACTCCGAAAAACAATAATTAGTGTCGACACCGTTTGATCACCAGAACCTCGTTTTACTTCAAACATACGATCATTTCTTCGTAATTAATTGTTACTGCAAACCTAATTAGTCCAACCTGATTTCTCGAGCAATCAATTTTCTTACAGTTTACTCACAACGTGGTCGTAAGATCGTTAGTGAAACGGGCTCCTGATCCAGCTTAAATCCACACAATATTTATCAGTACATTTGCTTAGAATCGAATAATTGCATTGCTATCTAAAAAAGGAAAACATCAATTTCTATCTCCGGCACCTACACGGATTCTTGATCAATACTAGTTAGAGTCAATACATATAGTCCGGCAGACATTCCCCATTTTTTAGCTGAACCTTGCAGTGGAGTATAAAGTTTTTTTCTTTGCTGATTCTTGAAGTAGACATCCTACTATTTAAGATTCCGACGGGTGCCATCATGTCACCCTTTAGCATTTTGAAAAATTCAAGATGGCCGCCAAGATGGCGGAAATTACTTGAATAATCAATGTAAGGGTTTTAAATTCATAAGAGAACTGATAGATTTTAGGTAAAATATATTTAATACACATACTGTTGCTCTAGGAATGAAAAACAATAAAGATAATACATATTTCTACCATTTCAGTTGACATTTTTGTATAATTTACGTTACATTATGGGATAACTGCTTCATTTATTCACTTATCCACTATTATTTGGACATAAGTCAGTCAAACACAACAGCGTATGGTCTTGTTATCAATTTATTCACTTGAACTTCTTAGTGAGAGCCTAATATGGGTTGTATGAATGTATTTCAGTTGATAATTGTGTGTAACTTACGTTACATTATGGCATAATTGGCTTCATGTATTCACTAGAATACTACCATTTGACTATAAGCCTTTTAAACACAACGACAAATGGTTTGTCTGTCAATATCTTTACTAGACGCTTTTTTCAACAGCAAGTCCAAGGTTTTATACATGTATTATGTAATTTACGTTACCTTAATATTAGCAAATTTATTTACTTATCTACTATTATGTGGCTACAAATCTGCCATAAATCATTTAAACACAGCAGTGAATAGTTTGCTTATCAATTGTTTTACTAGACGATTATGTCATGAGCAAAACAGTAGGTTGTATAAATGTATTATGTAGCTTACGTTACCTTAATTAATTTTCATGTACTGTTACATGTATTTGTAACGATAATAAGAATACCGTAAATCGAAGGAAATGCAATTAACTTAGCTGATTTTTGTAAGTAGGGTGAAATACATGTATAGGTAAAGTATATGAAACAAGACACACATGTAGCCACTGATGCACACACATTGTTTTATACAGAGCAGAGTAGTGAACTAAGTGCACACAATCGTAAAAAGTAGGTCACAGCGATCTGGTTTTGGTACGATGATACACAACAAAAATTTGGGTCACGGTGCATCTACACAACACATTTGGCGTCCTTTACATTAAACAGTACATGAGCTATTGAGCGGAAGAAAATTTCTAACTAAGAGCAACCAAAGTGAAAAGTAAGTGACAGCGTCCTACTTTTGGTACGGGACCCACATCAAAATTGGTCTCTGTATGTCAAATTGTGTACGAGACATGGAGCGGAACAGAAGCGGACGGACCGGCAACCTTACGCCAATTGACCAAACGCCGGCTGTCAATCAAAACCATCGATAAACCCATGGACGATTAAAAAATGCCACACACCCATTGTTTGTCTTAGATTCTTCGTTGGGTAGAGCGATCTATCGATTAGCGTTTGGTCAATTAAGCCTTATACGTTTAACCCACCGTACATTTCTTAGGGGTAAAAGCGTTTGCTTTCCATATAGTGTATTTCTGGTTTCCTACATTATTCAGTGTTACACAGCACACCTCCTCGGTATGTGCTTTGTAACATACCATTCTAGCTTTAGGACAACTGCGTTTAGTAGAAAAACTAGGTCCATCTCTTCCACACTGACATTTTATCATTTTGAAGAGCTAGACCTTCAACTTCGAGGTCAATCAGTGATACTAGTAGGCTACTTAAGCTGTATTGTCACGTTGCGTACAATACTTAGTTGGTAGCATGTCAAAAGCTAGTATCATTCTCTCCAGATACAAGATTTTCAATACAATGATAAAAGGAATCAAGCATAAAATTGGAAACACACTCTTTAACAAGATCAACTAGACGTGGGATCAAGGGCTCAAGTGCTAGTACAACTGATTGTCCCCAAGCTGAGTGTGTAGCTCTAGCTCCTGGTAATACTGATATCTCGAAAATGGCAGTGAGGAAGTGACGGACAATATTCTTCAACTATATAGATGTAGTTGTGCTTTGGTTAAAAGGGATGTGTATTGCTTAGTAAATGCCAAGGAGGAGTGATATGTAACAATGAAAGCATAAAAACCCAGAAATACGAATACACAACGAATTTTATTGTTTTATATAGAACATGCATGCACGTTTTGGCCCCTTAGCAATGTACCACGGGTATTGTACAAGACTTTGACGGAGAAAAAATATACATGTATACCATCTTTCAATTGGCTTTGTTTTGTTCATTACGGTTTAACGCCATTTTCAACTGCTATGGTCATATCCCGACGATTGGAGCGCCTAACCATGGACTCTAGTCGTTTCTCTTACCAGTACTATCACAACATCCTAACCAAGCCTCCAGATGCTTGCCAACATAGGTTAACGATAACAAACCATTGGTGGGAGAGATTTTTTTCTGAAAGGATATTTTCCGCGACCGGGGATCGAACCCTAGACTAATGGAACAATGTAGAGAATCACCTTACATATTATACACATCATTTACAAAAAATGTTAATTTTGATCAGCTGTTAGGAATTGATATCTAATCTTGCGCAATTATTTAATTTCTTTAAGTCGTCAAGAAAAAAATGCTTGGGTATTATCGTATACTCTTTGTCAGGCGATCGGGCAGCCTGCGAACGTTTCTGTTCCGCTCCATAATTTCTGCACTATTTTATCTAGAGAAACCAAATTTGATATAAGACGCACCATGACCAACAGAAGCATTATGTACCAAAACGACGTCACTGTGACCTACTATTCACTTCGAGTCTAATTTACTTAGTTCGAAGTTCCCTTCTGTTTGATATCTCATGTACTGTTTGATCTAGAGATACCAAATTCAATGTAAAATGTGCAATGAATAAAAGCTATGTCATGTACCAAAATCAGGATAGAGTGACCTACTTTTTGTTCTTAACTTTCCATTCCATTTCTCGTGCCGTTTGAACAAGAAACACAGAATGTAGTATATGGATGAGTAATGACTCAGGCAAGGTTTGTCATGCACCAAAACTAGGTCACTATGCACTTCTTTTTATGCTAGTCAAAGGATTTTCATTTGCCAATACTAGTCATTGTGCCCTAATTGTATACGTTTAATTCACTATTCTTTTGTATCTAGAACATGATGGGTTTGTGAATCAGAGACTACAGGTGTTTCTTGTTTAAATTACTGTTAACTCTATTTCATCCCACTATAACCAGCCGATGGGGGTATTCTGTTCAAATTATGATAATTATTCTTGTATACGATATATGTAACAGTACACGAAATAAAGTGACGTAAATTACATGATTCATTTATACAACTGTTGTTTTGCTCTTACCAAAAGCCTCAAGTAAAAAAGTTGGTAGTCAAAATATTTACTATTGTTTTTCACGACTTATAGCTAAATATTAGTAGATAAACGAATAAATGAAGCTAATATGCTAATATCAAGGTAACGTAAACTACATAACACATTTATACAACCTGCCCTTTTGCTATTACAAAAAGCTTTTATGGGAATGAATTGATATTCAGACCATACACTGTCGTGTTTAAACCATGTGTGGTCAAATAACAGAAGATAAGTGAAAGAATGAAGCTAATATGCTAATATCAAGGTAACGTAAACTACATAATACATTTATACAGCTCTTTTTTTGCTCTTACCAAAATATTCAAGTGAATGAATTGATAACTAAAAAACTCACTGTTGTGTTTTAATGACTTATGTCCAAATGATATGGGAAAATGAATAATTGAATATATTCATGAAGCAATTATCCCATAATATAACGTAAACTACACAAAAATGTCAACTGAAATGGTAGAAATATGTCTTATCTTTATTGTTTTTTATTCCTAGAACAACAGTAAATGTATTTTAGATATTTTACCCAAAATATATCAGTTCTCATGTGAAATTAAAACTCTTACATTGACTATTTAAGTAATTTCCGCCATCTTGGCAACCATCTTGAATTTCTCAAAATGCTAAAGGGTGACACGATTGCATCCGTCGGAATCTTTAACAGCAGGATGTTTACTCCAGGAATCGGCAAAGAAAAAAAACTTTATACTCCACTGCAAGGTATAAGTGGATATCTGCCGGACTAATACATACTCATTTCAAATGTTTCCAGAGTTGACCATCCTGTCAGTAAACGTTACATGGAGGTTTACTCCACCAACTCGACTGTATTCGCTTATAGTAATCACTTCATGAAACAAATTATGAAAGACAAACCGTGTAAAGGATGTGTGGTTTATCAACAATATGCTGCTATAGAATTCATGCCCATGGGATATCCAAACTCCGTTAATCAGGTAACGAATCGACTGTTTTTTTCTCACACCTTGCTTCATCTAGAAAAGGTCATTGCGTTTTTCCCATTATATAGATTATTTCCGATGAAAACTATGTATATTAAGTTGTTCTCTCCTAGACTAAGGGTAAAGAATATCACATACACAATATTTGATATAGATTCTTCATTCTTATAGATTTTTAACACGGTCTTAATTGACTTACAAAATGAACGAGAAACAGAATAAATAATATTTATCATTTCCGTCATCAATCGTGCATTTGGTAACCACGAATCTCTATTACCTATTCACTTGTTTCTTCAGCCAAGTTTTCCACAGTCAGTTGTGAGACCTGATGGAGAATATCATGAAACAGCCTGGTACAAGTTTGGTGTCGCAGAATAATTTGATCACAGTTATTTAAATACAGACTCGGATGTTTCAGTAACCATGCCCGTAAAAAGCAATTTGTTTGGCTAAAGCCTAAGTGTCATATTATTGGGACGCTAAATTGGATTTTCACCGCATTTTCAGTGTAACATTAAAGGGGGAATGGCACTTAAAATCATGCAAATTTTTCGAGAACTTCGTACAAAATAAATATATAATGCCAAATCTTAGCTTTCTATCTTGTGTATTGGCTATGATGTCGACGGATTTAAAACCCCATATGTTCCATTATTGCAAATATTATCCCCGGGACAACAAATCATGGGGTTTTAAATCCGTCGACATCTAAGCCAGTACACAAGGTAGAAAGCTAAGATTTGGCATATATGCAATTTAAAGACCATATTTTAATAATATATATCTATTTTTTGTACGAAGTTCTCGGAAAATTTGCAAGATGTTAAGTGTTATTCTGCCTTTAAGAAAATTCAGAATGTTTGATCATTTTAGGGGTGCTTAATTACCCCCACCACCTAGCCCATCTGTTCCTACGGGCATGGTAACGGAGTACAAAGTGTTCACTTTGTGCACAATTATTTTTGTTTTGTTTTATTCGTTGCATTATATAATGCTTGGAAACTATTACTAACAACTTGTTATTATGTAAAATGTACGTTTACTGATATATTTTCAAACCTTATTTTATTATTTACCAAGTTTTTATGATTAATTTGAAGAAAATTATAAAACATTCTGTGAACAAGAGTTATTTTTTAAAATGTATGTATCCCAGCCATTTCTATAACTCTACCTGATATCCATCGAATTATCATGGCACAACCATTTCCCATCCAATAAAATTCAGGATTATCAAAATAAGAGTTGTCGCAGACGCGAATGTAAAGACTTCATCTTTGTACTGGTACAGTTTACATAATCTGTCTGGACGGCATCTCCTTGAACCCAAACGACCAAACTGGTCTACATTCAACATTGTAAGAGTTCATCTAATAGGATGTCAAAAAGCGTCAATAGGTGGAAATGTGTTAATACCAGTATGCCAAAAAACAAGAGCGGATAAATAGGCTTCGATTTTCCGTGTGAACAAATACGTCATCGTCACGCCTCACTGGTCTAAAAATAGATTGGGAATCCCTTATCGTACAAATATGGCTGTGAATCTCGCGAAGTTTTTCAACGTTCAACTTGCCGAAGATAACATTCTAAGAGCTTGATTGCTGTAATCATTTGTTGAGAAACATTCTAATTCAGAGTTACGAAGGTTGCTGCACTGTCGTGTACTTTTTAAGATCGGTAACTATAAAATAAGCAGTTGACAAGTAATGTTTACACATACGGACATGTCCTGACTTCATCGTGCCGCTCGTGCGTACTCGCTTACCCTTTCCAAAACGACATAATGTCATGTTGGGCTAAATTGAAAAAAAAGTCTGCAGACGACAAAACGGATGTGAATATCTTTAGTGTTTTATCTTGGAGAAAATATTGAGGCAAAAGAAGGATGGTCATCAATATCCAAAGAAGTTATTCACACTCATTTTGTCTGCTGTGCATGCCTTTTCGATTTTGTCGATCATCATTTTCTTCTTTTGCCTCAATGTTTTCCCAAGAATTTTCTGTTGGGGACGTCCAAACCGGTCTTGTTTGGAAAAGGGTTAATATAGAAAAAACTAGAACTTGTCGCTGAATGTGATTTGATACCACATAGGCTTTCACTACAACAATGGGCAATAACTCACAAAATAAGCAAGATAGAGTTATCTTCCTTGTACGTTGCACTTCTCCTTGGTGAGATCTATCTACCAGAGAAGTTTCATGATCATAGCTACTTTACTTTCATACTTTTCGATGTTTTTTCTGGTAAGCTGCTGAGGAATCTCAAGAAAAAACGTTTGTCATATCTGGTCTGTCTCCGTATCTGGAAGCAATGTTGCATGTTGCATATGCGCAATGTTTCGTAGTTTTAGTTCCCGCAGGCATTATCTATGATCGACTAATATCGCGATTGAAAATAATATATATTTTTGCTAACACGGTTACGAAAAATTGTCCGATTCATTGACCGATAAACAAAATATTAGACTGGTACCCGGCAAACGTTGTTGGGGTATTCCCATCGGAAATCTATTTTTAGCACACGAAAGCGGGAAAACTGTTCGCTATTGAACAGTGTGTCTTCCAGATAAGGGTAAAAATTCACTCTTTCGTAACTGATTGCATAAAGGTAAACCCTCTACCAAACGGTAGACATTTATTTAATCTTTTCAAAAGCCATGAATTTAAAGCTAAAAGTAGACTTGGTTTAATGTTATGTTATGGTGTACATTTTCTTGTCTTATAAAAGCACTTGACGCCTGTCTGTCGTGACGCATGTCTGTCTGACCGTCTGGCTGTGATTTCGAAAACTCAGTGGTTTTCCAAGATTAAGTATTTCATATCGGATAAAATTTAAGAATTTCAAATACATACAACATATTTTGATGAAACTAGCCAAAAGTCTTGTTTGTGAAAAGGTTTAAACCGATAATACGAATTCGCCTGATTACAAAGATAGCATATCGTGTACAATAATCCGCCGTCTGCATGAGTATCAAATTACGATGTATGTCGCATGGTGTATAACAAATCAGCTGTTGACCTAATTTACAAACCGCGTGTATTACTGCACGAATTTTGCAGTGAAACATGCCTGCTATTGTTAAGGAAATATTCGGCAAAACGTCGACAGGTCAAGATATATACAAGTAAGCATCGATTAAGTCTCCATTCAGTATCCTATTTTACTATACCCTCTCCTTTTGTTTCATTCTTTCCTTGTCTCGTTCGCTCTCTACTTTCTCTTTCTCTTCTTCACTCTATTTATTTCACTCTGCATCTCTCTCCATTTTTTTCTAACCATTTCCCTCTTCGTTCATCTGTCTGTCTCCACATTATCCTCCATCCCTTCCTTACTCTTCTCTCTACATCTCTCCTCTTCTTCTTCACATTTCGTCTTCTTCTTCTCCTCTTCCCTTTTCTTAAACAATCAATTTATATCACGCTCACTTCTGATGCTTTTACACTGAAATAGGTACTGGTCAATACATGTATATACCTTTATATTAGTTTTATTGAACCTACAAGGCATAACGGGGATTTCATATTAAAGGTAATGCATATTTCAGCTTAGATTGTGTATTATAGGTAAAAAAAGCTAGATCATGGGTCATATCAGTAAGTGTCGAAGTGAATTGAACAATGACTTAAACCTTGTGGAAAGCCTTTTCAAGACAGTTGATGATGAGGGAGGGGAAACAGTCCTAACCCTTTGTCTGCAAGTTTCGATCAGTTAATCTTAATTGTTTGCTATAACACCTGCTTGCAATGGCAACCATGGTAACGATTGTTTATGAAACATAATCGTATATGGCGTACTATGGCTATGCCGAATATGTCCATTGCCTTCGCCATCACGCAAATTAATTGTATTGTACATGTATTACTAGGTTCACTTTGTCTAACAAGAACAATGTTAAAGTCAGCATACTTAACATCGGCTGTGTCGTGTATGAGATTCTACTTCCGGATAAAGACGGTAACGTCGTTGACGTCAACCTAGGGTTTGATAACCTAAAAGGTATTGAAACTTCTTAAAACTTTTCCAAACAATGACTTGATTTCTCACCTGTGACAAAAAAACTTTGTAATAAACATCAAGAAAACAGGCAACGATGATTGTTGTTGCAACCAAGTTTTTCAAGTCGCAAATTTAATTACTGATTTACTTTAATCAAATTTGATTTTCAGTATGTCAGAATCGCTACCCCCCACTCCATAATTATGAAAAGATCGAATTTGGGATTTCTAGATCATTCAGTGTTTAGACATGTATTGAGGACATGCATTGGGACAATTAATATCAGCTTTTGACTGAAATAGTGCCTCATGGTGCTTTCTTTTCTATAAAACTAGATTTAAAAGTATCTTTCATATGCCAGCTTTCTTTTAATTGCAGATTTTGAAGAAAACAACAACTATTTTGGCGCACTATGTGGGCGTGTCGCCAATGTAATTGATAAAGCCAGGTTTACTCTGGACGGAACTACTTTCAATCTCTCCAATAATGACCCAGTTAACGGACATTTTGTACACGGAGGGCATGTTGGCTTCAGCAGGGTAAAGCACAGTTTATTTAGCTTTATTTTTTTGTTTTAGATTCCGCTTATTAGGAAGAGACTTAAATGTATAATGTAAACCTCTTCCTAAACAGCAAAAGTTAAGAATGGTCAATTCTAAAGGATGGTTTACACCATTGATTTGAGTTTTATGAGAATGTGATTCTTGTAAAATAGGGAACAGATGTTAAAAATGCAAAATAAAACGTTCTTCACCGATTCATAAATCAAACGAGAAATCTTGATTAAACAATCTGAATCCATTATAATCGTTTATACTATGACTGTTTTTGCTGAAAAAATATTATAAATGCATTTTCATGATAGTCTCACACTTATGATCACCATACTCATACCCCTTTCCCACATGTAAAAGCTAAATGTAAATTAAAATTAAAGCTTATTTGCAGACGAAACACAATGGTGTTTTTCTTGTTTAAATCGAAGAACCTTTTCACAGCGTGTTTGGTCCTGGAGTATAAAAGCCGACAAATTGATTCTTCATTATCTGGATCCGGACGGAAGTGAGGGGATGCCTGGTGAGGTCATCACTTACGTCACATTCACGCTTGATGACGACAATACGCTCATCATGGATTACAAAGCCACGACAAATAAACCAACAGTTATTGACATGGGCAGCCATTTTATGGTCAACCTTGCTGGTCACGTGAGTAAAATTAATTCTCAAATTCTATCGTCGATTTACGAGTATTATCAATCATGTGAGTTTTTACTTCTTATCTAATAACCACATGTCTTTTGTGCAATTGATTTTCTGTAATGCGCTTTATTTGAAGATTTCTAGCGACAAGAATAGAAGTTATTTTGATAAATTGAAACATTCAAATCCACGACAGGGAATCGCGTGTTACACTACAACAACAGTAACAACAAACACAATAACAATGGCAGCAAATCTTCAATAATTCTGGTAGTTTGATTTGAATTTGGTTTAAAGCCGATAAGACAGGAAACACCAGAAATACTTGTAACGAGGTGGATCTTATAAAAAGTTGAGTGCTCTTCAATAACTTTTTATCACGAGCTAAAGACCATTTGAGCCCATAACCACATGACGATGCCTTTTGACGCCCGACACACAAAAACCTTTGGAAATCCTTATTGAAAATGAGAAAATGCTTGTGACAAGCAATTTCTTCATTTTCAACAATTTTTTCTTTTGAAGGATATTTAAAATTCGATTGAAATTGGCGTCTGCAATACAAGTCTACAATTTTGCCAATTAGCCATCTAGTGGTTGAACGTTTTCAATTATTAGGCCTATTCATATTCCAGGCTGCAGGAGTCATAACAGATCACGTGATTACGGTAGATTCTGATAGATATTTAGATATTGGTTCAAATCTTCTGCCTACCGGTGAGCGATTTTTATGCAAACGACACAATTTAACAAACAAATGTCTTTTTCACGCCTACATTGGATATTTTATTGTGTATATTATCGAAACAGGGACTCAATATGTACCACTTCTATAACATCTTGATGAAGGCTATTTTATCTTAGTAATTACTCTATATTTTTGTTACAATTCATAATTACAGTTCTAACATTTATACAAACTGGAAGGAGGGTAGTCCATAATGAAAGCTCCTGTAGACCACAAAACGGACGTTGATAAAGATGAAATGTTTGTTGAAAGTAGAACAGAAGATATTCAGACAACGGGGGAAATCCTGATTATCAATCAGCATTTGCGTCTTTTGCCTCAATGTTTTCTCAACTCGTTCTCCTGGGGGCATAAGACACATGCTTCTTTGGGAAATTTTTAAATAATAGGGAACGATTTTATCCAATACACAGTTACGTAATTTCGACATGCAAGTGTATATCGTAGGTGCTGTTATAAGATTTCGTTACTAAGGCTTGAATAAAGCAATAGTTTCGCGATATTGTAATAATACTGACGGGTTATCAAAATATACCGTTAAACCCAGTATTTGTTTAGCACACTTTACTGGTATTACTTTTTCCTATCAGGAAGTATCGTTAGTGTAGATGATGATAAGGTAATGGATTTTCGACAACCGAGGGATCTACAGGGAGCGGTTCTAGAAAATCTGACAGGTGGTAGGACGTTCTGTCATTCGTTTGTATTCGATAAAAAAGGAGAGAAAAAGTTCATGGCAAGGTATTTTTACCCGATGTGATGTTTTCCATTTTGAGACGGTCAAAACTGGATAAAACAGCAGAACTTTACAGTGTGCTGTTTTTAACATTGTGACCGATTGATGTCATTGTTTTACAAACTGATACACTGTACGAATATCTGAAATTGTAAAATATACGCATAGTCCAGTCAAACTAAGACTGAAACAGGGTCAACCTGGACAAAATTAGAACAGAAATGAAACCTATGCCATTGTACTCAGGAAGTACCCACCTTTCCACAGGAAAAAATATAAAACAATCCCTCCGTTGCGATTTGAGTAATTTTGGGTAAAAAATGGATATTTTGCTAAAAATGGGGATAATTGGAATTTTCTAATTTTTGAAAAATTGTTGATTTTTATGAAGTTTTCATGTGCAGAAATGTAAGCAAATATTACGTAGATGCATATAAAACAGCAAAAAACAACACAAAAATGATTTTTTATGATTTTTTTTAAAGATGGGGGGGGGGGGGGGGCATCTTAGAGGCAGGGGGTATATTATACCAACATAGCATGCATATCTTTATTTGATAAATTCTATTTTAGATCATAAGTTCAATTAATTATTATTAAAGATTATTTTGAGAAAAAGAATATGATAAGACTTCTCAGAAACATTTTAAAGAATATCTTTTAGGCGATTTATGTAATTTTTGGGCAAGAAACTGAAATTTTGTTGAAAAAAGGGAATTTTCCATTTTTTTGAAAAAGAGAATTATTGCTATGAACTTTTTAGACGCTGTTGTATTAGAAAATGTCAGTTTAGTGAATATAAAATTAAATTGAACTTAAAAATATGGAACTGACTTTTTCGTGACTTTTTATATCTTTTTTTTTATATATAAATATTTATTTTGTCGAAGAGTGTGTGGGGTGGGGTCCTCTTGTCGGGATTTATATAGGAATATTGGTACTAACAAACAATTTTTGAAAATATTTATTGGATTATGCTCATTTAATATTATTTTATTGAATGAATGGGATTGAATATTATACATGTATAAATATTACTGGTATTGGTTCACCTATTCATGTTGTCCTGTTGTTATACGCTGTCGGACGCAGTTGTATATTGGCATAATCTTCTCCGTCTGCCTGTCTGTCCATCTGTCCAACCAATTTTCTTGTGAGCGCAAGTCCTCTTAGTGTTTGGCTGGATCTTTTTGAAACTTGGTCAATGCTATCCCCTCAATTGGTAGATGTGCATGAAGGAAGGGTTTTATGGTTCATTGATATTTGTCTTGAGTTATGCCTCCTTAGTTTCTAAGGAGGGGCGGCATATACAATATACGCCACAATGACCATGGCACTCTTTTTTGTACCAGCACAGACAGAACATCCATTCCAAACCATCAGATGCACTTTTAATATTGATCATTTATGAACATTTCCCCCCATTTTTTAAGGCACAAACGTTTTGTCTATGACAGGAAGACTTCGATCCCGTGATCATGATTGAAAGTCTCTAACTCTACCCATTTTATATCCACTTTTAGTAGAAAAAAAAACATGACAATGCAACAGTTTGTCATTTCTGGCTGTGGGGTCTGCTTTTTGTGTAAAATTTCAACAAGTATACGATTTGGGCAATATTTTTAATTGAATAAAAATCCTTACATTGCATGACATAGACAATTTACTTTTAAATATTTCTATAAACAATCTGTGTTGAAATGTCAAATTATATTTTTTACGAATGAATGGATGCACTTTTACAAACAATATCATCAAGCGCAGTTGCACACATGGTAGACAAAATAGACCAAAATGAAATTATTGTTTAAGTAGAAAAACATTGAATTCATTTTGAAACTTATCGAAAATTTTCCACAAAGAAAGTATTTGGAAAAGAGCCATTGTTGAGCCATGACAATAATTTATACATCCATATTCTATCTAGACAAACATCTATAGCTGTTTCTTTAAAGAGTGAAAAAAAATCCTTTATAGCGCCTAACCTGTCCGAAATCAATTCGTTGACAAAAAGACACAGATTTTTTTCTAGATATTGTGAGTTTTATACAGTGCCAATATTTTATTGAATAAAGATATGTTGTCTAGTATACATAAACATACAAATCAGGATCTCGGAACAGAATTCTAGTATGTTAAGATTTCAACGTCATATTAAAGATTAGTTAATTTGAAAAAGACCTGTAGGGTCCGGATTTTTTTTTTTTTTTTTTTGGGGGGGGGGGGGTGTTAGTTGTGGTTTTCTTTGTTCTACATATACAATGTGCCTTAAATTCCCCCTGGTATGTTGTCAGAATATGTGGTAAACCTCTGCCTTCCTTGTAACTCGTAGCATTACAGCAGACAACATGTGGTTCTTGCTTTTAATTCTAATCTTAATTTGAATGTATAGTTGTTGCATCACACAGAATGGTAAATATATGCATACCTGCTTCAAATCTACCTGATGACGACAAACTCAACCGATAAAGACAAAAGACAAAATCAACCAAAATTGAGAGACAAATGGTATACAAAGTCTCTACTTTTTGTCTTTTATGGTTTTCTTCAGATTTGCTGACTTCTGAAGGTTCGTTCACTTGAGGATTACCAATACTCCAACCCAGCTACCCACTCCCAATAATGAACATTATACTCCTATACTTTCTCATTTTCGGCTAAAGATCATTTTTGTTAACAAATTTTTCATGTTTGTAACATTTCATATTCATTAAAATTCACAAAATTAAAAGTTTTCTAAATATAAAAGAAATTTTAGAATAACTATCACATGACCAATTGTAACAAATGGTTCAATACGACCGAGATCGAATTCGCTGACATGTCATTGACTTGAAATAAAGCTTTTGTGTGTACGTGTGTGTTTCCCTGAAAATAAAGAACGTTATTATTACATAGTTGTGAATACCACCGCTTCCTCTTTACCCCCATTCTCGTAAAAAAAAACAGGAAAAAAATCAATGCTTTTTGTCTGAATTTCGCTAGGTTTATCCATGTAACTCATGTCATAACATAAAAATTACCTAAAAATTTTCATCAAAATACAAATTTTTGCACACAAAAATACAGAAATCGATACAGAGCGATTCTTTTATACTTTTTCCCTTTAATATGTCCCATTCGGTTAATTGAAATAATCTAAAATAGGATTTATCCAATAGAGAATTCAATGCTGAATTGTATCAGTATCCCAGCATCAGCCTAGTTGCCCCCTCCCCGCCTTTGACATAAAAATTCAAAGAAATCCATTTTTATGTTGTTGTTTTTTTTCTAAATTTTAATTCTGTATCATCAAAATACCAATGTTTGCCCCGAAAATTACAGAATTCGCGACAGAGGGATTTTTCAAAATATTTTTCCCTTTTAAACCTATCCCATTAATATCTAAAATAGGATTTATCCAATAGAGACTTCAATGCTTAATATTATCAATATCTGCCCTGCAAGCCTGCGTTGCCCCACCCCCTTTTACTTAAAAATCATGAAAAATCAGTTTTTATAGATTTTAGCTAAATTTAATTTTTGTATCCATCTAATTCATATTTACTAACATTTTTGCACATGAAAACTTTTCGAAAATTAACAAATTCTCAAAAAATATAATATTCCATTTTTTTCATATTTTTCACCAAATACCAATTTTTCTCCAAAATTACAGAAATCGCAAGAGAGGTATTTATTCATACTGTTTCTTTAAACCCTATCCCAATCTGTTGATTAGAATTATCTAGAATAGGATTTATCCAATAGAGAATATAATGTTGAGTAGTATCAATATCCCACCAACAGCCTAGTTGCCCCCCCCCCCCCCAATTTATTAAAAAAAAATCATAAAAAATCATTTTTTTATGTTTTTTTGCTGAATTTTAATTTTGTATCTATCTAATTAATATTTACTAACATTACCTCACATGAAAACTTCATAAAATTCAAGACTTTCTCAAAAATAAGAAAAGTCCAATTCTCCCCATTTTTCAGCAAAATAGCCATTTCTTGACCCAAAATTACTCAAATCGCAACGGAGTGATCATTTTATATTTTTTCTGTGAAAAGGTGGGTACTTCCTAAATAGAGTGGCATAGGTTTCATTTCTGTTCTAATTTTGTCCAGGTCAAAGTCTATTTTGACTGGACTAGTAAAGAAAAAGTTCGGGGTGACACGTGAGACCATCGTATTTCCAAATAAGTTTGTTTTATGTTATTGTCATCTCATCGTTGTCTGTGTTGCTTTACGAAGTTTTTTACCAGTATGAAGAAGCTGCTAGAGAAAGCATGGATATGTACAAGATTATGTGTATTCACAGACTGGTCATGATTCATGTTGTAGCAAATTCCTAAATGGATTCACAGTACAGCTCGCGTGTTTTTGTATATTTCCACGAATCGCCGCGATTGAATTTCGGGTGGATTCGGGTGGAAAAATGCGATGGACGAAGCGACTGCGTTTTCCACCCGAATCCGGGGAATTGTCATAATTTTCCACTTGACGACCGCGAAACGCGGCGATTTGCGCGGACAGGTAATATTGGTTTTACCTGGTAATTTAACCTGAACTCGGCGAATAACCGCGAATAACCGCGATTACCGCGACTTTCCACCCATCGCCGCGATTTGTGGTGATGCACGGAAATTTCGAATGGAAAAACGCGGTGGTCGCGAATGCGAGTCGCTGCGATTTTCCACCCGATTTCTTTTTCCGCGGTGGGCGAGTGGTTTAGGCAAAAAACGCGCGAGTTGTACTGTACCCAGATCCTGACTAAATCAAGTATGTAAAATGTTAATATTGTTAGGTACAAATGCTTTATGAAAGCAGTTATAGAATATAAAGATATATGATTTTATCACTTGAAGAATTTCTCAGAAATTAAAGCGTGTTTTATTGTATGACAATAAAAGAAATAAAAAATATGATTACCCCATGTTTATTACCTGTAGCTATCACTGCATTTGTTCCAGGGTTGACCATCCTGCCAGTAAACGTTACATGGAGGTTTACTCCACCAATACGACCGTATTCGCTTATAGTAACCATTTAATGAAACAAATTATGAAGGACAAACCGTGTAAAGAGGGCGTGGTTTATCAACAATACGCCGCTATAGAGTTTATGCCTATGGGGTATCCAAACTCGATTAATCAGGTACGTCTAATACAATATTTTTCTTTTTAAAATTAACGGTTTTGTGTCGGAGAGAAAATATTATTGTCAAACAAAATAATGACAATACAATACAATTCACTCAGTTCTTTTTACAGAAATCAATAGTTAAACATGCAGATAAAATACAAAACTCCTGTGTCCGCGTCTTCATCGGGGTTATTTTCGCAGACAGAAATTTCAATACACATTATATGAGTTTATATACTGACTGACTTTAAAAACGCATCACTAAAGTTCGTCCGCCAATAATATGCAATATACATAATCAACTATGTAGTGTTATATACTAAACAAAGACTTGCATCTTAAAAACATGTCCTGAAAATTTCAGATAACAATCGATTCAATGGCTGAGATAAAGCTATCTAAAGAGAGGTGGTGTGAGGATTTTGACAATTCTCTATTTGATAATAATATAAGTAATTCCGCTCTGAGTATGAAAAACGTTCCGTAGTCGTAACCTCGTTGACCCTTGAGTTTAAACTAATTCATTATTCGTTTGGGCTTGAATTATGTACCATATATTGCTGGAGAGTATTCAAAAGTTTTGGCGTCCGTTTTTAGCTCACCTGAGCACGAAGTGCTCAAGGTGAGCTATTGCGGTCGCTTTTTGTCCGTCGTCCGTCCGTCTGTCCGCCTGTCCGTCTGTTCACAATTTGTTGTTACCACTCTAGCATCCACAAATATCAACTAATCTTAACCAAACTTTGTCAAAACATGTATGACCATAAGTTTTCGGACAAGTTAGTTTTGGGTCAGATCGGAGTTATGTTCCCTTGAATATCAAAAATAGCTAGTTTTGACTTTGTTACTACTCTAGTATCTACAAATATTTACCAATCTTAACCAAACTTGGTAAAAACATGTATGACTATAAGTTCTTGGACAACTTAGATTTTGGGTCAGATCGGACCAGCAAGTCCGGAGTAATGTGCCCTCGAACGTCAAAAATGGCTAGTTTTGACTTTGTTACCACTCTAGCATCAACAAATATTGACCAATCAAGACAATACTTTGCCACAATATTGGTAACTATAAGATCTTGGATGAGTTTGATTTTCAGTGTGATAGGAGCAGGAAGTCTGGAGTTATGTGCCCTTGAATTTGACAAAATTGCTAGTTTTGACATTGTTACCACTCTAGCATCTACAAATATTGACCCATGAAAACAAAACTTGGCCATTAAGTTAGTAACCTCAAGATCTTTAATGACTTCGAATTTCAGTGTCATCGGTGCAGGAAGTCCGGAGTTATGTGCCCTTGAACGTCAAAAATGGCTAGTTTTGACTTTGTTACCACTCTAGTATCTACAAATGTTTACCAATCTTAACCAAACTTGGTAAAAACATGTATGACCATAAGTTCTCAACTGAGTTTGATTTTGAGTCAGATCGGACCAGCAAGTCTGGAGTTATCTGCCCTTGAACGTAAAAAATGGCTAGTTTTTACTTTGTTGCTACTCTACTCTCCAAAGCCGAGGTCTCATTGATTAACCATCAAATATGACCTCTGCCTTTTTTGATACTCCAACAGCCTATTTGGTCGTCATAACCTAATTATAGCACATCATTTGAATTATCGAATCAAAATCATTCAGTTTTATCTTGCATGATCATTACGTATACATTACGTCGCGTCTATTTTTGGCTGAAGCCGGTAACATTTGATTTATCGAATCAAAATCATTCAGTTTGATCATGTTTGATTACGTATACATTACGTCGCTTCTATTTTTGGATGAAGCCGGTAATTTGAAGCGTCAGCCAATGAAAACTTGTATCAGAAATTTCGATTGTTTTGGTGTATATTGGCAACGATTGGATACCAAAATCCTGCCAAGGCCCCGAGATTAGACGTGAAATGACCCCGCGAGAACAGAGCTCATTCTATCGAAATAGAATGAAGGGAGAATGTGCTTTGTTCTTAAGAGAGTATTGCTACTCTAGCATCCACAAATATTGACCAATTAAGACAAAACTTTGCCACAATGTTGGGAACTATAAGATCTTGGATGAGTTTGATTTTCAGTGTGATAGGAGCAGGAAGTCTGGAGTTATGTGCCCTTGAATTTGACAAAATTGCTAGTTTTGACTTTGTTACCACTCTAGCATCTACAAATATTGACCCATGAAAACAAAACTTGGCTATAAAGTTAGTAACCGTAAGATCTTAGATGAGTTCGATTTCCAGTGTCATCGGAGCTGTAAGTCCGGAGTTATGTGCCCTTGAACGTCAAAAATCGCTAGTTTTGACTTTGTTACCACTCTAGTATCTACAAATATTTACCAATCTTAACCAAACTTGGTAAAAACATGTATGACCATAAGTTCTTGGACAACTTTGATTTTGAGTCCGATCGGACTATGAAGTCCGGAGTTATGTGCCCTTGAACGTCAAAAATTGCTAGTTTTGACTTTGTTACCAAACTAGCATCCACAAATATTGACCAATCAAGACAAAACTTTGCCACAATGTTGGTAACTATAAGATCTTAGATGAGTTTGATTTTCAGTGTGATAGGAGCAGGAAGTCTGGAGTTATGTGCCCTTGAATTTGACAATATTGCTGTTTCCGACTCTGTTTACACTGTAGCATGACCAATCAAGACAAAACTTGGCCACAATGTTGGTGACCATAAGATCCTTGATGAGTTCAATTTTCAGCTTGATTTGACCAGAAAAACAAGAGTTATTGACCCTTGAATTTCACAAAGTTACTGTTTTCAACTTTATTTTTACTCTAACAAACACACATATGGACCAATCACGACAAAATCTGGTTGCAATGTTGGTGACCATAAGATCTTAAATATTTTAATTCGTCAGTTTGACCGGCCAAAAAAACCCAGAGTTGTGTGCCCTTGATGGTGACAAAATTGTCGTTTTTGACTTTGTTTTCTCTCAAACAGCAATAAATATTAACCTATCAAAAAAAAAAACTTGGACATAATGTTAATGAGAATATCTTTATCAGAACATAGTTACGTGCCTTTGACTTTGACAAAATTGTTGTTTTCTTCCACTTTGTTTTTACTGTAACAGCTACAAACATTGATCATTCAAGATTATGAAAGCAGTTTTCAGCTGGATCATAATATTGCATCTTACATTACGTGCTCTTGAAGTCGACAACATTGTGACTTTCATTCTATCTAGGTGAAGGTGAGCGATAAAGGACCATCATGGTCCTCTTGTTCAGCATGTCTAGGCTAAACGCAAACTATACTGACGATGACTTTCTGTAACTGAATATCACGGGAAAAATCTTTTAAAAATAAAAATGAAATATTTTATTCGTTAATTCACTGTTATGGCATGAGTTTATCAGTAGCAACATCTTTGTATTACCATTGCAGTTGAAAACGTTGTTGTAAACCAACGACGTAAGTGACGCTGACGTTTGTTATTATCTTGATGTTAGCTCGTTATAAACGGCTGATCAGGCCGCTGATGTTCAGCAGCAATCTCTGTAGATTGGCTACGTTAATGAAAGTGAAAAATCGTCGATTGATTTACATTTAAACGTCTCGATCATTCTTGTTGACAAACATCCGCATAGAATAATCCAACAATTTCTGTATGCACATCGAACTTTTATCTCTTGGCTTTATTTTTCATTACCTCAAATTGATTGAGAAATAAAAGTAAATTCTGACCATTGGGATATAGAAATGAAAACAAAAATCTAGTTGGTCACCTAAGGTGTAGTTACGTAGACTCTATCCATAATTTGCACGTTGACGTCGTGCGAAATAACGTGGTAACTGACTGCAATAAATTTTATTGGAAATCATGGCTTATCCGTAGAAATATATATACAAGAAGTACACTTTTGATCTTATTGACTATGATTACGAAAATATTTGAAAGAAAATAAGTGATGCGTTTTTAAAGTCAGTCAGTATACTTTTAATGAGATTGACCCTTATAATGACACCTGTATTTAGATTTTAATTTTGTTTTTTTTCTTATTTGTTTGTCTTTTAGTAAATTACTATAAACTTATACTATCTCAGCTTGTTTACGCGTTGATTATTTATTGTTGTATCACCAGTGGTTGCATTTACCAACTACCTTTTTTCAAGCTTCAAGGAAGATTTTAATCACACAACAGTCAATATTATTGGACGAGACGAATCCGTACGACTCGTCCTATATATATACATTCGTCTCGTCCGATCAGATTACTTGTAAAATATTTTAAAAATAAAACACAGATTTAGAAATGTTGGTGAATAAAACTTCAGACATAAAACTTCAAACATCGTTGAAGCTATAAATATACACAGTAAAAACAGTTAAGCAACAAAATGTAAATATCTTTAGAAGCCAACATATTTTTGTTTTAACATAAAATCAAACGTTTACTCGATAGATTATAGCTAGAGAACACAAACAGACGAATTTTGTACCGCCATCGCATGTTTCTCGCACTCCAGGGTCGCATTTCCGGTTTTCATGTCTCCCATGGTATTCATGTGTATGGAGCATAGTTCTAGAACACTAGGTGGGAACATAATCGTTTTTGCCATATATGAAAAAAGGCCACTAAAAAGTTTTCTACAACGCTGTGGGACTACCCAATAGACTTACGTTAGAAGGACGTTATATAGCTAATGTGTTCCTGCCTGGCGGAACCGGTAATAAAGATGTCTTTTTGAATTCTGCGTATCTCAAAGTATATGTAACTGTTTGAGGATGCTATTTGAACCAATTTTGTGGGTTTTAGATACTCCCTGTCAAGGTTGTCGAAGAAATACGCCACGAGACGATGACCGTCATAAATTCGTAACGTCACGGCAAAGATGTTCCATATTAGCACTAAAACTTGCGAGTGGCTTCCACAGGAATTTCAACATAGAGTATCCACACTTACCATCAATGATGGTCTCCACAGACGAAGCGTTACTAGACGTTGACCATTCGCTGTAATTTCCCTGAAGCTACACCATGAAAGTACTAGAATTGACTGGCATAGAGTCCTAAATGCTTCTTTAAGCGTAATAACGTTGATGTACTCCCATAATCATCCCTTTCTTTCTGAATTGTCACCCATAGAGCACATATGGTGCATTTAAGGAAGACGTGTGCGTGATTTCAATGACGCGAATGACTTTCAATCTCTTGATAAAGTAGTGAATGTTGATACTGCGTACAAACAATTTAAGGTTTATGAGCCATCATTAAAAACACCATTTTCTAGCCATACGGAATGCATTAAATTACACACACTTATAAAAACACTTCACTTAAGTTGATTCACCGTGCCGGATTTCAAGATTATGCTTCAAGAAGAAAATAATTTACAAATGCCGTTTACTAGATATATTCATATGCAAGGGAGGTAATTTCGAACATTTTTGTCAAATATTTCCATACGTATGCATTAATTCAAAATTCGAAACCGTTCAAAATGCTTATTTTTATATTTGGAATGGAAATGTAACACAGTTTAGGAATTACTGGCACATTTCAAATTTCGCCTCTGGCTCTGTAGTGCTAATGATGGGTTGTATACGTTAACTGGATAAGAAATCGTTTCACTGCTGTTCTTTCTCGAAAATAACCTCATAATCGATACCGAATGCTATTGTGACTTTTTTGTTTTGACCCCTCACCTACGTCAAGACAATGTTTCTCACACAATATTCGAGAGGTCCCGGGTTCGATACCCGGCCGCGGCTAATACCCTTTCTGACAAAATTGTCACCCACCAATGGGTTTGAAATCGTTAGCCTAAGTGAGCGAGCAGCTGGAGGCCCAGTTAGGGTGTTATGGTAGTACTAATTTGAGAAACAACAGGAATCCATGGGTAGGTGCTCCAGCCGCCGCGATATGACCCTGACAGTTGAAAACGTCGCAAAACCCGAATAAACACATTCTCACACAATATTTATCGTTACCACGAAGCGACATTTGAATGTTGTACGTAAATGAATATGCTATAATGTATATAACGGTTTTGAAATAGATATCACAGAAAATATAAACATGTTTTCAATTGACAAAGTCAGTGTTGCTAAACTTTGTTTACATGGAATATATAAATTTGCTGACTAGGCTTAATACAAAGAATCCTTTCCCAATTAGTGAAGATGTTTGTAGTCATTTTTTAACGCTCTTTCCCACGAAAAATACGATGTTGAAAAAGAAAGTATTTTTGTACAAGAAAACGATATTAAATGATACGAAAGGATAAAATACTGGTTACTAGTGTTTCTTAGTTTGTTTCAATACTTTCTCAAGTTTTCTTTCCTTATCAGGGACGTCAAAACGAAGTCTGATTTCTCAAAAGTTAAGCACGTGCTTCCCTACTAGCCCTTTCTGATGATCAGTGATTGTTTTTATTTCACAGCCAAGTTTTCCCCAGTCAGTTGTGAGACCTGATGGAGAATATCGTGAAACAGCCTGGTACAAGTTCGGTGTCGCGGAATAATACAACATCTGCTAAAATTATTTTTCACAAACAAGAATTGGTTTGAATTTCCGACGGCTTTTTTTTACGCATTGAAGTTAAAAAGAGAAAACACATGAAGGAGGGATTGCTTCCTTTGCTGTTCCTCAATATTTTCTTTTGTGCATAGCATAACTAGTTTGTTGCTTAACCCTTTCTCAAACGAGACCTGGGCCCCGTATTACTAAACATCTTACGTTTTTGTGTAAACTGTGTAACAAGACATCTGATTGCACGAGAAATCCGACTGAGCCAATCAGGGCTGTTGTTACAAGTAATTATGCAAAAATCAAACGTACGATAGTTAGTAATACGGGCCCCTGGTTAACCCTTTCTCAAACGAGACCTGGTTTTGACGTCCCTCACAGAAAGCTATGGAAAACATTGAGGCTAAAGAAAAAATGCTTATAATCAGCAAATACTCCTTTTACCTCAATATTTTCTATGCTTTATTGCACACAAATCATATCTTTAACCAACCGCAACTGCAGCAGTTTTCAAATTGGACCAGCCCAATTATTTTCTGTGTATGAAAGTGTTTAGTAACTTTTACTTATTGTGTCCTCTGCAATAATTTTAGCTTAGTGGTTTTATAAAACATTTAAAAGTATAAAAGTCAATTTAGTGCACAGTTACAATGAAGAATGTATCGTTGGATCATTTCGCTTGGAAGACCAAGAACATATTCCGTTTATAAAAATAAGATGAGGGTTTTAATGTTTATATATGCATCTACTTATTTTATACAATCAGTAAATAGATGCATCAATGTGACTAACATATATTTGTTTATTGATTTCTAAATAGATACAGTTTTAGTTCTAGACTTGCTCAATTCTAAAGCTAATCAAAACGGCAAAATTGGTATCGAAAAATGATAGGACCTTCATTCATATATGTTAGACGTCAGAACGGATAGCTTTTGTGGAGAAAATAGTATATAAATGAAAAATTGAGACACATGCTTTTTAATTTACCAACAATGATAAAAGTATACTATAGCAAGGTCAAATGAAACCACCCGTGACCTCACTCAGCTATATTCAGTTTTAAAAAAATGACTGATATTGCTTTTGGAGACATGTCCGTCCATTCTTAAACAATAAGGGCGTATACCAATGTTTTTAACAGAATCATGTCTGTGAAACATGTATGCCCCCTTTATATGGACCAATCTTTGATTTGGCCATTTAACAACTGGAGCAATACAATTGAGATATGTATCAAGTATACAAATTAACAAAAGGCAATTAAACATCAAATACTATTGGCACAGTGTCAGTTCTTTGCACTGCACTTCTCTATAATACGATATATTCATCTATGAAGCTTCATAATTCTACTTTTAGTACGTTTCAGTTAAATTCTAGACAAGAATAAGTGCGAAAACCAATAAAAGACAATGACCCCGTAATCATGATTGAAAAAGTTATGGTTCTAATGCACTTCACTTCTTGTCGACAAGATATTGTCACATTATATGAGATATGGTTCTGTTCTCCTCAATAAGACCTATCCAAACACCTTATGATTCTTCCTTCCATACTTTTCAACTAGGTTTCGGACAAAAAACGTATAAAAATAAACAAAGGACAATAATTCCATTGTTATGCATTACATAGTTATTGTTTTTGTTATTTGCATGCTTTCCTGATATGATCTATCCATCTATGAAGTTTCACGATGATATCAAGTGTCGGTTTAAAGTCTGTTTTACGAACTGAGAGACGTATTCAACCGACTTTACACTTTTACCCCCGATCATTGAGTCTCAAGTCGGCTGAACATTAACACTTTGGCGCCTTCGGCAATCACAGTATTTTGACTTTCGACTATCCCGTGTACCCATTCATACACCTGAGCGAAGAGGAACAAAGTGGGGTAACTTTTTTGCTAAGAAAAAATCCCGTTGCGCCGGGACCCTTTGATCCCAAAGTCCGCGTCCTACCACTAGACCATGTCGCACACTTTTTGGGGTATGCTTCGAACAAGGGTGGTAAATACATGTAAATAGGCAGTGGCTATTCGTTCGGTATCGGACGATTAGCAATTTTTACTATTCTTCCGGTACTGGACGACTAGCCTTTTAGTGTCATAGACTAATTGTCGGTACATTACAATTAGCTATAGGTGATGCACTGGCTATATGTCCGGAAATGATGGCGGGAATGATGTTCATCGATCCGTTAAACTTTATTTGACTATACATGACGTCACATAGTTGCTCGTTTGTTACTAAACCGACTTAACGGCATATTTTAGACCTACAGATAAGGCGTTATGTTACCCGAAAAACGTATAGATCTGTTTGTAAACTATTCGAACATTATTAAGTTAGTCCTACTTTGTGACATACCGAGAAACACAAAGAGCCCCAAAGACCTATCGATATAGGGACACACATAGAGACACACATACCCAGATGGAGAGAAACACGAAGAGACCCATAGAAAAACTTAAAAAGACACAGAGAAAGGCCCAGAGAGACTCACACAGACAAACAGAGAGGCCCACAAAGACGAAGACACAAAGAGACGCCCGCAGAGACACACGAGGAGACTTATAGAGACATACAGAGACATACCCGGAGACACAAAGAGAGACGCACAGAAAGACCCACAGAGACAAGCATACACATGGTGAGACTCATAAAGACACACATCGAGACAGAGACATAGAAAGAGGCCTACAGAGAGACATAGACAGGGAGAGACAGACAAACACAGAAAGACAGATACACAGAGAGGTTCGTACAGACAGACAGATACGAAGAGGCATACAGAGCCAGGGAGACAGCTAGAGACACACAGAGACAGAGACACACGAAGAGATACACTGAGACATTGAGAGACACAAAGAGACAAATAAAGAGGCACATAGGACCAGGGAGACACACACAGAGAGACATACAGAGGCAGACACAGAGACACACAGAGACGGAGAGAACTTCAATCGAATACTTTTCAACGTTCGAGAGTATTTAATTAAAGTTGAGCATGTACTCATGAGTATGCACTTAAGTTTTTTTGAGAAACCAGGGCCTGGTTTAGACGTTCCTTATAGAAAAAGGCTTGAGAAACTACTGTGAAAAAGAAGGACTTGCTGATAATAAGATTTTGTTTTAATGCTTTCTGTGCTTTATTAGTAACAAATTATACCGTAGACAAAATTCGTTTTATCGCCGTCTGTAGCAGCTTTGAAAATGGACTACCCTTAAATCCCTATGAATTGGAAAAGGTTGGAAAACATGTATAGATATTCTATAGTGACAGTTTACCGGACAGATAGCCTATACGTAGCAAATTGATATTCGTCCGGTAGCGGACGCAAAATCGTCCGGAACCGGAAAATCAGCATTTCCTTAGGTATGGTCTATTCGTCCGACACAAGGGCTTACACATCTCTAGCATAAGCAAAACAAGTAGATTTTTGCGAATTCTGTTACTTGAGTGCGTAAAGGCAAGGTAATTGTGACAGTAAAACAGATTTTTCTTGCCATGTTTAAATGCTAATCATAGAAAGAAAGCTAATCATTTCAAACTAGGTCACTCCATTGGGATATGTTTTATATAACGCACATGCGTTAATTTTTTATTGTAATTGCGTCATGGACCCTTATTATAACGGAAGATAAAAACTAATATTGTATCATTTTTCTGACTCTATGTTATGACCTATTACAGTGACATTTTTCTCACCGAAAATAAATGTCATTTGAAATTATCGTTCTCTACAATTTCCTTTATGTGATGTGTTTAATGATTGTATTCTGATCCATTTTCTTCTAAAGGTTTTTTTACTTATTTATATGTTGAACAAACAAGCATTGACGCACTCTTAAAGGTGTGTCTGTTCGGCTATTAAATGTGAGCATGGCTATGTAAAATACGCTTATGTCATGTAAAAAGATCGACATGGATCCAGATCAGCCTTTGTATACTGCATGATCAGATCCTATAATTTTCTCTTATTGCTGTTTTGACATTTATTAACAGACGAAAGGACAAAAGCACATCTGTGCTTCTTCCAAAACAGTTTTCCCAGGATATAAAAGTTGATGACAAGCCATAAGTCATTGTGTAACAAGCAACAATTTTCACAAAATGTCAGCAAATTAGTACTTTGAAATTTCATGCGAAAAAGGAACCAGCTGAATTATTCGCCTCGCCAATAGATATATATGATTAGGAGGATTATTTGCATTAGTTGAATCTATTTATTCAACGCATTGCCTGACGGCAAGAAATTAAGACTGTTCTAATATGAAAGGTGTTGCAGGCGACTATTTCAATTTGATGATTTTTTTGTTAAAAAATCCCTTTTTTTGTAAGAAAACATTGTGGAAAGTGAAGAAATTGCTTGTCACAAGCAATTTCTTCATTTTCCACAATGCTCCTCCAATCCATTTCTTGTGATGGAGTCAAAAGGCTTCAGTGTGCAGTCATGGGTTAAGCGCTATAAACTACAACATGAAATTGATACCAACGGAATGTATAAACACTTGAGAGCACTTGAAAAATATTCAATTCAAATGTTTTATTGAAAATCGGCCTCCAGCCTTTTCAATTACATAAACACATATACAAAGTCTTTTTACAACCAGTGACAACAATAGACAGTTAACAATACAAATTCAATTTGACGCATGTAAAGTAATTGTAAGTCAAGTTGATGATATAATATTTTGGATATTCAGGAAATGATATATGATTTTCTTTTTTTCGTAGGCGTGATAAATGTATATACATAGCAATATTTCTAACTTCCGTTTCGCTTTTCCTAGTCATAATTATTTTAAATTTGTATAATGATGGAGGATTGAAATACTTTTCCTTGATATAAGTACATCTAAGGTCAAAATAGATTGGACACACCAGCAGAAAATGATACATATCTTCAATTTGACTAAAAGCAACAGAGGAACATGTTCATATTTCGTTTCGGCGTTTCTTTCCACCAGGCCTTTTCGAATAGTAGAGACGTCAAAACCAGTTCTTATTTGTGAATGGATTAAGAAAAAGATTATTTTAAAAATTAGTTATAATTACCATCATACATTTAGTGAATGCGATTAAAATGGCACGTTTAAATCCCAACTGTATGGCACAATTTCAGTCGATCCATAGAGTATAACTAGATGTTTTAGTACTGCAAAAAGGCCCCATTTCCGATAGTGACCTTAACACAATGTGATAAAAAGGGGTTATAAAAGGCAGAATAATTCACTGCCTTCTTCTTAAACTGCCTCACTGTTGCTTGATCAAGAACAGAATATTAATAAAACAGAGACATGAAGTTTATTGGACTGTTGGGTATGTAACTTAAATCGAGTGTAGTATAACCCAATACCGGACGGCAAAAGTTTGGACTGATCAAATTTGAAAGGTGTTGCAGACGACTATTTCAAGTTGAGGAAATTTTTAAAATCTTTCCATTTTTGGTTAGATAAACATTTTTGAAAATGAAAAAATTGCTTGCCACAAGCAATTTCTTCATTTTCCATAATGTTTTTTTGTGAGGGAGTCAAAAGGCTTCACTGTGCAGTAATGGGTTAAGTGCTATAAATGACAATATGATGTTGATATCGACGGAAAGTATAAATACTTGATAACACTTAAAAGATTTAATGCAACAGTAGAAAATGCTGATATTTCGTTTTGGCGTTTCTTTTCGAATAGTAGAGACGTCAAAACCAGTTCTTAATTGTGAATGGATTAAGAAAAATATTATCAATTAGTTATAATTTCCATTATACATTTAGTGAATCCGATAAAAGTGAAATGTTAAATCCTTACTAGCTGCCACCATACAAAGAGTATAACAAGCGAATATATTAAGCAAAGGAAGAAAGCCCCATTTCTGACAGACAGACCACCAAAAGGGTTATAAAAAGCAGAGTATTTCCCAACCTTCTTGGTGTCACAGACAGTGCGTTTGATTAAAAACAAAATATACAAAAAATAGAGACATGAAGTTTATTGGACTATTGGGTATGTTACTGTAACCGGTTCAAGTATAATCCATTACCAGACGGCAAAATTTTGGACTGTTCAAATTTGAAAGGTGTTACATATGCTACATTGTAAATACATGTATATAGTATTGTCTGCGCATGCTCATATATATTCCCGCCTATGTATCAAGGCACTTGTTAGTTGTACGTTGTATATTAAAGGTTGAATGTTAAACACGCATTGTGAAATATCTTCCATATATACCAAAGCTAATAAACCACACTTGTAGTAAGCAGAACTCCAAAGTATAACATGGTGCCTCAGAAAAGGATCTAGCAGTGAAGAGGAATCATTCTATGTGTATACGGTAGGTGGTTCTTCTTCACTGCTAGATCCATTTGATTCTAAACCTTTCCCTGAATTCTCAACTAAATGCACGTTATTCTGAGATTCAGAATAACGTGCATTTAGTTGAGAATTCAGGTAAAGGTTTAGAATCAAATGGATCTAGCAGTGAAGAGGAATCATTCTATGTGTATACGGTAGGTGGTTCTTCTTATCGATCAGACCTTGCACTTGTCAATATTTCCATTTGTAAACAGAAAATTGATGCTAAGATTGATACAGGGAGCCAGGTTAACATTTTGCCCCTTCATCTTAAAAAGCAATTAAACATAAATTCCCCTATGTTACCCCCCGATTGGCGTTCATACACAGGAGACAGATTGACTGTCCTTGGTAAAATGACTCTGCAGTGTAGATACAAAGATAGGTATACACAAGCCTTCTTCTACATTGTCGACCAGGAAAATGTGCCTGCGTTGTTAAATTTGGAAACGGCGCGAGAATTAGGGCTAATCAAATTAACATACGCGGTAAAGGAACATGCTGCCGTATCCGAGCCTTTGCTGCGCGAGTACAGTGACGTTTTCGAAGGCATAGGCCAGTTTGATGGCAAATGTTCTATCAAACTGAAGGACAATGCCACGCCTGTAGTTTGCGCCACAAGAAAAGTGCCCCATGCGTTACAAGAGAAACTTAAGTGTGAACTAAGCTCTATGGAGAACAAAGGGATCATTACAAAAGTGACGGAGCCAACGGACTGGGTAAACGCGCTAGTATGCGTTGAAAAACCCAATGGCAAGATCCGGATTTGCATTGATCCCAAAGCTTTAAACGATTGCATACAAATACCCTATTACCCTATGCGTACTATCGATGACATCACCGCGAAATTGACAGGAGCGAAATTCTTCAGCGTCCTGGATGCAACAAAAGGGTACTATTCATGCCAATAGGGCTTGTACAAGTTAGAGATTTGGAGTAAAAATAGAATTCTATTTTTATCACACCAAATTCCCCTGCGGAAGTCATAAACCTGCGGACTATCCATCCCTTTCTGTAAGCAACAAAGAGTGAATTCTTGAGTTATATTGTTGCATTTAATTGTGTTTTATAAAGGTTTGGACCTTGAAATCATAGTTACATCAAAGCATTATTATTCTAAAGTCTGTTAATATGATTTTTCACTTTCGAGTGAATATAGACTATTTCAGAAAATCATTTCCAAACTGCATACAGAGCTGTAAGTAAAAAGTTAAGTTTGATGAATGGGGAGTATTAACCCATTACCACACATTGACTCTTTTTGACTCCCCAACAGATAAAGGCTTTGGAAAACATTGTAGAAAATGAAAGAAATGCTTGTGCCAAGCAATTTCGTAATTTTCTACTATGTTTTCTACCAAAAAAGACCAAAAGATTTTATTTTTCCTTTATTAGAAACTGTCTGCAACATCTTTAAATTTGGAACAGTTTAGAATTTTGCCGTTTGGTATTGGGTTAAAAAAATAAATAATTATCCCCATGAAAATAAGAAGGTAAAATAATCTGATTTGAAAGCTAGACTTGTTCAGTAGATTAAAATACTAATCAACATATTTCATGTGCTCATCGAACAACATGGTCATTTATAAATTCTTCAGTCTAACATTGGTTGATCATTTTATAACTCCTATAATGCATCATTTTGTTTATACATTTATCCATTAGATTATTAACATTTCACAGAATAACCCTTTTCCAAATATGACCTGATTTTGCCAGGTCTTGCTTTTGGCAACCTAAGTTTTGTCGTCTGAATGATAAGCTTTCAATTTCAACACCCTAGTTTTTTCATTTGGAAAACAGTTAAACAAGATTTCTAACATTTTGATGATACAGCAACAAAGAAGCACCATCTTTATAGAAGCTGCCTTTATATTGAAGGCATTTGACACACTCAGAATGTAATCTTCTTTCAATTTATTCTAATTTGCTAACAATGTATCAAAGGGAATGTGTGTACTGAAAGCACATGAGCAAGCAATTGTCCGCATCTGTGGATAAATCTATTCTTAGACCATGGGTTTTCCAATTGAGTGACGTAGTAAAAGGTGTAATTTGTACAATCCCTATTGACCGACGAGTCGTCACGACTTACGACATTTGCGACGCCATTCGGACGATTCAGGTATCTCAGACTTCCGATGGGTCTAAAAAATTCTCAAGACATATACAATCGTAAGATGGACGAAATTTTAAAAGGTTTAAATGGAATAGCCTGTATTGTCGACGACATAATTGTCTATGGGAAAAGCGAGGAAGAGCATGATCGAAATTTGAAACAATTGCTCATTCGCGCGAGAGAAAAACGTTTAAAGTTCAATCCGGAAAAGACCGTAGTTAAGCGAAAACAGGTCAACTATTTTGGTCACGTGATCACAGACAAAGGATTGTCTGTAGACAAGGACAAAGTATCCACGATTTTGAATATGAAAACCCCAGAGTCTAGACAAGAGCTTGAAACCATATTAGGTATGCTCACATACCTATCCAAGTTTGCGCCAAATCTTGCTGACGAAACTAGTCCCATGCGCATGCTCCTAAAAAAGGACACCGAGTTCATCTGGGGACCTGAGCAAGACAAAGCATTCCACAGGGTTAAACAAATAATTACCCATGCACCGGTTTTGTCATACTTTGACCCAGCAAAACCAGTGACTTTGCAAGTCGATGCAAGCTCGAAAGGCATTGGATGCGCATGCCTGCAAGACGGAAAGCCAATAGCATACGCATCAAAAACATTGACTGAAAGCCAGAAATCTTGGCACAAATTGAAAAAGAACTTTTGGCTATACTGTTTGCATGTCTGAAATTTAAACAGTATATTTACGGTAAACGAACGACAATCGAAAGTGACTGTAAGCCCTTAACATCAATTTTGAAAAAGCCTCTTTGTGTAGCTCCGCCGAGACTCCAAAGAATGTTGCTACAACTTCAACCGTTTGACATTGAAGTTATTCATAAAAAGGGTACCAGCATTCCCTTAGGCGACGCTCTTAGCAGAAATTTTGAGTCGAAAACTTACTCAGATATGTTAGATGGGCTTGACACCCATGTACACACAGTACTCAAGCAACTACCGATTAGCGATCAAAGACTTGAGAAAATACGCGAAGTTTCGCGAACCGACCAACAAATTCAAAGGTTGATTCAGGTCATGAACGATGGCTGGCCTGAACTTCGTCAAAACTGCGCGAAATCAATAGTTGATTTTTGGAACCACAGAGACGAACTTTCGTTTGAGGATGGGTTATTATTCAAAGGTCAAAAAATAGTAATCCCAAAAACATTGCGTTCAGACATGGTCAAGGCCGTACACGACAACAGCCATCAAGGTTGTAATCAGGCCACGCGTCGAGCCTGTGACATCATGTTTTGGCCAGGTATGAGTAAAGAACTGACAGACTACGTTCTTTCATGCCCCGTGTGTGAAAAACATCGCTCCGCCAATGCGAAAGAACCCTTAATACCACATGATATACCACAAAGACCCTGGCAAAATATTTCATGTGATTTGTTTGCGTTTGAAAACCAGCAATATCTCATTACAGTTGATGCATATAGTCGACATTTTGAAATAGACTTGCTGCCGACGACAAAGAGTATTACTGTTATCCGCAAACTTAAGGTTCACTTTAGTCGATTTGGAATTCCTGAACAACTGAAATCGGACAATGGACCGCAATTTACATCTGCTGATTTCTCAAAATTTGCAAAAGATTGGCATTTTAATCATGTTACATCGAGCCCCAATCATCAGTCTTCTAATGGATTGAGTGAGATTTATGTAAAACATGCAAAACGAATTCTCAGAAAAGCAAAGGATGCCAACTGCGATCCTTACCTTCCGCTTCTAGAATATCGTAATGCACCGTTACAATGTGGTTATTCACCAGCACAGCTTCTAATGGGAAGACGGTTAAGATCAGTCTTACCATCAACTGATCAGCAATTGACACCTTCTCCGGTGAACACCGAACAAGCCCGCGAAAAAATGGTTTCGCTGCGTGAAAAATCAAAATTCTATTACGACCAAAAAACAAAGCCACTTCCACAAGTCGTGCCAGGTCAGCGCATTATGTTTCAAAAATCCCCGGGAGATACTTGGGAACGTGCGAAAATATTGCAACAAAACACTGACAGGTCGTATGATATCCAGACCCCGGACGGTGCGACCTATAGGCGTAACCGCATTTTTATCAACAGAGCAAAACCCAGACACGAATCAATTAACGGTAATAGGAACACCCAACCGCAAATCCCTAACGGAACCCCAGCCTCTGTATCACCTAGCATAATGAGTAATGACACACCTAATTATGTGCCAAGGTCTGGCCGACGAGTTCACCACCCACGGTTTTACTCACAGGATGAATGGGAAACGTAAATGCTGAAATCTGATACTTTAGTTGTAGTACTATGGAATTCCATTCATTGATTAAAACAACAACATCGACCCTTTATGCAGATTTAATTTTTCTTTTAAAACAAAGGGGATGTTACATATGCTACATTGTAAATACATGTATATAGTATTGTCTGCGCATGCTCATATATATTCCCGCCTATGTATCAAGGCATTTGTTAGTTGTACGTTGTATATTAAAGGTTGAATGTTAAACACGCATTGTGTAATATCTTCCATATATACCCAAGCTAATAAACCACACTTGTGGTAAGCAGAACTCCAAAGTATAACAAAAGGTGTTTCAGAAGACAATTTCGAATAGATGAAATTTTAAAAATTCTTTACTTTTTGGTAAGAAAACAATGTGGTAAAATTTCTTCATTTATCACAATGTTTTCATCAGCCTTTTCTTTTGGGGGAGGCAAAAGGCGTCAGTGTGCAGTAATGATATAAAAGGTACTTATACTATCTTGCCGTACAATCCGACTTTTAAGGCGGCGTGGCAGTGTGTTCGCACAGGGACATAGAGGTCCCTGGTTCGAATCCTATCAGAAAACAACATTATTTAAAGGTAACATTTGCACCAAATGTTAAAACCTCAATGAAGTATTGTGAGATTTTGGTAGTTGATGATAGGGAGGAAAAACAAGATAAGAATATTTTAAAAGTATAGCAACGTGGTAGAGTGTTAGCCTAGGGGCGGAGAGTTTCTTGGTTCGAATGCTGTCAGGTGTTTAATATATTTATAGCGGTTACATTACAATGTCGTGTTCAGTTTTGGCGTATGCGTCTAAAAGAAAACTTATGAAAATTGTTAAAGGTTTCGAACTTAGTTAGTATGTGCGGACTGACTAGGGTCGGAACTTTTCACCCTAAGGTAATGTTTCTCACTGTATGTTCCTTTTCCAAAAACGACATCTGGTTGACCGCTGCCTAGTCTTATCCTTTTCTCGGTATTTGGTTTCATGGACTTCCCTCAAAGTCCCTTTAAGCGTGACGGGTCACATATATTTGAGCTTGGATCTTGAAAAGTGGCATTTATAACATTTATAACTATAAAATATTGATACAGATAAGTATGTTAAAAAGTGAAGTTTGACCGCGAATCTCTCCGAGAGTTGCTAATTGCAATGAAGAATCTAAGGAATCTACTAGAAACCAGCATGAATCTTCATCAGACTGTGCGTACGCATGTGTGGATCAAGATCCATGATGGTCTCAAATGTCATAACGGCCTTTTTAAATGTTCAAACCGATGGGGACAAAAGATCTAAAGATCTAAACTACCGTTCGTTTGTTGTTTTTTTCGTGTGGTATATTTATGCGTTACACCAATTTTGATAGTCCTTCTATTAACCCTTCAACAAACGCCATCATATCAGACCGATCTATTTGGAAAGTTCCTACATCTAATAAAATGTGATTTACTAGATAAAGAATGCGAGTAAGTCATACTACAAAAATACTAGGGGGAAAAGGGGAAATGCTCGACTTGAGTACTTGTTGTTTTTCTATAGTCCTTTGTAAAGCCCCTATATTTTTTATTCAAAACAAGGGCTAAATGCAGGAATAATACCCCTTTTCAGAAATTGTGAGCGCATGCATGTAATGACCCCACATCGGAATTATTTTCTGAAGGGGGAATGCTCAGGTTTCCTAATTTTTTCCCCAATAACAGAATTTATTTATATTTTGTATGTTGAAATAACGTGTTATTAACAATTGAAAAATAAAAATGGTTGGTCATCGAATGTGTTTGAATTTTATAGGCATTCGTATCACATACCCCTACAGCGAAAAAAGTTCTTGCACCCGTCCAAGGTCACTAAAATGCTTTAAAATGCTGTATACTCATCGTTTTGTCCTGGAATGGATTTAAAGTAACGTCTTACATTAATAAGAACAGAAACCCCAAAATATGTGCTGTTAAAAATGTGTTAATATATAAAACAGCATGCTCATGTGTTCAGTTAGATCAACGAAGCTGAAGTGTTTTATGTCAAAATTTGCATATTTTTGGGAAAATTACAAGTTCTACATAATAAAATTTGATAAAACTCCCTCCTTGTATTAAGCAATTTGATAAGTCCTGGTAATAATTCAAAAAGAAAATGTGTATGTCATCGCACTTATTAGTTAATTATAGCAATTTTTATCAGCTACATATGAATTGAATGTTGCAAAACAGTGGTAACTGCATACACACTTACAACTGCCTTGTTCTAAATAATCAATTTCCATCTTGAGGAAATCAGTTTAACGTCATAGATACACTTTTACCGTCGAAAATGGTAAATTGTAATGACGTGTTATATTATCGAAAATATGGTAGCGAGACATATATTGTACGAAACATTTAATTTTCTACGGTAATGACCGAGTGTTCCGGAAAAACTGGAGCATTCCCCCTTAAGACGTCTATCAAACGGATTTCGCCGACGAAGAGAAATGACCTGGGTTAATTTATCTACTCTACTATTGGCCGCGCTGTTTATACTTCTTTGAAAAACACAATTGAGTGTTAAAATAACCGAACAGCACATTATTTCTTCATCTTATCTTTAATACTCAACTCGTTCATTGTATTCACTTTTTTGTCTTTCCTTTTGTTCTCCCCCTTCTAAAGCTACTTCTTCGTCGTGTATTTATTGTTCCTGTAAGTTGTCTTGATCCTATTGTGTTGTTTCTTCTTCCTGTTTAATGCCTCTTCTTATATCGAAATATGTCATTATGATATTTTTTGTTATAGGTCTTATCATAATGGTTTCACCAAATGCTTTTGGGGCGAGATTCCCATTTGGAGATATCGTAGCTGACAATTTATTTGAGAGAGAATTAAATGCCATAAGATCGATCCCCGTTTCAAGTGAAGCACGTCGTGAACCAACTAAAGCTACTCCTGAACCGATTGAAGTGGCAAATTCACCGAGACAAAAAGATGATATATGTAGGAGAATAAAAAAGATGGAAGAAGCTATACGACTATGTATGGGTTACGAAAAATGGATTGACCCGTTAGCCAGTGTCTTGTTGAACTTCTTACAGAACATGTGTAGGTTAGTGAATGATTTTGAGTTTTAAAATATAAGAGATATTATCGAAACTCTAATTTCGTTAATTGTAAAACCAGCTTTACGAAATGGTTGGTTATAAGAGGGAATATCAATACATTTTCAACCTCGGGCAATTCTTCCATTCAGATAAAACACTACTATACATGGTTGTGTACGTGAATCATTCAATTGAATGTAAGATCATTCTACTAGGTTTGATAGTTTTGTCACAAGAAGTTGGTAAAAAGACATACCCCACCGTACAAATGTTGACTAAATAGACAACACTGAGAACATAGTTGGACAAGGTTTGTAGTCCTAGAAGCATAATATGCAAAACCGTTTGAACAACTATTGACTATACTTTATTAGCAAAGAGGTAGATAGAAAGAGGAAGAGAGACCGAGAGCAAGAGCGTGTGTCTGGGTGTGAAAGGGTGAGAGAGAATGTGTGAGAGAATGACAGAAAGAAAGGAAGACTCGGTTCAGACTGATAAAATCGCCCGATTCAAGGTATGTTTTGTGGATTGTGACGACATTTAAAGTGTACCGTACGCGCCTTTGAGGGGACCATTCTGGGTTTTCACTCACTCTGCTCACTGCTCCGAATCCATCGGTTTCTTCTAACAATCAAGCGAAGTGATTTTCGGTGCAAAACGAAAGTGGGAAGCGTTCACATTTCATAAGAGCTTGCTTAAAAGGGTCACAAATCAGGCGTATTTTGAAACGTCGAGGTTATATTTAAAACGAATCATGAAACCTACACTTACTTACCTCGACTACATCCTACTAGCCCATTTTCCCATGGGTCATGTCATAGCGAGTAAGGAGATATCCGGGGATGTCTTAGCTAGAATTACACGAGTCTATTACATTTAATTGTGCAACGAACACGATATTTTGATAAGATTTCAATCTTGAGGACAGGTTGGTATTCAAAGGCATAATGAGGATCCTGCGCGAGTGAATTAAGTGAGGATTTCTTGAGACAAGACGATCGGACCTTGAGATAAACTTTCGCTTTTTTATCGTATAGTTTTCATGCTTTTGAAAGACATTTCCAGGAAGAATTCATTTGAAACACATAGGTTATTCTAACGCGAAATGCTTCACCTACGAAGTGTCTATAAAAAGGCCTTTGAAAAGGTTGAGACAAAAATGCTGATGTCATAAATTTCTCATTTTTGCAAAACATATTTTTGCAACAATATTTTCTACTTTTAGTAAAATTCAATTCGATCTGGCCTATAGAGAAAAAGTTGTATAACTTCAAAGAAAAAATTTGCCTCTCATATCAATTAACCCCACCAAAAAAATAAGCCTTCGTCAGATGTTTTACACATACAAACTAAAGATATTATCGTCCCCTCAATGCAAGAAGGTGCTAAGTGTATATATACATTATATATACACTATAATGGCTTAATTTATGAACCTTACTCTTACTTATTTGAAGTTACCTCATCTAGAATTGCACGAGTATCTTACATTTTATCGTGTAATCAGCACGATGTTTTTATTAGATTTCGCTCTTGAGGACAGGTTGGTATTCAGAGACATAAGGAGGGTTGGAAGCGACTAAACTAAGTTAGAATTTCTCGAGGCAAGAAGGTCGGTCCTTGGGCTAAACTCGTGCTTATTTTCTCCTTCATTTTACAGAATTTTGAAAGAAAATTTGCTGGAATTTATTCGTTTGAGACAAGTTCTTCCATAAAAACAAGTTCTTGTAATATAAAAGTAATTTTTTCGGTTCTTGAAAATACCAAACGCTTCTTCTTTTGTCACCTTTTTAATTTTTATTTTATTTGTTTAATTTTAGACAAGTCCTGTCAAATGAGCTGTAATTAACTATAACGTAAATACAGCGAAAATTTTGTATGCACAACGTGTCTATAACAATGGTCTGGGCAAATATCGAGAGAAAGAAAATCTGATATCATCAATTTATCCCTTTTCAATGGTTTATTCATGTAACACAAACATTTTCTGTTTTTCACATCGAATATTTTGTCGTCTGCAAAACCATTAGATTAGACTAGGCTGAAACTTTACCATTTGACATAAGCGGTTAAGCCCATTTCCACACGTTGACTCTTTTTGACTCTTTAATAGATAATTTTGGGAAAAGTGGAAAACTGAATGAACAAACTGCTTTCATTAAGCAACTTCTAATAAAAACTATTTACTTGAAATTGTCGTTTGCAGCATCTTTGAATTTGGAATGGTCTAAAATTTTGTCGTCTGGTAATGACTTGAATCAAACCAACCCATTCGTAACTAGATGTTTCAATTGACCGATTCCAACGTAATATACCGAGCTATGAGGTTCTGATATTTTATTTAAAAAAATAAAAAAGGCGTTTTTTGAATACGCACAGTATTTGTTTTCCACCGAAGTTATCTGAAGCATTCTTAATCAAAATTGGGTAAAATAGCTACACGGGTTTATCCGTTATAAAATGGTATAATGTCAATAAAATCGGTTTCAAGCGACCTTTCGATAAAAAGCATGTAAAGGGTTTTAAAATATTAGCTTAGATTACAAAAATGGTTAAGAAACATTTCCTCGATATAGAAAAGAACGATTTTGACTGTGAATACCACTTTGTTACTGAGTCTTTCTGGACCGGGGAGCTCGTGCTTACGGCATTAGCAGTAACTTCGGGCGTCCTTTGTTGAATTTGACTGAAGTAAGAGTCAAGGAACTGTTCTTGAATTAAGCCATTAGCACCTTCTTGCATTCAGGGCACGTCATGTAACCATATCCATTCACAGAATTTAAAGAAAATCTATATTTTGAACCCTTGTTGCAACCCATCTTTTGAAAGCGATTGTAAAAGACTTGATGCTAAGAAGGATATAACAGTGTACAGTAAAGCAGAGAAAATATTAAGACAAAAGGAGAAAATGCTGATTTTCAGCAAGTTCTTCTTTTGTCTCAATGCTTTCCCGTGCTTTTTTTGTTTGGGACGTCGAAACCAAGTTTGTTTGGGAAAGGGTTTATCGTCGACGCGCTGATCAGCCATAGAGCAGCTGTCGACAACAATACTGCTGTAAAAGTATGGTTAAGTCAGAATAAACAATCATCCTATTACGTCGGACCGATTTGTATACTGGTTCCAGGATCGTCTGATTCCGGCCAAGCAATAAAGACCATAGCCATTTACTAATTATAGGTAAGACTAGTCGAAACGAAACAATTTTGATGATAATCAAGACTTTTATGTAATATTGACGAGATATGTGCACGTGCGTCTCTATAATAACGTTTTCATAGGTAAACAATTTGTCTATAAACATCAGATTATCACAGGACCACTGTATGTGTGATGTTGGTGTACAGTTTGGTTTGTCACCGAGTGGTGAACATAGCTTTCACTTAAAGGTCAATTATGAGGGATATTTTCATTTTAATAGTGTGAAAAGTAGTAAAAACAACTTTTTCACGGCTCCTGTTTAAAATTTACCCCTCTCGCGAATCTTTATCATTGATAAACAATCTATTTCAATGTTTGCGTGCTTGAGAACTATTGTTGGCTCAAGATCGTATGGCACATGTTTACGTTTATTCAAATGTAAACAAATTATTGTTCCATTAAACGCAGAAAACACTGAACAATGAACAGACCGCCCTATCACTTTACCTAAATTTTCAACATGTTTACGTCACTACTCAAAAGTTTTTTGTCCAGTTTAGATTGGAATGGTCCGTCGTTAATTTACGTAAAATTGTGTACTGTATCCGCATTGTATTTTGCCGCAATGTGAAAATAAGATTTTATCTAATCTAGTTAAATAAAAATGTTGGGCTACCGTGGTCCGTTTGGATCGAATTTTTCAGTAAAGCTAATCATTAAAATATGCGTAATCTCCAAAAAATGAAAAAAAATAAATACGGTTCACATCCTGGTCATGCCGTACGGAAGGCACAGACTGACCAGGGTCGGCATTTTTGCATATGCAGTTAACCAATTACCATTTTAAGATAACGCGACAGATGTATGCACATGTAAATACTGTTAAGTCGTTGAATAATATGTTTATTAGCTGTAAATAGCGAAGCATGCGAAGTGTTCGGCATATCACGAGGGGTTCCGGAGTAGTAAAGGAGGGCTCTTTGGGGCACTTTTAGCAAAATGAACTTTGTTCTTTTTCTATATTGCCCCCAAGTGCCCTCCCAGGCCTTTTTGGCCCTTTTTTACCTTTTAATGCCATTTTTCGGCATTTTTGGCGTATTTGAGGGTTTTGACGTTTTTTTGTCAATATTGGTAGGGCACTTGGGGGCAATATAGAAAAAGAACAAAGTTCATTTTTCTAAAAGTGCCCCCAAGAGCCCTCTCAGACCAGGATGCTAGGCTTTTTGGACTTTTACCATGGGGGTTTGAGCTTAGTCGTTTTTTTTACCAGGGTTTGAACTTAGTCGTTTTTACCATGGATTTGGACTTAGTCGTTTTGACGAATCAAGGTTGAAAAGGCGCTAGTCTGCCCTCTGGTAGGGCAGATTAGCGCCTTTTTCAGGGTTTTGGACTTAGTCGTTTTTACCAGGGTTTTGGACTTAGTCGTTTTTACGAATCAGGCTGTTTGGCCATTTTTTAGGCATTTTTGGTCTTTTTGACGTTTTTGACGTTTTTTTTGTCAATATTGGTAGGGGAGTCTAGGCCATTTTTGACAAATGAACTTTGTTCTTTGTCTATATGGCCCAGACTACCCTCCCAGGCCCTTTTTTGAGTTTGGACTTCGTTTTTACCAGGGGTTTTGGACTTAGTCGTTTTTGACCAGGGTTTTGGACTAAGTAGTTTTACCATGGGGTTTGAGCTTAGTCGTTTTGACGAATCAAGGTTTTGAAGGCTCCCTGGACACGCGGAGAATGTGTCCAGGGTGCCCTCCCAAGCTTTTTGGTCTTTTTGGACTTTGTCATTTTGACAAATCGAGGTTTTGGTGTTTTTGGGTTTTGGACTTAGTCTTTTTTACCAGGCGTTTGGACTTAGTCGTATTGACCAGGGTTTTGGACTTAGTCGTTTTACCATGGGGTTTGAGTGAACTTTGTTAGGGTTTTGGCAACTCAATGTTAAGAGCTTGCGGTTTCTGGATTTTGAATTAGACAATTCAAGGATTTCCCCCGATTCGAGTGTTTGGTTATGACGATTCAATGTTTTTGACTGTCAAATCAACGTTTCGACGTTGTGTATGATTGGACTTACCGTTATCAACAAGGAAGGTTTAGAATCTATCAGTTGAGGAAGTCTAGTGTAATACAGAACAAAATGGACTTTTGTTCTGCTTTTCCACTGTACTGTCTTTATCAGTCAAACCTAGGAATATTGATAAATAAGAAGTTTGGACAATGGTTGAGCTTTGTCTGTGAACTTCTTCTAGGTTTCAACGAATCAAAGTTTTGAGCATATTGTCCGGATTTTAACTATCGATGTAAGATATTTATGGTTTTGTCTTTCAAGGATTTGATAATTCAAGGGGATGTCTATAACAATTCAATGTTTTAGGACAAATTCGTTTCAACGACGAGGGGGTTTGACCACTCGGTTTGGATTTCTGCGGATTTCTCCATGTGGAATCTATCAGTTGAGGGACGGCTGGTGATATAGAGAACGAAATGAACTTTGTTCTACGTTTACACTAGTCTACCCTCCAAAGTAAGGCTAAAGTGAACCTTAGGAAACCAACATTTCCAATGGTTGAACGTAGTCGTGTTTTTGAACTTCTCTGTTGGAATTCTAGGCTTTGATGATTCAAGGCTTTGAGCTTATGGTTTCCGAGTTTGGACTTACACAATTCAAGACATTTAAGGTTTTGTCTTTGTGATATTGAGGTTTTGGCTATGATATTTCGATGTTTCGACTTTCGTCAAGGATTCGACATTACGAATCAAGGTTTTGACGTTACTTACAAGATATGGCCAATCATCATGAAAGCTTCGCTTATTTGTAACCTGGTTAGGGTTTTTTGACGTTGTTAGTGCAACAACGAATGTTTGATGTTTGGACTTTGTCAATTCAACAACGAAAATTTGGATTCCAGTCATTGTTGGACTTAGACAATCTGATGAGTTTTCTGTGAGGACCTATCAGTTGAGGGAAGTCTAGTGTAATATAGAACAAAATGGACTTTGTTTTACTTTTACGCTAGACTGCCGTCCAAAGTCGGGCTCAATTTCTCTATGAATATTGGTAGAATAAGGAGTTGGGCAAATCGTTGAACTTAGACGATTTTGTGAATTTCACTGTTGGATTAAATGATTTCAACATTAATGAATAAAGGATTTGACAATCGATCTAAGTTATTCAAGGTTTTAACTTTGGTAATTAGAGGATTTGATAATTAAAGTAAAGGGGTTGACGATTCAATAGTTTGACGTTGTCGACTTCGTTTTTTTACTTTGTCAAGGATTTAATGATTTGTGGTTTTGGTGATTCAAGGTTTCTGAACTTGCGGTTTCCGGGTTTTGAATTAGATAATACGATGATTTTAACGATTCAGTGATTTGATGTTGTTGACTTAACTTCTCATCGCTTTGATTCTGAATGAGATCGTAGATTTAGTCGTTTCATCAACGATGCTTTGGTCTCATTCGTTTCAACAACGAGGATTGATTCCAGTTGTTTCGAACTGAGGCGTTTCAACAACGAGGGTTTAGACTTGGTGGTTTTGACAACATCAAGGTTTTGATGTTTTTAATTCATGGTTTGAGTGAACCTTGTTTTGGGATTTGGATTTAGTTGTTTTGACGAATCAGGGTTTGAATTGAGTCATTTCAACAATGAGGGTTTAAACTTTGGGGTTTCAACAACGAGGGTTGGATTCCAGATGTTTTGAACCTAGTCGTTTCATCAACGAGCGTTTTGTCTTAGTGGTTTCAACAATGAGGGTTGGATTCCGGTTGTTTTGAACTTACTTGTTCCATCAACGAGCGTTTAGACTGGGTAGTTTCAACAACAAAGTCTAGACATTTCAGTCGGTTTGGATTTCTGGATATTTTCTGTGTGTGATCACTCAGTTGAGGGAAGTCTGGTGTAATAAAGAACAAATGACCTTTGTTCTACTTTTACACTAGACTCCCCTTCTAAAGTGAAGGCGGTGGAGTGCCATGGGAATCAAATTTCAGTAGAGAAGTTGGAAAATGTTGAATTGTTTTTACGATCTTCTCTGTTGGGTTCAATGATTTCAACATTGCCAGGACCATACACCCCGTGTTTCCTCATTAACGGTGTTTCTTCTTTGCTTTTCCATGTTATTACTTCATAAATACAAATGAAGTATTCAATGTATTTAAAGTTGTTCGTAACTTTTTATTTATATTTTTTTATTTTTTAGAAAATATGTTTTTTAAAAAATATTTAAAAAAATATATTTCGAAAAAATATATTTTTTTTTTCAAAATATATTTTTTAAATATTTTAAAAAAAAAAAAAACATATTTTTTTAAAAAAATAAATCTTTATTTATTTTATTACTTTTCTGCTGAACATATTTGTTTCTTTAAAGGATTGAAATGAAATGACACAAAGTTATTTTCTAACTTTATTTACGTTTCATTAACAATATTTCATGAACAATATTTCCTTAACATATTTACAATCATTTCTATATTCCTTACAAAACTTTCTTCAGAAAGTTGACAATGTTCTTTCGCAATGTTCAAGATATTTCTTTTATTATATTCACAATGTTCTTTCATGTTATTCCTTTCCCCCATTGAATTCAATCACAATGTTCACAAAGTTCTTTCACAATGTTTTTCCACGTTGTTCGTCCATAGAAGTATTCCATAAGAAACAATGTTATTAATAATATCATTATTTCCTATTATGTACACTGTTCAGTTTGTTCTCCGATACTGATATTTATTGTTCACTCTTTCTTATTTATATACCTTTAGACTTTTATGTCCAAAAGGCACCGTGTCTGTACCATTGACAATGACCCTCTTTGTATATACAGATCTGAATGTTTTCGTTTGAGGCTCACTTGTCACTGTTCTGTCCTTATGCCTTTTTATTCTACAGTCATAGGTAATCTTGATTTCTGTAGAAGGGTCTTGCATGCATTTGGTGAATGTGTCAAAGTTCACCAACTGACATGTTTTGTAGTCTAATGTGACTCCTTTTACTTTACATTTGCTTGATATTTCCCCTTTGTCTGATATCATTTGATATGCATAGTTCTTTGGTCCCAAACCTCTGAACTTTACAATTCTTGAGGTTGGTTCTTCATCAGTCCATTTCCCAAGTCTACTGTTAATGATGGGTGGGTTCCAAAGCTTTGGATCATGAATATACATACAACTGTCAGTGTCAAAATAAAGACATCTCTCATTCACCTTCTCAATCACCTTGTATAACTCCAACCTTGCATAGGCTGTTACATAAGACCCAACTATAACGTTAGCTGTAGCATGGGTTTGAATATGATCAAGCATGTTTTCGTAATTGACCAGAATGAAGGGGCACTCTTCACTGAATATTTCCACATGTTTCACTTTGATTGATGGATTGTTGATCAATTCAAAGTACTTGGAGGGAGATGCAATGTATTCCGTTTGTGTCTGCACTTCTCTTTGAGCTAGTTTTCCCCAGAGACAGTTCAACACGATCTTGGCAAAAGATCTTCTACCTTTGTTTTTCTTAATCATTGTTGGATCAAGTTTGATACCTTCTTCTTTCTCATAATCCTGAACAAATTGCTCTTTATCAGATTGAGTACTACACCAAGTAGGATAACCACTTGCTTCCTGTTTGATTTTCAGGAAGTTGTCAACATACCCCTTAAAGAATTTGTCAGAGAGTGAATCGAAATGCCATATCTCAAAGACATGTAGCACATGATAACCTTTATCCATTGCATTGAAAAGTTCGACCGTAACCCATGTTCCAATGAGAGCTCTTTCATCTTCATTGTGAGTGCACGTTTCTGAACTGTTCTCTGCACATGTTCTACATAGAGGGAACATCATTTTGTGGTTGCAATGCACAGGTAGAACGGGGTGGAGGAGATCATCTGGGGGAAGAACTTTACATTTGACAAGACCCTCATACTGTCTTATGTTCTGAATGTCAATGCTTTCACTAGTTAACACTTTAGGATGGCTAACAGGATAGGATTTGTATTTGCATACGTATGGGTACAAAGAACAGATATCAATGTATTTGATTTCTGTCTCGCTTGATTCATCTATGTCATGCGAGAGTTTAACTGCATTACACCGACCTCCATACAACCCTTCCCTGGGATCAATAGGGTCGGAGTATGGGAACAAATCACGAATGATTCGAGCATACTCCTTGTTTGTCTTAACCTTTGCATCGAATTCATGTTCCCAAATGAACACAACTTGATAACCTCTCTGTCTCAAATACTCTAATCTTTTCATTGTTCCTTCATACAAACTTTCCATAGTTGAACCATTGATTGGGCTTTGTTCTGAACGGTTCGGGTAGCAAACAGGGCAACCATGATATAGATCACCTAAGAACTCATACACAGTGTTTGACGGGGCATGAAATCCGTCTACACTGTAACCTCCAATTTCATATTCACCCCCATTTCTAGCATGGTGAATATGAATCTGTTTCTCATTTGCTATGCTCTGAATCCAACGAATTGCTTTCATTGAGAATCGACGTTTCGATGAATCTTTGCTTGATATGATCGCAATTTGATCCTTTGGTAAATAATTGCTTCTCCAAACCTTGTTACAAGCATCAGCTATAGTGATAGCTTCAAGGAAAGGATCAATCCCTCCATGTTCAAGAAAGACCTGTCTGAAATGACCACAACCCCGTCTGAGAATATCAACATCTGAACGACAGTAGGACTCCATTTCCTTTTGAAAGTTGAAATTTTCCTTCTTTTCAACTTTGTCATTATACCATTCTATGAACTCTTGTCTTATATCAGGTTTCATTGAATCAACCATGTAATATGAACTGTCAAGATAAGGACCATTGTATTCCCAAAACTGATCAGTGTTTGCAAGATGTGGAAAAAATCCCTTTTTCATCTCTTCAAGTCCAAATGTGTCAGGAAAGCTCCCCAATCTAAAGCTCATGAAGTTATAGGAGTCTATCAATCTAACTCCATTCATGTGAATTGATATTATACTGTTCCCATTCATGATAAGTTCTGGGGGTTTATTTCCTATTCTTATGATTTCATTCAGTATGAACTGCCCATCATATCCTTTGAAATTATGTGCAATAGCTGTCATTCCCTTGTGTTTCTTAGAAAAGAGCCATGTGCAGAAGTCATTGAGCGTGCTTTCACCTTGAAATATCACTTCTCGACCTTCATGAAATTCACTACAGGTTGAACAGCGATATTCAAGTGGTTTACATATGCATTCATTGCAAGCTCTCTGTGCAATACAGTAATTAGGAATATGAACACCAGTATCTTGCTTACATTCAAAATCGTAGAAAATGAACAATGGTTTCTTCTCTCCCGATTTCTCATTTTTCTTTGTCTCATCCTTGTCATTTTTCAACATCTTACTTTCGTAAGGTTGAATATGACAACGGTGATCGAAAGATGTTATCTTCTTGCAGATATGACACTTCTTTTTTCCAGCACAGACATGGTTCTTACGTCTCACATTGTACATTTCATTGCATTGACTGCAGCGTTTAACCAATTCACAGATAGTTTTCTCTTGTTTACCGTGAACTAATTTGTGATTTGCAAAACAGTCGTTCCCGTAGAAACTTCTGTTACAATCTGAACAATGAATTTCTCCAAACTCTTTGTTACATGGTAGCTTACAGAAACAAGCTGAACATATATTCTTACAAATATGATTCTCACGATTCTGATATGCAACATCACATAATTCACAATAATAACTACAACTTAGAAATCCTGTGATACTCGTGATACTGTCAAAATGTCCTTGGTGATAGTACAGATGTATAACTTTACTGTCAGAGTTAACAACTGGATGTTGAAATGTCATTTCCACCGATGAGTGTTGCTGGTGAACTTTGATCACATAGTTCCTTGAATACAAATATGTTTGAATAATTTTGTATTCATCAACTCCACATCGTTGGTTCGGTGAGATACCGACTTCCTCCAACAACCGTTTAGCTTCTTGTTCTTGAAACGGTCTGTTCGACTTCCTTATTTTTTCCCATCTTCTTTTCCATTCGTCTGTGTCTTCCTTCTCAGCATAACACATTGATACCACGACAGATCGGGCAAAACACATACTATCCTCTGAATTCTTGATTTCAACGACAGAATGTTTCTTTTTTGCAAAGACCTTGGTATCAAGATCGGATGACCACAGCTTTCTACCAGAACCATATGGTGGCTGTGTATGTGTGATGATGAATCTCATTTCTCCGTCGTCTACTTTGAATTCAGTGTTGGATTGCATCACTTTCTCAATTTCACCCAATATAACTTCTCCGTTCAGATTAATCACATCGATGAACGGGATATGTATCCCCATATCCAGAGATGGATGAGTGATTGTCAATCTGATCTTATCTGTAGGTTCTGCTTTCAATGTTTCATTGACCTGTTTCGTAATATCGTCGAACAATGAAACAAGTTCTTGCGGTGCTAAATCATCGAATTTCTTGAAAATCACATTCATAACATGTGATACCGTTCTGAAGATTCTCGATTTCTTGTTTGCCAAAGAGACAAGTTCATACCTTTGTCTCAATGTTGCTTTCTTCTCTTCTTCATCAAGTTGTTTTCCATTTACTGGATCTTCATTGAATTGTTCTCCAGAATTCGAATCTTCACCAAATGTTTCTTTTGGTTCTTCATTTTCTAAATCACTTTCAATGATAGGTCTCACTGTTTTCTTTTTGTAGCCAATATCATCTTCTGAATCACTGCTATCGAGTCTGATTCTTTTCCACTTTCTTTTGTGAAGTGGAATCCAAGTATCATCGTCTTGTTTCTTTCGTTTAGGCATTGTTATTCGTTTGCTTTCCAGTAAGGAAATGATACTGAGCAGGCAAAGGATAGGGGTTTATATAGCAATCGTCGATCTCGAGCTGGGAAATCTGTATAAATAGGACCCGATTTCGATACAAATCATTATTCAGTTGTAAAACTTGAAAGAAGTCATGGAAAGTAAAAACGCAAGGAGTAATTTTGAAGTTAATTCAACTTCTGCGAACAGAAGACAAAATGCAGGTGTTTGTGAACCCACATACACACGAATACGAGATAACAAACATTCCGTATTATTACAAGATCACCCATATTGGTAAATATGTTGGGACATTCATATCGGAGCAGATGGATAAGGATGAATACCACATTACGAAACGGAGAGTGTTCGACACACTCACAATAGATGAGATGTATGGCAATGACGAGTATGGAGTGCCAAAGAAGAGAGTAGGATTCTGCTTCATTTGTCATAAAGCCGGTCACTGGGCGAAGAAATGTCCAGAGAAAGACAAACAACCATCACATTTCATCTTTGTCTTCGTGAACCCAACAACTCATGACGTTAGGATTTCAAAAACAATTGAACGTTCAATAGAAACTGACGGATTGCAATATGTTGGGGCAATAACATCGTATTGTAATGATTACAGTAGGTACAGTTTAAAGACACACCGTGGAATGGAAAATTTCTATTACAAGATTCAAACCATCATTGGAAATCGACACCGTTCAATCGAGACACAAACTCTCGATACACAAACTGTCGAGATACCAACACTGGAGACACAAAGTCTCCGGGAACGAATAAAGCAGTGGTTGGAAAAACAATCTTTCAAAGAAACAGTCACTAATAATACTGGATCAGTGCAGGGTTCATCGATGGAATCGTTGGAAAAATCTGACAATGTTGAAGAATCAAATATTGAATCAGTGCAGAGTTCATCAGAGAAAAATGCTGGCGAAGAAAATAACCAGGGGAAGGATTGTTTCTTCTGTAAAACCAATGATCATGGCAAAGACATTTGTCCAAAAATTGTGAAACCAAAGAGAATCTCCAGAAAGAGGAAAACGAAAAACATTTCGCCGGTTCCAGCCAAGAAACAAAAACTTGAATCATAGGACAGTTGAATTTCAGTGATGAACATTTCACATGTTAAATAAAGTTATTTCCATTGTCTAACTTTCTAATGTACATATGTTCAATGTTTATATTGTTTGCAATGTTTTTCATTCAATGTTTACATTCATTAAAGATTGATAGATTCCAGACTTATTTCTTTTTTCCCCAATAAGTTGAGCAATGAATGTGACAGATCTTTGGAATGGTTTAAACATCGCACATCCGAGTCGTCAAACATTGATTCATACCCAAAGATCTATCCATAAAACTAGGATTCAAAAGTGCATTAATTTAGAAACACAAGATACATTCGAAAATCTGCTAGCAGAACCATTTCATATTGTTTCAGCTATAGGATTTTCGAAATCAGACCTCTGTTATTTCATCAGAAATCAAGAAAAAACACACTTCAATTCACTGTCAAAACCCCAAAACAATCATAAGCAAATTAATGGAACAGAAATGGATCGTAATTTCAGGTTTCAAAAGGCACAATTTCATTTTCCCCAATATTTCAGTGGACAAAAAATACAGGTTAAAGAAATATTGGGGAATGGATAAAAGTCATAAAATAACAGAGTACGCTACTTTCGGGAAATGTAGAGTCTATGCGATTCCTGGAAATACCCCCATTTTCCGAAAATACAAATACACTCGTTCTAGGAAAAAATCAATACCTCGATACACTGTAGATTTAAGGTACAATACCCGTAATATGGGCTTTTTGAGATTCATAAAACATCGGATTTTTCGAGCGTCGTCGTTACGTATCTGAACTTATTCGGGTGCGGTCGTAAACATTCGACGGTGGAACTTTCCACCGCCGCATGTTTTCGATGTCGGTCCAAATAATATTCCGACGATGCCCGAATCTCATTAGGGGTAGACTTCCTTAAAACTGTATTGAGCGATGAAATTTCCAATACACAAAAAAAAATCTTATCGGACAGATATTATAGCGTCAAATATTTACGTTTTAAACCAGGATTATTTCTTAAACAAAAGAAGTGAAATTAGCATTTCTTTTTGCCGTTTTTAGTAACAACCATGAAATCACAATATGTCTTTATTAGCTCACCTGAGCACGAAGTGCTCAAGGTGAGCTATTGTGGTCACTTTTTGTCCGTCGTCCGTCTGTCCGTCTGTCCGTCTGTCCGTCCGTCCGTCCACAATTTCGTGTTAACACTCTAGCATCTACAAATATAAGCCAATCTTGACCAAACCTGGTCAAAACATGTATGACCATAAGATCTCGGATGAGTTCGATTATGGGTCAGATCGAACCAGAAAGTCCGGAGTTATCTGCCCTTGAATGCGAAAAATAGCTAGTTTTGACATTGTTAACACTCTAGTATCTACAATTATTTATCAATCAAAACAAAACTTTGACACAATGTTGGTGACCATAAGATCTCGGATGAGTTTGATTTTCAGTCTGATCAGACCAGAAGGTCTTGAGTTATGTGCCCTTGAAATTGACAAAATTGACATTTTCGACTGTTTTCGACTTTGTTTACACTCTAACTTCTACAAATACTGACCAATCAAGACAAAACTTTGAGACAATGTTAGGAACCATAAGATCTTGTATGAGTATGATTTTCAGATTGATCGGATCAATAAGTCATGAGTTAAACGCCCTTGAATTTGACAAAATTGCCGTTTTCGACTGTTTTTGACTTTGTTTACACTCTAGCATCTACAATTATTGACCAATCAAGACAAAACTTGATCACAATCTTAGGGACTATAAGATCATGTATGAGTTTGATTTTCAGATTGATCAGATCAAAAGGTCATGAGTTAAACGCCCTTGAATTTGACAAAATTCCCGTTTTTGAATGTTTACGACTTTGTTTACACTTTAGCATCTACAATAATTGTTGACCAATCAAGAAGAAATTTGGACACAATGTTGCTGAACATAAGATCTTGCACCAGTTTGAATTAGCTTAATTAGAGTAGAATTTGCTGAGCCCTTCAAATTGACAAATTTGCCGTTTTCGACTGTTTTTACTCTAACAACCACAAATAGCGACAAACCGAGACAAAATTTGGACGCAATGTTGTTAACCATAAGTTTGTTTTCAGTCTTAAAGTCACAAGTAATTGATTTGAACAAATCTGTGGCTCATATCATCTTGGTTCAGGTGAGCGATATAGGACCATCATGGTCCTCTTGTTACTATAGGCGTTCAAACATAGTGAGAAAAGGCTAGTTGTTTTGTTATTTCCATCAAGCTAAAACCCGAGTTATTCACCAAACCCAAGAGTCAAAAGTCAGCGCCTTGACTTACGAGGGTAACCTAACGAAAAAAGTAGAACAAAGTTAATTTGTTCTATATTTCATCACATTATCCTGATATATTCCACACAGAAAAGACCCAGAAATCCAAACCGACTGAAATGCCTAGACTTTGTTGTTGAAACTACCAAGTCTAAACGCTCGTTGATGGAACGACTAAGTTCAAAACAACTGGAATCCAACCCTCGTTGTTGAAACCACCAAGTCTAAACCCTCATTGTTGAAACGACTCAATTCAAATCCTGATTCGTCAAAACGACTTAGTCCAAAACCCAGGTAAAAACGACCAAGTCCAATTAAATAGACTAAGTCCAAGCCCCAAAACACCAAAACAAGGTTCACTCAAACTATGACAAAGTCAAAACCTTGAATTGAAGAAAGTCCAAAACACCAGCAAGGTTCAATCACTGAAATCCAAACCGAGTGGTCAAACCCCCTCGTCGTTGAAACGAATTTGTCCTAAAACATTGAATTGTTATAGACATCCCCTTGAATTATCAAATCCTTGAATTGAAAATCCTAAATAACTAGATCGACAGTCAAGGCAAAAATAAAAATTCAACGTCAAAAACCATTGAATCGTCAAAACGTTGCATTTCAAAAAAATTGAAATCAGAAGTACCCGAACTGTCAAGACCCCCCACCTTAGACAAACTACTCTACCTAGTTCTAAATGTTTCTAGTTGTTTGCAAAAATAACGTTTATAATATTGGTGAATAAATTGCAATGGTATCAAAATAATTCGAGCGAAAGAATTTAGTTACTTTGAAAATGCATCGGGGGTAGAATTAATTGACAGATAGAAATTTATGTCCTTAAATAGATGTACAAATATCAGAATTCCGTTAGTTGTTCTACAAATGTTGAATTGAAAAGTACACTTGAAAATGGATAACATACACTCTTTCTTTGTTACAATCCCCAGTGACAGTTCTATACATATTCACCCAGATAATACTCAAAGTCAATTTCAAACAGTATTGCCTAAGAATGTTACATTGAACAAAGATGATTGGGAAGTAGCTTTAGTTCAGCTAATAACACCTTCTCAATATATGAATATCCTCCCCAATGAGGCAGAATTTGACTTAGTGACAACAAGCAGAGCATTCGGGAAAGAAGTTGCTGTTTTAACACGACAGGATACAGCAATACAAATAATCGCACTTGAAAATGAAATGCAGAAGCCTGTAGATACGTGGGCGATTCGGTTTAAATTTCCAGCAGGACCTTATATTTCTCCATCTCATTTACTGAATACAATAAATGACACTATTCAAACAAAGATTGGTGAAATCCTACAACAAAGAAACATGATCATCAATGTGCGTTTTTCAACATCTTCATTGCGTCCACAGATGATATTCGAAAATTGTGATCATACAGGAATAAAATTTAACCCTGTCTTATTCCAGAAGTTGGGCGTTTTAGATGAACATAAAAGCACTATCATTTATCCGTATACAAAACAAAATGAAATATTCAAATATACCCCTAACATAAATGCAGGGTATAATCACTTGTTTATTTGTTTGGACATAGTTGAATATTCCATCGTTGGGGACACATCAGCACCTTTGATTCATACTGTGCCTTTCATGTCAGTAGATGGGGATGTGCATATCAACCATAAAATTAAGAAACCACACTTTGTTGCCTTATCCAAATCTCAATTTAGAACTATCAGTGTTAAAATAACAGGCGAATATGGTTCTCCATTTCGTTTCATGTTCGGAAAGACTGTGGTACAACTTCATTTCAGAAAAAATAAATGAAATAATTCAAGCTAATCATTGTGGGGAAAGAATAACTATTTTTTAGTTATAAACTCAAAGACAGTGGTTTTCCGAAAGTAATTCCTGGAAAATACGAAGTTGCACTCCGTAACCTTGGCTGACCTGATTTATACAAGAAAAAATCAATACTGCTGGATAAAACTGCGCTTTATGAGATCAAACTTTTCCCCAATACACAATAACTAGTGATAGTGAATTTACCCCGATTGGACCTTGGCTTCCTCAACAAATCAAAAATTAATGATTGCAAATGATTTCATATACAAATGAAAGCCCAGCAAAAACCGGTCGTAGAGAGACCTTTAGAGGAAAACAACATAGGAAAGGAATAATTTCGATTGTGAAATCATGCCAAAAGAAAATTGTTGAATCGAAGGAAAAATTTCAAAAGACAATGAAATCTGGACATTAGAAAATCTTGACAGTAGAAAACATGTACGGAATGTCTCCTCTCCACCAATATTTACATGTTCAATATAGTATTTCCATTCATTCAATGTGATCATCCATTGATCTAATCACCTTTTGTCTTTTTCCTTCAATCTTTTAATTCAATATTTTCATTAAAGATTTTCAGAATATCTTTTGTATTCATGAATATCAAAAGATAGAATGGTAATAATATGGTTAAAAAACATTTTCTCTTGATATCCAACAATTTATCGTAATGGAGCTAGTTTCGGATTCAAGCTGTACATCTGTTGTTTCCAAATTTCATCCTCAGTTGGTGGTGAGAAAAAACAGTCAGAAAGATCTTGACTAGTTGGTGGTGAGAAAAAAGATCTTGACTAGTTGAAAAGTTAACGGAATGTCAACATCATCCATTCTCCTTTTCCACCTATAAATCCTTGTTGGATGATTGAAGATAGGTTATATATAATTTTTTCACTGCCTGCTTTCTACTGTATAATTCTTGGAAAAATCCGCTTTCCTCTTGAGCTTATTGTCGTTAAAAAAAGTAAATTTCAAAATCATATCTCCGATGAGAAAATAAAAATACATATCCAATCGCTCTCCAGAACCTTTAAAAAAAAATGAATCCAGAAGAGTACGACAGATCATTTTCACTGAACTAAATGGAATCTTCAGTGTGGAGACAAAGAAAATATTCTTGGAAAACACACAAATATCCTGAGACTTTCATGATTAAAAAGGACTTTGTGATCAACGAAAGGCTATCCCGACCGGTAGGCTAAGTCAAAAAAGGGGAAACGTAATAATTCATACAGAAAAGAAGACAATTTTGGGGTTTTCATCAAGCAAAATGAACATAAAATCACTAGAAACATAAACAATTGTTTGGAAAGTTTTAAACCCCCAGTATACGCTTAACCTTGAGATAAAAATCAATACACAATGCTTTAAAAACTTGACCGAGATTTCAAATACACATACATGTATATCTATGTAAAGTTCATCTTGCAATTTAACCTGAATTATATTTCGTAGTAAAAATGTTAGAATTCGCATTTTTCTTTTGTCGGTTTTTTTCAAAAGGTTACAGAAAACAGCAACAGAGTCTAGTTTCAGACAAGTAAAACAATATATTCATAATATGCCTTTATTACTTTAGGTGTTTAAACATAGTGGGAAAAGATAAGCTAGATCTATTTCGATATTTCTGACAACCTTAATCTGGATCATTTCACCAGAGTCGAAGTCTAGCGCCTATGGAAAAAAAAGGCAGTCTGTTGTCACAAAGAACTTATTTTGTTGTATCATACCAGATCACCCTCTGATAAATTTCACACGAAAAAAGACCTCAGATTGTCTAAGCCCAACAATGCCTGGAATCGATCCCTCTTTGTTGATTTTTTAGTTGAAATGACTAAGTCAAATTGCCACAGATTAAGAAGACTCTAAAGTCAAATAAAAAAATGATAAACTGTTTAAATCGAGAACATCGTTTGAAACGTAGAATTCTGTAACACCGTCTCAAATGGCATAATCTGAGGGTGACAGAATTTCAAAGTTTCTGGACAACAAAATGAGAAAATGATAATTACAAGCGTTTTCTTCTTTTGGTGTTTTTTCCAATATCTATCCTGCTACGAATATCAGTTTGATTGAATGGGGCTTATCACGTCAATCAACTGCTCATATCGCGACGGTTGGAGCAACTTACCATGGATTCCTGTAATTTCTAGTACTGCCACATTATCCTTACCGGGGCGAGACTCAAATTATTTTCCCACATAGGTTAACTTTTATCACACCATTGGTGGGAGACAATTTGCGTTAATAACTAATGGACAAAGCTCATTTTGTTCTATACTACACATACTTCCATCTAAGTGCCAGGCCCCTCCCAGAAAACATGATCAACATAGAGAAATCCTCAGTCAGAAATAAAATATGACAATATGAAAACCTTGTATTGTCAAAATTGTGACAAAGTCATAACCCTTAAAATAAAAAAGTCAATCACTGAAATCAAAACCGTATGACCAAAACCCTCCCATCAGATCCAAAGAGATGACGGTATATAAATTCATGCCAGATACGATTTCAGTATCAGTTGCTTATGGAAAGAGAACCAATAACGTCGAAAATTAGTACATGTTCAAGTCCGTTAGATCAAATGAAACAAGGACCAAGCACGGAATGTTGGAATCATAGCATTCTGTGCGAATCTGACTCTCGGGTACATGGTGTAAACATTAAAGAACAGATATTTTTGGGGTCAAAAGTTAACCATTTAAAAATGTTTGTTGTTGAAGACCACCTATCTGTGAAGGTTTACCAAGCAAACATTCTCCATGCATCAGTTGACTGTATTGTGAATGCTGCAAACAAGAATTTGCAACACGGTGGCGGAGTTGCTAAAGTCATATCGAAGGCGGCAGGTTATGAACTTGATAAAGATGGAAGGGAATATGTTAGCAAATATGGATATATTGGAGTGGGGGAGGTGTGCTGTACAACTGCAGGACGTTTGAATTACAAGTGTGTGATTCATGCTGTTGGACCAAATTGGAGAGAGTACAGACCATACAGCAGGGTAAATAATTATAAATATTGAATTACATTCGACTGATTTTCAATAAGATAGTTATTGCAAGGTATCTTTGATGATAAATGTTTGTCGTAATAACGTTTTATTTTGAGATATCCTTTTGTTATCTATAGACAATCGGTGCCTCGCTAGTCCTGTAAATCATACGTACGATTTTTAAAAGTTATACCGATATGGTGAAAGACGATAGACTTAGCTTTGACTGAAATCCTACCATACTTCATAAAAGTATATTCTCAACACCTTTTTTCTAGGATGATGTGAAACGGTGTGAGGTAGATCTGTATAATGCGATTTTCAACAGTTTAAAAGAAGCAAATAGAAGGCATCTTGAGTCAATAGCATTCCCTGGAATCAGTGCAGGTATGTCATACCACGAAATATGTCAACTTGTGTTCTATCAAAAAATGGATTAGTTCCATAACCTTTTATTGAATATATGACGTTGGATTATTCATTTCACATTTCCTATTATTTGGGAGAAATGACGAAATGTATATTTTGTCCTTAGAAAAGGTTATTTCAAGCAAAGGTTATTTCAAGGTTGTTGGTAATCTGTCCATTATTCTGTCTTTTTATTCCCTTTACAGGGGTATATGCATGTCCGTGGGAACTTTGTTTCACGCAGTATGCAAACGCCATCACAGAGTACAGTCGTTTACCTCCAGAGAAAAGAAGCGTACGTGAAATCCATTTCGTGGACACCAACGAAAACTTAGTGAAACAAATGCAGTATTCATTCAATGCTTTGTTACATGGAAAGTGAATTTCATTTGCCTCTTGTACAAAAGAATATTGAATATTGTCAATATCATAAAAAAGGAAAATTCTCCATGGATTCACTAGTTCGTGGATAAATCAGTGGTGTGAAAAGGTGAAACAGTCGTGGAAGTAAAGATGTACGCAAACGAATTACAATATATCTTAGACAATGGCATGTGGATTAAAAACCTTCATGCAAATGTTTGTGCAAAAGATAAGTTACCAAAACAAAAACCACGACATGTTAATGCCTATATCATCAACACCGAGAAATCCTATAAGTCGGAAGAACATTGGGTAGCAGTGGTATTCATCAGAAATGGTGAAACGTTATACTTCGATTCGTATGGTTTACCACCTCTGGAAATGGAAATAATCAGTTTCATTCGGAATAATTCACTATCATGGACTTTCAACAATCAAATGTTACAAAGTGTGTTTGGACAAGTGTGCGGTCACTATTGTGTATTCGCATTGGATGCTGTTTCAAAAGGATACGATCTACAGAAATTACTCCGGAAACATTTACCACAAAGAACCTTCACAGAAATGATCGTTTAGTATCATCGTGGTTTATGCAAAACTTTAATTATCTGTTCTAAAATTGTTGTAAATAGCTTGTGTTACTTGTTCATAGTTCATTGTTCGTTGTTCATAGTTCTAGTTCAATAAAATAACAGAAATAAATATATCCTCTTTATCCATTATTTCTTCCCCTATTGCGAATAAGCGAAACGTTCATGAAGATTGGCCACATCTTGAAAGTTACGCTATACATAAAACTGATTCTCACAATCATAACAACGGGGACAGCTTCAACCCTCGGATCGAATTCTCCGTAGAATTCCTTGATATCCGAGAGAGAATAGCCCTCGTTGTTACAACGACTAAGTCCAAAATCCTGGAGGTCACTCTGGCTACGCGGCAAAACGTAGCCAGAACCCCCCTCCAAAACCCTGATTCGTCAAAACGACTAAGTCCAAAACTCTGGTAAAAGCGAAGTCCAAACTCAAAAAAGGGCCTGGGAGGGCACTCTGGGCTAATATAAACAAAGAACAAAAGTTCATTTCTCAAAATTGGCCTAGACTCCCCTACCAATATTGACAAAAAAACCGTCAAAAACGTCAAAAAGACCAAAAATGCCTAAAAAAATGGCCAAACAGCCTGATTCGTAAGAACGACTAAGTCCAAAACTCTGGTAAAAACGACTAAGTCCAAAACCCTGAAAAAGGCGCTAATCTGCCCTACCAGAGGGCAGATTAGCGCCTTTTCAACCTTGATTCGTCAAAACGACTAAGTCCAAATCCCTGGTAAAAACGACTAAGTTCAAACCCTGGTAAAAAAACGACTAAGCTCAAACCCCCATGGTAAAAGTCCAAAAAGCCCAGCATCCTGGTCTGAGAGGGCACTTGGGGGCAATATAGACAAAGAACAAAAGTTCATTGGTCAAAATGCCCCCAAGTGCCCTACCAATATTGACAAAAAAACGTCAAAACCCTCAAATACGCCAAAAATGCCGAAAAATGGCATTAAAAGGTAAAAAAGGGCCAAAAAGGCCTGGGAGGGCACTTGGGGGCAATATAGAAAAAGAACAAAGTTCATTTTTCTAAAAGTGCCCCAAAGAGCCCTCCTTTACTACTTTCCGGCATACCTATCACCCGTGGACGATAAGTCTGTTGACCTTTCCGTTTGGTCTGCTCTGCCGGGTCAAGTCTCGCGGTCTATACAGCACTGTTTTGTTTACATTTCGACAAAATGTAAACATGTGCCATACGATCTTGCGCCAACAATACAGTTGGCTTCACATCGTATGACACGACACGTGTTTATATTTTGTTCAATGTTCAATTACATTTGAACGAAATATAAACATGTGCCATACTAAGTGGCGCCAACTGTAATACGTTATTACGAAAATATAAACAATATCGCATGATTTTTATCGAGATAAAAACCAGTGCCGTGTATCAGTTTATCTTGGCCCCTAGGCAGTTTGGCCCCCGGGGGCTTAGCTACCACTGTATGAGTATCTTAGCCCCCACCCTGGGTATCTTGGCCCCCGACTTAAATATTTTCCCAGATTCCCCTAAAATACAAAACAATGTCTATATCTGCTAGACCTACAGTTAAATGTAAAGAAAAATCAAAGTTTGATGTATTTTGGTCAAATCAATTTTCACCTTTTTGGCTCGGAAAAGGGGCGGGGCCAAGATACAATCGCACATTCTTTCAATTTCGAAATGTGTTCATGCTCGTTCCACACGTTTTTCTCTTATCAACCAAGATATCGAGAAGAAAACTCGTCGAATAACCTCTTTGCTTAGCCACACCATGAAAGATGAATAAAAATTGATTGCAATTACGAGTTAATAAGCAGTATAATAATGTAAAGATCGGTCACTCCCGTATGTTCCACTTTATTTGTCTTGATTATATTATAAGTGACCAGGAGTCGATTCGGAGATGTCTTCACGACCGACTAGATACAGCCAACTGCCCGCACAATCCTGAAATGAAAGCTTTGTATGAAAGAACATTCGACTACTGTGAAGGTGAATATATACCACTAGCCGTGCAGATACGTGAGTGTTTTATTTTTTTTTTCTCTCTATCTTTTTAACCATTTCCTGAATAAAAATTTAAGGGTGTTCTACATTCAAACAAACTACAATCGACAACACTAAGTTAAAGCAAAATGAGACTGATTTCCACTGTTTTCTTCGTTACATCATCATCTTGCTGTCTCAGCAGAGATTGAACTCACTACACCTTTCCATTTCTGCTTGTCTGGAAATCTTCCTTATGGATCGACGTATCCTGTTTTATCCTATCTGGGACAAGTTCGGTACATATATGTTTTCCTGAGCACTCTATACAAGAGCCGTATATTCCAGTTCCATTTTGAAAAGGATTAAATACTGGAACCAATTTTAATACTTTTAAATACATATAAATTTATCAAATTCTTCTTAAAAAATTATCTTATTCAAAGTTTTTTTAATTCTCGATCTCTTTATTTCTACACATCTCACTTTTAATGACTCAAAACATAAGTGTATAACTCGAAATATATCCATAATTCGAGGTAATTCGAAATACATTTTATATTAATTATCATTCGTACCAATTTACACCTGTTTATCCTTTCCCCAAACAAGTCCTGGTTTCAAAGTCCCTGATAGAAAATGCTTGGACTAGCAAATGACAAAAAAGATCATTAAACAACACCAATTTTGTCGTCTGCAACAACTTTCAATTTGGACTTAAATGTTGTTGTTTTGGAAAGGTTAATCTAGGGATTAAAATATCAAAATATATTTTTTCAGTCCTCGAGACAAACTTAAACGCTTCTCTGAGCGACAGTTGTTCGGACATTTTATTCAATAAACAACTGAAGTTGTGCGACAAAACAAACAGACCAAACAGACCAACGAGTCGCTATAGGACCATTCTCGAAGAAATCGATTACACGAACAGGTACGGCAAATATTAGGATATTCCTTTTTTGAAGAAGTTGAAGATAACTAAATGAATGTTGGTGAATATCAGATTTGTTGATATTATGGCACAGAAAATAGTGAGACAAAAGAAAAATATGCCGATCTCTTTCTCTTCAATGTTTTCCCAAGCCTTTTTCTATCAGATACGTCAAAACAAGGTCTTGCTTGATAAAGGATTAAATGCATGAGATGACGTTTTGCGATAGAACAAAACGATTCAAATTGTAGCTATCCATTGCGTGCTGGGAGAGAAACATGTAATATGGACGTTATGCAAATGCAACATGTTTTTGGAAAATATGAGGAATGTCGGAGACGTCATTCCTAACTTAAGACAAGCAATGACAAACTTTGAACAAGCCGGGCATACAAACACTTTTTTTATGTTTTACCAGTAAGCTTTCACATATCACGCGAATGACAAATGGTGGTAGTTTGTTACCATTACTTGAATTTCAAGGTCCTTCTGAGTTCTAGGCTGAAGCTTACATTCTAAACAGTGTGTCAGATATAGCGTGGGTATTGACCATCGAACTTAAGTCTACATAAACATCAGATTTAGCTGCTTCTTCGGCACTTGGGCACGAATTGGTCGTTGCAAAATATCGATGACTGAAAAATCAAATAAATAGACTCTTTCTTACTTTTTTCGTTCAAACTGAAAACAAAAGTGAAAAATTAACGTTGGACTAGAGCTTTTTAACTCGAGACTATTTTGATTTAATTGTACGAGTTGAAGTTTATGTGACCCGTCACGCTAAAAGGGACCTTATAGCGAGTGTGAAAAGCATCGACCCTAGTCAGTCTGCGCAGTCCGCGCAGCCAGACTAGGGCCGACACTTTTCAATTTTATGTAATTTTCTAAATCCGGAAAGTTTTCACTGTCTTACTACATGTTCATTTTTCGCATACGAGATCTGGTTGACCTTTGATGGGTCAGACAAATTTGTCAAAATTTGGATTTTATGAGTTCGGATAAGGTCAATTTTAGCCTGGTGGGTCACATATATTTCTTCGGGTAATTCCGTGTGCAGAACGTTACGTCGTTCCCAAAATGCTGTCAATGTGCACCATTTACGTCCCTAGTAATGTGCTTCCCCGGTAATACGACGCAAATTCAGCGTTTATTTCTAAAGGCGCATATAAGTCTTCATGTTAAAGATGGCACAAAGGGCCTCCATGCCTTGAAACATATCCATTTTCTACAATTTCCTCAATAATTATGTTTTTGCTATATTTGCACTAATATGCATGTTCATGAACGTATTCTTTTCCTTCTGCAACGTCTCTAAAAAAATTGGAATAGTGTCATTTTTACTGGTTAGAGCAATAATGTCTACAAATTTATTAGTTACAAAACATGACACCCGATAGTCACCAGCAGGTAATCGCTCGTTGATAATTTGTTAGCAAGTTTTAAATTTGTGAGAAGCAAATGAGTTTTGTCAAATATAAGATATTAGCGTATTGGTCAAAAAAAAGATTTGAACCGACGATCACGTGATTAATAGCTACGCAACAGTCTACAATCAAGATGGCCTGAGTTTGTTTACAGGAAGTGAAGGCTGACCTTAGCTTTTCATAAAAATTATTCGGCGCGAGTGAGACTGAATTGACAAAAACATGTATGAGCTAATACCATTCAAAGTAAGAATAGTTTTGAATTTCTTGCTTAAATTTCAGGAAATTTCAATGGTACGTTGACTGTATGTCCGAGTCCGACTTGACTGAATTCGTTCCTGCTTGTAACATGAGGAGAAAACAAGCATATGGAGTGATGTTTGCGTCCGTACAAGTGTACAAACCATTCGTGAAAAACGCGTATGATCTTTTTGAGAGGTTCATGAGGGTATGTACATATAGGAAGGAACATGACTAAAACCATAATCAACTCCCAGAGTAATATCCGTTTTCGTGTCAGTATCAGAGAACGATTTTTAAAACATTGCATTTTCCCGTTACTGTTTCTGCTGTGAAATATTCTTATAAAGGCCACGGCTCTAATCGAAATACTGTTTGCTTTAATCTCGTGTAAAATTGAAATACATAAATAGATGTAATAACACATTTTACGCGTATATTTATTGAATGATTATGGTTTAACCCTTTCCCAAACAAGACCTGGTTTTGACGTCCCTAATAGAAAATGCTTTGGAAAACATTGAGACAATAGAAGAAACTGCTGATACCCAGCAGTTTCTCCTTTTGTCTCAATATTTTCTGTGCCATATTGTACACAAATTATATCTTTATCAACATCTATATTGTCATCTGCAGTAGCTTTCAAGTAGGAAAACCCTAAAATTTTGTTGTTTGGGAAAGGGTTATCGCATCTTTTAACTACTTTCGTCATATCCTGAAGGCTGGAGTACCTAACCATGTATTCGTGGATTTTCTTTCACAAGTACTACAACAATATCCAAATAGAGCATGCAGCTGCTCTCACACATAGATGATGCATACCAATTGGTAAAAGACAATGACTTTTGTCAAATGTCAGAATGGATATTGGTCGAGCCGGGGTTCGAACTCACGACTTCTGGATTAACCTATCAGAGCTCTGCATATGTATGCCGGAGTCATCTACCTAATGTACCCAAATGTGAGTTAACCGCATATCATTTAACAATGTCACTTTTTTCTGCATTAAGAATAAAGAGTACAATAGCACAATTTCTTTCATCAAAATGCGTTTTCAGGGTGGATAATCACGCGATACAGCAATTCCAGAAAATCTTCAATAATGCTGTGAATAGGAAACTAATTTGAATTCAGTTTGAAGCAGAGAAGGTGGAAAGATGTCATGCCTCAGGTGGACGTGGTGGAATTTTGAAAATTCAGCTGATAAAAATTAGGTTGATCTTCAATTACTTTTTTTTCAGTTGATTTTTCAAAAAAATAACTAGATCTAGCTTATTCCTGGCATTGCCCCGCCTTCTCTTCTTCAAACCGAATTCAAATTACTCAAGTATCAACAAAAATACTGATGATTTTCTGAAATTCTGAGTCACGTGATTATCCACCCTGTTCTGCACGGAAACATACATCAATTGAGACTGTTCGAAATATATCGTTTGTAATACCCTTTTAGTATTCAAGAATAATTATTGTGAAAACATAACAATAAAATATGGGATTTTTTTCTCATTTCAGATTAAAAAAGATTAATATTGAACACTCACCTAGTGACGACGCATATGATTTACTTTATGGAAAATGGTTTCATGTTATATTATGAAACGGAAATAAATACATATACCGGAGTATTTTATTTTGTCCTTTTTGTTAAATTGATCCTTTACATTGGTTCAGTCAAAGTAGTCGAAACTGCAAACTGGTCTGAAATAGACATATGGAACTTCTTATTAGTTAACAATTTGATTAACGGTATATCATTTTTGTCCAAAGCAAACGGACATCAAAGTCCATTCAGGCCTATTAATTGAAACGGACTCTTCACCTAACGACTATTTATTTTTAGAAGCAGTTACGGAAAGTAATAATGCTGGTGTATGATGAATTTCACCTTTGTCCGAAAAAAAACACGACGCACCATACAGTTGTGAAAGTTTGGACCTTAACCATGTTGTTCTGACCGCTACATTATCTACCCGCGTCACTTTAAGTTGCGGATATTGAACACATCAGCAACCTCTTATCTCTCACTCTTTTCTTACACTCACTTGAATATGGACCCAGTCGTATTTTTCGCCTGATAAATAATTTTGAGTTTATTGGGGTTTTACGCCGTTTTCAACTGCCAGGGTAATATCGCGGCGGTTGGAGCACCTACCCATGGATTACTGTTGTTTATCAAACCAGTACTACCACAACACCCTTACCCAGCCTCCAGCTGATCGCCCACTTTGGTTAACGATTTCAAACCAATTGTGGGTGACAATTTTGTCAGAAAGACTGGAGTACAAATTAATATTGAAGTAAGCATATTTGATAAGGTTCACAACTACCTAGTGAAAAGCCAATTGTCAATGAAAACATCGATTGACGCAACACATTTTCATTGTTTTGTCTCCGAGAGCGTCCAACACTAGTGTCCAGTCACGATATTACAGAACATGTGTACAATTCTAACCTGTGTCAACAAGAGGAAACATTTTTTATTTCAGATACAATTTTGCATGGGTTGGTTTGAATCTTGCGTGTAAGATACCTGCAAGATTCAAACCATCACATGGAACATTACAGTATATCTAGCTTGCAAGCATTTTGATATTCTTTTGTTTACGTTAGTTAATTTTGTAAACATTTACCACACTAGTTTGAACTGAATAATTTGTCTTCATTTGTCGAAATGAAACGCATTATTTCGGTGTTGTATAGCAAGTGTCTGGTTAATCTGTGAAATACAAAAGCTGAAAAGAACTAAAATGTCGCTAACATTGCAGTCTATGCAACCATTTTCATTGTGTTTACCTAAATTTTGTAACTTGTGGTATTATTTGCTAATTCCTGTATAAGACTATGACGTAATTAATGGGTCAAAAGTCTTATTTTAGCTTCCGCGCATCAATTTTACGCGTCGACGCGAAAATTGTGCGTAGACGCTAAATTTTATGCAAACAGGCTTAAATTTTACGCGAGCAGGTTTAGATACATGCGTAAATATATGCATCGACGCGTAAATTTACGCGAGTACCTGTATATTTACCCGTATACCCTTTTATCCAATGAGAAACGTCGTATTATCCAGCATTTTCTCGCTGTCTTTCTGTAGACCAAGTACAAACAAGAGGACCATTATGGTCCTTAATCGCTCACCTGAACCTAGATAGAATAAAAGTGAAAATGTTGTCAAGTTCAAGAGCACAAAATTCAAGATGCGAGATTATGATCCAGCTGAAAATTGCTTTCTTAATCTTGAATGATCAATATTTGTGGCTGTTACAGTGAAGACAATGTGGACGATAACAACAATTTAATCACAGTCAAGGGCACATAACCCTGTTCTGATAAAGATATTCTCATTAACATTATGTCCAGGTTTATTTCTTATTTGTCAATATTTATTGATGTTTGAGTGAAAACAAAATGGAAAACAGCAATTTTGTCACCGTCAAGGGCAAACAACTCACACACTTGTTTTTTCAAGTCCGATCTATCTGAAAAATTTAAACATTTAAGATCTATAATGGCCGACAGCATTTTGACCAAGTTGTGTCTTAAATGGTCTATATTTGTGTTTGTTAGAGTGAAAATACGAGTCGAAAACGGTAATTTTGTGCAATTCAAGGGCCAATAACTCTAGTTTTCCTGGTCTTCATTGGACAATAGATATGGATGCTACAGTGTAAATAAAGTCGAAAACGGCAATTTAGTCAAATTCAAGGGCACATAACTCCAGACTTCCTGCTCCGATCGAAAATCGAAGACATTCAAGATCTTATAAATACAAACATGGTGGCCAAGTTTTGTTTTGATTGGTCAATATTTGTAGATGCTAGAGTGGTAATAGGGTCAAAAGTAGCCATTTTTGATGTTCAAGGGCACAAAACTCGGACCACCTACTCCGATCTGACCCAAAATTTAATTCATCCGAGAACGTATGGCCATACAAGTTTTGACCAAGTTTGGTAAAGATTGGTCAATTTTTGTGGGTGCTAAAGTGTGTAACACCAAAATGTGGACAGACGGACGGACGGACGAACGCCGACGGACAAAAAACGACCACAATAGCTCACCTTAAGATCTTAGTGCTCAGGTGAGCTAATATTAACATACAAAAAAGTGAGAAAAGTTTAAAAAAAAATCCGCAAACCAAAATTGACAGTGAGGTAATTTTGTGTTTACTGTTTCTAAACCAATAAACTCTTCTCATTTGGACCGTTTACAATAATCCGGCAGATATGCTCCGTTTTTTGGCTGAACCTTGCCATGGAGTATATAAGTTTTTTTCTTTGCTGATTTCTGATAAAGACATCCTACTGTTAAAGATTCCAGAGGGTGACATCCTGTCGCCCTTTAGCATTTTGAGAATTTCAAGATGGCCGCCAATATGGCAGAAATTACTTAAATAATCAATGTCCTCCTGAGGGTTCACCTTACAGCTCTGCCGGCATTTTTGATAAACTTGAACAAGATTTTATTAATTTTAGTGTTTATGATAACACCTATACTTATTTAATAGGAGACTTCAATGCCAAAAGTGGTTTAATGTCAGATTTTATCAGTTTTGATGAAGAAATTTGTGAATTTACTTTGGATTTTGAATCCAAACTTATTTTTTAGTAAAAACGATGTACAAGAACTTGGTTTTCCAATAGAAAGATACTCTTTAGAATCTACAAACTGTAATAATTATAGTTATAGACGTTTAGAACTGTGCAAGTCTTTAGATATACATATAGTAAATGGTAGTAAGTGGTGCGGACTCTTATATTGGTACACAAACATGCAAAAATAGTAGTATGATTGACAATGTCTGCTGCACTTTTTCCTATTATTTCTTATTTTGAAGTGCTTGATTTTGATCCGTTATTGTCTGATATACATTGTTCAGATATAAAGCAAAATGATTATGTCCATTCTAAAGACAACATTGATCAGAATAGTTGTTTTCCTACATGGAAAGCTGAGTCTAAATTAGAGTTTATGAATAGTATAAGTGAGTCTATCTTAGACCAAATTAATATTGATTTGGATGTTTTGAGTCAAAGCCAAGTTTTGAATCTTGATTCTATTAATAACAATACTTCTAAAATCTCCCAGACATTGGTTGATGCAACTAAGCATTGTAATTTGATAAAAAAGCCAATCAATATATCTGCAAATCCGCACAGGAAGTCTAAAAATCAGAAACGTTGGTTCAATAAACAAGGCGAATTGAAACGCAAAGATTATCTATCCGCTAAACGTAACTATAAGAAACTGAATTCAAGAGAAAATTAAGAAAAAAAGGTGTCTGCTAGCAAAACATATAAGAAATTGATAAACAAACAACTCAGAGAGTACAATACTAATCCAAGCAAGCATTTTATATCGGGCCGATATCGCCTTCTATATCGGACCGATATCGGCGCCGACATCGGGCCGATATCGATTTGCAACCACTTTCGATGACGGGCCGATATCGGCTAGAACATCGGGCCGACATCGGCTAGTACATCGGGCCGACATCGGCTGTCGATATCGGGCCGATATCGCCTTCTGTATCGGTCCGATATCGGGGCCGACATCGGGCCGATATCGATTTACAACCACTTTCGATGACGGGCCGATATCGGCTACTACATCGGACCGACATCGGCTAGTACATCGGGTCGACATCGGCTGTCGATATCGGGCCGATATCGACTTCTATATCGGTCCGATATCGGCGCCGACATCGGGCCGATATCGATTTGCAACCACTTTCGATGACGGGCCGATATCGGCTAGTACATCAGGCCGACATCGGCTGTCGATATCGGCTGACATCATCAGCCCAACATCAGCAACCTAGAGAAACCAAACGTAGGTTTTGATCATATGTTTGTAATGATAATGACTCAAAGGTCTGGTTTTTTATACAACTTATCCCGTCATAACATGAAAATTATCAACACACAGGGCCAGTGTTTTGGTAATTTTCATATTATGACGCGCTTGATTTTATTATTTATATAATTCTATCTTCAAGGGAAAGCTCAACCACAAAGACACAAAGGCATATTAACAATATATAATCATTTATTAAGAAAAAATATATATATTCATACATTGAAAGCATGCAAGAATGTCAACTTTTGCATTCAAACAACAAATAGAAATAGAAATTTCAAGGGACCGAAATAGATATTCTAGGTACATTTGTATTTATAAGAACATTTCACGGACAGTCATATGATATGCAAAGTTGAGTGGTGCACAGCATATCTCTGGTCAAAAAGAAAGAAATTTTAGCACTGTTACAAACTTTTTACTTTCTATAAGGACCAGTTTCAAATAAATTATACTAAAGGATATAATAAATCATAACAGTTTGAGTTTATTGGGGTTTTACGCCGTTTTCAACTACCAGGGTCATATCGCGGCGGCTGGAGCACCTAACCGTGGGTTCCTGGTATTTCTCGCACCAGTACAACCACACTATCCAAACCGAGCCTCCAGCTGCTCTCTCACATAGATGATTCACACCCATTGGTGAGAGACAAATGACTTTTGTCAAATGTCAGAATGGATACTGGCCGAGCCGGGGTTCGAACTCGAGACCCCTGGATTGACAGACTCCGACGTAACCGACTGAGCTATCCGGGCTCGGCAAATCATAACAGAGATTTTAAACTACAACCCATTACAGCAAAAAGAACCCAAATCTAAGCATTGAATCTTATTGATTAACAACTATTTATACGTGCACCTCAAAGTGACTTGATAATCTTTAAACATTGGTAGTGGAAATATTTTACTAGAATCAGCTATCACCTCAACTGTTTATTTTAAAGGAAATGATCTGTAAGGTTGTTCTTAAAGAATATTTTCACCCATATTTACAAACCCTTTCCCAAACAAGATCTGTTTTTTGACGTCCCTTACAGAATTGACATGGAAAAACATTGAGACGAAGGAAAAAAATGATGATAATCAGCATTTTCTCCTTCTGTCTCAGTATTTTCTGAGACTGTGCTTTTTATACATAAATCTTATCTTTAATAACATAAATTTTGTCCTCTGCAGCAGCTTTCAAACTGGAACACCTTTATATTTTGTTGTTTTGGAAAGGGTTAAAATTGCCCTTTCGTAGCATTGCCTTAATTTAACATTCTAATATAAAGTACAAATGACAGATTTTTAAGCTGTTTTCAGTTATTTTCAATGTCATTACAATTGTATCACAGCACTGCCTGTTATCCATGAGGTCCATTCCATAGTTTAAAGTTTTTAACCCATTACCACACAATCCCTACTTTTGATGCCCCCGAGAAAGGAGACTTTGGAAAATATTATGGGAAAACGAGAGAATGCTTGTAACCAGTGTTTTCTTCTTTTCCCACTATATTCCACCCTTCACCAAATAAAATTCATATTTTCAGTCACCTTTATTTTGTCACCTGCAAAGAAATATGCTTTCAATTTTGACCAGTCTAGAAATTATTGTTTTGTAACAAATGGGCTAAACAAAGAGAGAAAATGCAAAAGATTAAAGATATTATCACTAGTTTAAACTTCACATATAATTTAAAGCACATAAAGTAGTGACTAGATGGGCATCATTTCCCTTTCCCAAACAACAGAATTTTAGGGTGATAAAGTTTGAAAGCTGTTGCAGATAACAGAAAAATGTTGATTAAGTTCAGATTTTTGTATAAAACCTAGAACATATTGGGACAAAAGGAGAAAATGCTGATAATCAGCATTTTCTGTTTTTTACACAATATTTTCCCAAGCATTTACAAATAATAACAAGGTATCTGCTTTGCTGACAAATGCCTCCAACGAGAAAGATAGTCTGGTGACAACTTGCTGTCGGAAGACACTTAGGTGTGATGACAGCCAGTTATCACAAGACTAATTGATGCCATCTTAAGTTCAAACAACCGAATATCACCTAACTATACTGAGTCAAAAAAGAAAGTGTGCATACTATTACTTCATATATCTACGTAACCGCTGCATTTCACTTCACCAAACTTCTACACGGAGTTAAGCTATCAACTCTCTCATATCTTTTGACGTGGGAAGCAACTTTAGACGATTAAATTGTCTGGCATATCACCAAACTCTGTTATCACCTTTTTGCACGTGGTTATCAAAACAAAAAATTTCACAATAAACTTTATTGTCTAAAATCTGTATTCAAGGTGTATAAAAGCTAAATCAATTTCAAAGTGCTCAATAGCCTAATATGCTACGTCTTAGTAAACACGACATAATTCACACGTTAGCTTTGCTAGTGTCTTGAACCGGTGTAAAATGTGTCGTTGTCGTTCAAATGTCATCGTTCTGAAATAAGTCGTTTGCAATCATGTTTTCAAAAGAAAGAATACATTTTTGATCGGCATCGGTCTGTTATCCCGATTGCAGGAATGACTAGACAAGCTCGTTAATTGACGTTGACGCCCTTACGTCAACGTTTCAAATCTACACCATTTATGGCGATTCGGTAAAGCAAGCATATGTAAGCAACATTGGAAATCGACGAAGGCAGACGGACGGCTCAAAAGAGATTTAAGACCTTCTGTTTGTCACATTATCGTGATGCCTAAATCTTACGTTACGCCTGCATTAGGCGCATCGTCATCGGCACGGGACGCGTGAAAATAAGTCATGAGTGTGGTATAGGGCCAAACATATCTTTTGCCTGAGTTTCGCAAAATTTAGGGCCCAGTTTAAAGAATTTGCAGGACGTGGAATACGTATTGTAATATGAACGCAATGAAATTCAAAACGATAAAATGAAACGTTGTGTTCGATCAGTGAGACCACAGATGTTTGCCGTCATTCATTAAAGACATGTCACAATAGAAATTGAAGCAGAACTCCCAAGAAATATGCAATATTTAATCTCCTCACGTTCGTCAGCATGGTTTGTGAATTTCGAAATTGACCCCTATCTCAAATATCTTACGAAAACACAAGAAAAAATCCATTTCACACAATTTAAAAAGACACCTACTTATAGGCAATTGAATTATCTTTAATTTGATACCAATATTATGATATCAATATTTAAAATTACGATAGAAAATCCAGTTATTTTCTTTGCACACTTTCTTTTTTGACTCAGCATATATAGTATCTACAATGTTGTCAGTTCGAGGGGTAAGTGCAAAACTATTGTAAGCTACATTTTGTAAAATTTTACAGGAGAGGGAAAAAACTCAATAACTTTCTCAAATATAAAGAGATAAAATATTTTTGTAATTCTATATATCTTTTTAATTATACAGAATTGAAACCCAATATTAAAGTACATGATGTATTCCTTCCTAAAGATTCAAAAAATGCAAAAAGTGAATTCCTGAAAAATATGTAGTTACAATAGTTTTGCACTGAGGCCTCCATTTGAAGTATTCATCCAGTGTACAAGGCAATAATTTGAGCATCAGTTTTTGACCTGAATATGACTTTAACCCTTTCCCAAACAAGACCGGATTTTGATGTCCCTGAGATTGGCTTAGGAAAACATTCAATTCAATTCAATTCAATTCTTTATTCTGTAATATAAGGCCACCGGCCCATAATACTAATACAAAACCTCATTATAATACATTATGTACAAGTAACAATCCCTATGGTAGATAATAGAGGAAATTTTTTAATATGAATTTCAGCTTTTTTACAGCTCCCTATTTTTCCAAAATAGAAGTACATTATACAGCTGGTGCAGACAGAGATCAGCCACCCTGTTTGACCGGCTGATCTCCGTTTGCGTCATCCGAAAATGTGTAATTTTTGCAAACATGTACTACAGAGAAATCATAAAATTATTTATTTTGGCCGAGTGTAGATATGATCAGATTGCTAACATAAGCAGTCTTATCTATACCTTCACTGTCCAAATTGTTAAATAATTTTTGACGGTACTGGTTGGCTGCTTTACATAGGAAATTCAAGAATCATCTGTAGTATCATTGAGACAAAAGAAGAAAATGCTGATAATCAGCAATTTCTCCTTTTGCTGATAATCAGCATTTTCTCCTTTTGCCTCAATATTTTATTTGCTATGATATTCACATTTCCCGCACTTAGTAAATAGTAACATTGATTTTGTCCTCTGCAGCAGCATTCACATTGGGCCGCCCTAAAATTTTGCTGTTTGGTAATGGGTTTAATTGACAGACGGTGTCTCCAGTTTATATTTGCTGAATTTTGCACAATCAACGTGTTCATTTATGATAGCACAGGCACTGCCAGTATCGATCTCCATCGTGACATTATGGTTGTCCAACCCGAGCTGCACCGTATACTTCTCACTCTCACCAATGTACACACTCAAGGAAAATAACCACAAGATTACGATCTCCTCTCCGTCAGATTCCGCAATATGCTTTGTAGGTTTTGGTTTACACCACCTTGAAATGTGACCAATTTCGCGGCATAAAAAACATTTACTGTTTTTGAATTTGCATTGGTTGTCGGCATAATGTTCGCCACCGCAACGGAAACATTCAACTTTCTTTTGCAACTGTTTATGTTTAGATTTGGGTTTACTCGCACTTGCACCCTTCTGGTCCCTTACGACATGTTCAGTTTCCATATAGTAACCGCTATTTTGATTGCATCAAAAGTCAAATCAGCCTCGGCCAGTACTTTTCACAGAATTTGCTCAGACCATAAGCCGCACACCAGTTGGTCCCTTAACGCTTGTGGTACAAATGCACCGTAGTAACAATTGACAGAAAGTTCCTTAATTTCCACCAACCGAAACCGATTCATCCTCTCTTTGTTCCCTTTTATGAAACTTAAAACGCTCAGGAATGATGAAAGGCTTTGGGTTGTAATGACTCTTAAGGATGTCCTTAATCTAAATGAACGTTTTGTCCTTTGGTAACGCTGGCTGCACCAAATTTCTCAATCATTCATAGGAAAACAGCAACCTTCTTGTCGTTGTCAATTTAGTTAGCCACGAAAATACAGCTCCACTCACTCTACTTCGTTGTCAACGGACTCTTTCCCCTCCAGGAACTCCCAAATCTTGCCAATACTCATCCTCGTCAGCAGAAAATGTAATATCTTGGGGGATTAAACAAAAACTCAAGGCTAAACTTAGAGAAACAAATTTTGAAGCCATTTTTTCAAACTAGGCATTAGACTAACTAAGTCATGAAAAATACAATACATAATCAAAGTACTCGCAGTCCCTAAATAATGAAAGTCCCAAACAAAAACTATTCCAATAATAAATGACAAACTTTTGTTAAAACCATTTACCTACTTATAATAAAAAAGTGTGTATCAACAAAGAGAAGAAAAATAATGTCCGCTCTAAGGCAGATACGTAGATATTGACTTGAGGGTACTTACAGCTGATGTCGGGCCGATGTCGGGCCGATATTGATAATTCAATAATACTGATATCAATTGAATACTAGGTTCTTATCTAATTTTGTTTTTTTTTTCAACGCAATAGAGTTTTATTTCAGAAAAACACACTTTTGAACGATAAGAAACGTAAACAGGTTGTCAAGCAAAGTCAACGTCGGGCCGATGTCGGGCCGACATACGGTCGATATTTAATGTCTAGAATAGATTTTTTGTTCCCAATGTATTACTGAATTGAAGTTTAACGAAGATTTGTCATTCAAAATATAAAATGAAATACTGAGATGCCACAATGAAATAATTTTAGAATCGTCAAATCTTATCGGCCCGATATCGGCCCATCATCGGCAAAATTTACTGATATTCCGATACACAGCCGATATCGGCCCGATATAGGTCTGTTTGCTGGGATCTAACAAAAAAGTAAAAATAATGAAAAATAATGATCCAAAATCTTACTGGGCTATGTTTACTAAATACTCATCAGAAGGCAAGGAGAAATTGCAAAAAGTATCTGCTGATTGTTTTATGAACATTTTAGTAAATTAAATGAAGCCGCACCTGAAAACGATATTGGTAAAATTGATCTTGATAATCTCACTGAGTTTAATTGGGAACTTAATACCCCAACTACTTTCAGTGAGATTTCCAAGGTGAATATTAACTTAAAAAATCAAAAAGCCTGCTCTATAAATGACAATATTCTGAATGAATATCTAAAGTATTCTAAAAACCTTATGTTACCTATTTACTGTAAACTGTTTAATCTTATATTAAACACTGGTATAATACCAGATGCATGGTCTAAAGGTACTATCTTGCAAATTTATAAAATTAAAGGTGACATTAATGACCCTGATAATTACAGAGGTATAACCATCTTAAGTTGTTTTGGCAAATTGTTTACAGCTATTCTTTACCAGAGACGGAATATTTTTTTAGAATCTGCAGGTATCTTAATAGAAGAACAAGCAAGTTTTATGAAACATTATAGTACTACAGATCATATTTTCTCACTTAAGATGTTAATTGATGTTTATCTGTAGAAGAAAAAGAGACTATATTGCGCTTTCATTGATTATCGTAAAGCTTTTGACTCGGTCAATAGAGTTGCTCTTTGGAGAAAGTTACTCAGTAATAATATTGATGGCAAAATCTTCAAGGTACTATTTAACATTTATGATAACGCTAAGTCTTGTGTTAAAGCTGGTGGTAATTTATCCATGTTCTTTAGTAGTATGTCGGGTGTCCGTCAGGGCGAAAATCTATCGCCAATCTTATTCTCCTTATTATTGGATGATCTTGTACATTTCATGTCTAACACATGCAATGGTTTAACTACACTTTCAGAAAATATTGGTTCTGTTTTGAATAATGATGACGTTGATGTGTTTTTATGCTATATTTATTACTGTATGCAGACGACACAGGCATATTTGCTGAGTCACCTGAAGAATAACAAGTTGCTCTTGACCAGTCCAGTTGTCGTGAGCTATATATTGTACGAAAAGTCGTGTGCCAGCATTGTGTTTTTTCTACGCAATAATGTTGTAAGTGTCCTCTACAGTCGAGGATTAATACGACAGTCTTGCGTGGAAACGATAATGATCAATTACGGTATGCAATCAGAGCATAAATAGTGCTTATACGAGTTTAAACAAAATATCGATTGACAATCATGATAAAATCGTTTCGATGAGCACTGCTATAGACATAGAATCTGCTAATTATCGACGTAGTTATCCTTTTACATGTATTTCTATGTATGTTTTCAATTGCTTGGTGTTTTATGTTGTATGCCATTTCTAGAATAAAAAATAAAGACTGGTCTGAATGAAGCCTTTTGCAGACAAAAAATGCCTCGAAATTTGGAAGGATGATACAAATCGAAAGGGGAGTGTGTAAATACATGTTTTCCCTATCTTTTTGAAACATTATAGATCTATTGCTGATTTCCGACAGGGGCCTCTTAGCCGCAGCTTTAAACAAGCTGCGGTTGCGAGGTTTTTTTTGTTGAAATGCGACGATATAATGAATTCTTTTCCCTTAACGGATTTTCTTCAGAACATATTTGCTACTTTCTTTTCTCCTATCCATCGAACAATAGTAAGATTAGACATGTTATATAAGAATCAAACCAAAATGTCGTTTTATTTACAAATCGACACTTATGTTTTCACAAAACGACAGTAATTATAAGATTAACTTTCTCTTTTCTAACCCATTTTCCAAATGACAAATAATCAACTGTTTGAATTAAAAGCTATTGTAGAGGACAAAAAATGAACAGTGTATAATTATTTCATAGCATGGAGATATTGAGGGAAAATAAGGAACGGTTTTTAACAGTTTCTTCTTTTCGTTCCATATTCCTTCTCGAATAATTCTATATTTGTCATACTGAAAGTAAATTGTATAACATGTTTATGGAGGAATCTCATGGCGCCAGATATAAAATATCCCTGATTTATTACTCTACGTTTTTTCTATGGCTCGCGGTGAATGGCATGGCAGAGCATCCCTATCGAATAGCTAGGGGTGACCTGCCAGATCAGTTATCGTGAGCTATACTTAATCGGAAATACATATTAAAACATTCTTTATATCATATTCACTTATAAGGCTAACATTGACATAAAATATCATACTGAATGTTAAACCCTAACGAAGGGCAGAGGCCCAGTGTGATGGCTTTTTGTTTAACATTTACAGATTTTTTTGCGCTTCGAACTCCTTGATCCTGAATTCAAAGTTAATGTTATCAAATTTTCTATCAAATACTATCAACTGAAACCATGTGTATTCGTTTGTATTTCACCATGTTTTTGTTTATTTGTTTTTTGCTACCTTTATCAAATACAGTGTGCTGCCAAATTATTTATGGATATTGTAACAGATGTCTCAAATGTTTTAATGATTCTGTACTTCCTCTTCATCAAGAGCTCAGTGAATCTTTTGAACACTAACATCAACTATGAATAATCTTGAAATTCCCCCTTACAATTGCCGCGGTATAAACAATAGCAAAAAACGTTTTGATTTATTTTCTCTCTTTAAACAAAAGAAATCAGATATCATCTGTCTACAGGAAACACATTTTACACCAGACATAGAAAAAACTATTTATTCCGAATGGAACGGAGATTGTTACTACAGCCATGGTAAATCTAATGCTAGGGGTGTTTGTATTTTAATTAAGAAAGAAGCTGGGATTAAAGTTACAAAAGTACATAAAGACAATAACGGACAACTACTTCTCTTAGAACTAAATTTTATGGATTCCACATTGATGCTGATAAACATATACGCCTAAAATATCGAGGACCCAAAGTTTTTTCAAAATTTTTTTCGATGTAATAGATTTGTGCAATAGCAGCGGCTCATTTATTTTGTGCGGAGATTTTAACTTGGTCTTAAACCCGCTTCTGGATTACAAAAATTATAAAAAAGAGTAATCACCATATTAATTCTAGAAAATATTTACAAACCCAAATATCGGAAAGAGACTTAAATGATCCATTTCGAATGATACACGGAAACACAGAAAAGTTCACTTGGAAAAGACTAAATCCTTTACAACAAGGTAGAATAGATTTTTACCTCATTACAAATGATATGGTGGAATTCGTTCAAAACTGTGATATTGATCTGAGCTATAGATCAGATCATTCAATTATTGTTTTAAACCTTAACTTTTCGGAATTTAAACATGGAAAGGGTTACTGGAAATTCAATAATTCTTTATTGAAAGACATTGACTATGTTGAATGTATTAACAAAAAAATGATGAAATTATCATACAATACTCGTTACCTGTTTATAATCAAGATAACATTTTAAATATTGAAAGATCTAAAATACAATTTAGTATACATGATGAACTATTTTTAGAAACACTTCTTATGGAAATAAGAGGTAAAACAATTTCATACTCATCATACAAAAAAAGACAAATAAATAATCGCGAAAATGAACTTATGTAAAAAATAATTAAATTAGAAACTAATTTAAATGAAACAAACAAAGAGGAGCTACTCAATCTTCAAACAGAACTTAATGGAATCAGACAAATACGATTAGAGGGATCTTTCATCAGGTCAAGATCAAAATGGATCGACGAAGGCGAGAAAATAACAAATTTCTTTTGTAATCTTGAAAAACGACATCATACAAATAAAACTATCCCATTTATTGAAAAAGAAGACGGATCTATAATCTATTCTCAGCAGGAAATTTTAAAAGAAACAAAACTATTTTACGAAAAACTGTACGATGAACGTACCAATAATAATAATTTAAACTTAGATTCAGAATTTTAGAATGTCGACTTCAATAAACTTAATGTAGAACAATCGCAGTCTTTAGAAGGTTTATTAACTTATAGCGAGGTAACAAAAACGCTTAGGAATATGCAAAATGATAAAAGTCCCGGATGTGACGGTTTCACTACTAACTTCTTCAAAATGTTCTGGCCCAAAATTGGTCATTTTGTCGTTAGATGTCTTAATCATGCTTACATTACCGGATCATTCTCAAAAAGTATTAAGTTAGGGAATATTATTTGCATTCCAAAGGAAAACAAGCCAAGACAGTTTCTTAAAAATTGGAGACCGATTACATTACTAAATGTTCTTTAAAAACTAGCCTCCGGCACTGTCGCTAATCGCTTAAAATCCGTTTTAGATCATATCATATCCAAAGACCAAACTGGCTTCATTAAAGGTAGCTATATTGGTGAAAATACAAGGATCGTTTATGACATTATGCAACATTGTGAAAAAATAACATTCCCGGGCTCTTAATGCTGATAGACTTCGAGAAAGCATTCGATTCATTATCTTTCAACTTTATCGAAAATACTTTATCCTTTTTCAATTTTGGAGACGAGATAATAAAATGGATACAACTTTTTCTATATAATACTCAGGTCTCAGTTCAATTGAATGGGTTTATTTCTGATAATTTCTTAGTTAAAAGAGGTTGTAGACAGGGTGATCCAATCTCATCGTACATTTTTATCCTTTGCACTCAAATTTTGAACTTAAAAATAAAGTCATGCAAAAATATAACGGGTATCAAAATACAAAGAGAATAATTCTTAATCTCACAGTTTGCAGATGACACAACTCTCCTTCTAGATGGGTCAGATCAGTCCCTAAATTTAGTGTTAGACATACTAAATCATTTCTCTGAAATATCTGGTTTAAAAGTCAATTTCGATAAAACAAAACTGATATGGATCGGTTCCATGAAGTATATCACTCGTTCAATTAAAACACGCTGGAAACTTTCCTGGGGTGAATATCAATTTAAATTATTAGGCATTCACTTCGATGTCAACCTGCAAAATATGATAGACTTAAATTTCGATCGCAAATGGATAAGTATTAACAAAACCATTTCCTTTTGGAAACCACGTAAATTAACTCCAATTGGTAGAATTGCAGTTGTAAAAAGTTTGCTAATACCTATGTTAAACCATTTATTTATAAGCCTTCCTACACCATCCAATCAGTACTTGAATCAAATCAATAATCTTTTCACTAACTTTATCTGGGATGGTAAAACAAAAAATAAAGCTTCCGTATCGGCTAAAGATTACAAAGAGGGTGGTTTAAAAGTACCGGATATCAAAGCTTTATCAAAAGTATGAAAATTAAATGGTTGAAAAATATGTTAATAGACAATAATACCGCTTGTTACAAAATTCCAAATATGTTGTTCGATATAAAAAAAAATAATGCAATGTGGAAAACTGTACTGTGAAAATGTGATAAAAAACTTGAATTATTGTTTTTGGAAAGATGTTCTTAAATCTTACATGTCATATGTAGAAAAACATTATATATTAAGCTGGAAAATGGGGAACAGATCTTAAATACACCTCTATTTTACAATCAATCTATTACAGTTGGATCAAGATATATCTATAATGATAAACTTTATAAAAGAGGAATTACTCTAATTAAAGACATCTTGCAGGAAAATGGTGAATTTAAGACATGTTATTTTTTCAATGAATTAACAAATGGAGGAATAAACTTCCTAGAATATTTTAGTATTAGAAGTGCAGTCAAATCATTTATTCAAACGTTAAATATCAGAATAGACTATACTTCTATACCCACGAACCACAACCCATCCGTAAACTATTGTATATTACCGATGCTTGCTAAACAAAATTTCAACAAATATCTCTATTCCTTACTGATTGAAAATGAAGAAAATCCCACTTACCAAAGGAAGTGGTCCCTAGTTTATCGTAACATTAATAGAGAATGGAGTAAAATTTACACATCCGTATTCACCCTGACAAGAGATACATACATTCAATGGTTACAAACCCGAATCATTCACAGAATATTACCAACAAACTCTCTTTTAGTAAAAATGAATTTAACAGATAACGCCTCCTATGATTTTTGCCAGCTTTCAGATGAAACTTTGGTTCATATTTTCTTTGATTGTAACAAAATATAACCGATTCTACGAAGCATCGAATTGACTCTACAAGAATTTTACAGAGATTCTAATTTACAAAGCTTTGACGTTCTTTTGGGATGCGTAAATAAACCGAAAATCGATATTATTTGTCTAGAATTTAAAAGGTATGTATACAACTGCAAAAAAGCTAAACCTTCGGTCAAGGGTTTTATCAGACATCTATCTTTAATTCTAAAAATTAATGTAGAAAGAAAATACAAAGAACGCAATAGAGAAAATTGGGCAATTGTAAATAGGCTGGTGCAGAATCATAACCGAACATAACTGTAATAGAAATAAGTATATCGATGGTGAATAGGCTGGTGCAGAATCATAACCAAACATAACTGTAATAGAAATAAGTATATCGATGGTGAATATACCCATATCTAAGGTGGTAGCACACTGTTTTATACACACGGATATGTGTGGAATCGAACCCACACAGTTATAATGTTTAATTCATATATAAATGATCCAGAAGGTCATTGACCCATGTGGAACACAAATTACATAATAAATATTTACAATATTTATATGTTTTATGTTTTTTGTTGTTTTTGGTATTCACACCTTTTGTGAATTTAGTACAATCTTTCTTTCTCACATCCTTTATTTAATTATGCTGTTCGACAATCTGTTTAAATGAAACAAGATTCCTTCTTTTGCATGGTACACATGCAAATATCTACGGAAAAGAATTGTGACTGGTTGCATTTTAAAAGCATATGCAGAAAAGAAAGAAGCGTCATGTGCCATTTTTATTTATTTTCACAACAAATGACAAAATGCAAATTAGAGAAAAAGAAAGGAGAAACACGGCTGTGCATCACCAATGTTTCTTTTTCTTTCTCCCGATCTAGTAGTTATTTCTCTCTCTAAATCCTTTCTTTTGAAATCATCGAAACCATAAACATTGTGCATGCAACCATTATATTTATGTAATTTGAATTATGCCATTATTTAATATATGTCTGTATACATGTATATAAATTGATATAAATAAAGGTGTGAAAAAAAAACATTTCAAAAGGCTAACGATTAAACAAGTAACACGTAAATAATAAAAAAAGAAAAAAAAATTGCTGTTGTCATATTTTGATACATGGAAGTTGAAAGTTAATACAGTCAAAACTGTGTTAGCTGCCACATGTGTATAGCAGCCAAACTGTCGTATGCAGCCAGTCCAGGTCCTCCAATGCGATTTTACTCTTTAAAGTAACTGTGAATAGCACTATACTGTCTAGTGTGGTCTGTGGCCAGCTTTAATTGTCCCAATTGCTCTTTATCTATATCCCCTTAAGCTGCCATACACAACTAATTGGTGGCAGGCAATGTGTGAAATACTGATAATACATCTGGCAATTTGCCTAATTATGTGCATAAACCATGAAAAGGTGTGAAAACAGTTAAATGTCATATAAAAGTGTACCCTTTTTTACTTTACAACACTTGCCTTTTCTTCATATTAATAGGGTCAGTCATACAAATAGACATTTACATCCAGCCTTCAGAATTTTCTTTTTTGTGTTAAGCAGCCAACTGTCGTATGCAGCCAAATTTGGTGTGTCCCTTGGCTGGCTGCATACGACAGTTTCGACTGTACATCCAAAACTAAGGTAGTCATTTTTTCTAAAGGTAAGATGAGATTGAAACCAGTCTTTTACTATAATGACGAACCTATTGAAGTTGTAGATGACTTTAGCTATTTAGGTATTAAATTTAGTTATAATGGAAATTTGATAAAACAAAAAAAACATCTTGTAGATCAAGCCAGAAAAGGTATGTTCTCGCTGGTTAGAAAAGCAAGAAAATTATCTCTACCTTTTGATATCCAGTTACATCTATTTGATAGCATGATTACCCCAATATTACTGTACGGTTCTGAAGTTTGGGGATGTGAAATGTGGATATAATAGATCAGTTTTATCTTAAGTTTTGTAAGTCATTATTGGGCGTAAAGCAATCAACACCTAGCATTATGGTATATGGTGAACTATGCTGAGTCAAAAAAGAAAGTGTGCACAGAGAATAACTGGAATTTCTATCGTAATTTTGAATATTGATATTATAATATTGGTATCAAATTAAAGGTTATTTGATTGCCTATAAGAATGTGTCTTTTTAAATTGTGTGAAATGGATTTTTTCTTGTGTTTTCCTAAGGTAATTAAGATAGGTGTCAATTTCGAAATTCACAGAACTTGCTGACGAACGTGAGTAGATTAAATAATGCAATTCTCTTTGGATTTCTGCTTTAATTTCTATTGTTACATATCTTCAATGAATAACGGCAAACATCTGTGTCTCACTAATCGAACAAAACGTTTCATTTTATCGTTTGGAATTTCGTTGCGTTCATATTGCAAGACGTATTCCACGTCCTACAAATTCTTTAACTGGACCCTAAATTTTGAGAAACTTAGGCAGTAGAGATGCTCGGCCCTACAGCACACTCATGACTAATTTTCACACGTCCCTTGCCGATGACGATGTGCATAATGCAGGCGTAAATTAAGATTTAGGCATCATGATAATGTGACGGACATATGGTCTCGAAGCTCTTATGAGCCGTCTATCTGCCTTCGTCGATTTCAAATGTTGCTTACATATGCTTGATTTACTGAATCGCCATAAATGGTGTAGTTTTGAAACGTTGACGTAAGGGCGTCAACGTCATGTAACGATCTTGTCTAGTCATTGCTGCATTCGGGATATCAAACCGAAGCCCATCAAAAATGCATCCTTTGTTTTGAAATTTTGATTGCAAACGCCTAATTTCAGAACGATGGCATTTAAACGACAACGATACATTTTACGCCGGTTCAAGACACTAGCAAAACTGACGTGTAAAATCTGCTGTGTTTCCTAAGACGAAGCCTCTTTGGCTACTCAGAATTTTGAAATTTTATGTTTGATTTAGCTTTTATACACTTTGAATGCAGACTTCAGACAATAAAATTTATTATGAAATCTTTGTTTTGATAACCACGTGCAAAAAGGTGCTAACAGCGTTTTGCGATATGCCAGATAATTTGATCATTCAAAGTTGCTTCCCATGTCAATAGACACGAGAAAGTTGATAGTGTAACTCTGTGTAGAAGTTTCGTGAAGTTAATTGCAGCGGTTACGTAGATATATAACGTAGAAGTATGCACACTTTCTTTTTTGACTCAGTATAGGTACGATGTCATTACATTTGAACATAAAAAGTAGAGTTTTAAATTTCTGGTATAGAATAGTATGTGGTAAGGAAGAAAGAATTTGTAATAGGTTATATCCCCTTATTCATTATTTACATGAAAATGACTTATACCATTCTGATTGGTTTAAAACTAATAATAATTGCTTTTAATAATTTTATTTCGGCATAAGATACATTTAATGGTTCATGATGTAAAAAAGGGTCATAATCATATATACAGTTTAAAGATATAATAGATTACTTAAAAGAACAATGACATGCTCCCTACACCAAGGATGACGCAATAAAGAGCAAGCTCTTATTTCCATTGCGGTCCTTGCTGTAGGTGGCATGAACCAGAGAGGCAATTACAGTTTAATGGAATTTAAATAACCTATACCAATAAATATCACAGTACAGCACATAATTTAACAAACACAATGTTAACTGTTATCACAGATTGCTTGCTGAAAGACAAATTATCACATTAGAATCACAATAATAATTGAGAAACAGTCTTTACCATATCATAGTTAGTAAAATGAACGTACATGTACTAATCTCCTACAATCGTCTATGGTGTATTTATTAAAACAAATTTAAGGAAGATGCCACAAATTGTAATTCATTATGTAACCTATGCCTAATAAAGAATCAGCAAGTAATTTAAACAAACATAAAAATAAAAAAAATGTTTAAGAGCATATATTGCTGAGAAAATGGCCTTTAATGGCAACCTTGAAAGACTGATACTTGGTGATGTTAGTGAGGCTAGAGGGCAAATCGTTCCACAACTTAGCACCTATAAAACTAAAGGACTTACTTCCAGCCCCTTTGACCTTGGGAAGACTAAAACCACCTTTCCGACTAAGCCTTGTGCTGTATGAGTGTATAGTTACTTGAGGAGTACGAAAATAGTCCATATAATCCGGGGAAAGGTTATGCTTAACCTTAAAGACATGACACAGCATAAACTGTTCAACTCTTTTGTTAACATGCAGCCAATTAAGGGTTTCAAACTGTTGTTGACCAACATGAGCTCTTGGATCAAGGTTCAGTATAAATCTGACCAACTTGTTCTGAGTGACCTGCAATTTGTGTTTTAAAGACTGGGTAAGACCACTGTACCAAACGGAGCATGCGTAATCATAATGACATTGGATAAGGGACATAACAAGTAATTTCTTAGTATGCTGAGTAAGATAATCTTTCTTGTGGTACAAAAACTTTAGCCTTGCATTGGCTTTCTTAATAATTGACTCAGCCATACAGTTAAAAGACAAAAATTGGTCGATGGTTACACTAAGGTACTTGACTGAAGATGCAGGTGTGATTTGAGTATCGTTACAGGATATATTAAGACTGGAATGTGACCTTAGCTTATGCTTTGACCCAAACACTATGGTTCAGTCTTTCCTTAATGAAGGGAGAGCTTGTTGTCTACAAGCCAGTGACTAACGGTTTGAAGATCATCTGACAAGATCTTCTCGACAGTAACAATATCTTTGCCAGAGACTAATATGGCTGAATCATCAGCATATAAAATTAACTTATTGTGTCTTACACCTGACATGTCATTAACATATGCTAAAAAAGCAAAGGACCAAGGATAGACCCCTGGGGCACACCGCATGTCACATTTGCTGTGGATGAAAAAGTGCCTGAGACATCAACCAGTTATTGTCTATCAGACAGGTAAGACCTGAACCATCTTATGATGTCTTTACTAAGACCGGACGAGTGAAGTTTCATTAAAAGGATTGCATGGTCGACGGTATCAAAGTTTGAGTTTGAGTTTATTGGGGTTTTACGCCGTTTTCAACTACCAGGGTCATATCGCGGCGGCTGGAGCACCTAACCGTGGGTTCCTGGTATTTCTCGCACCAGTACAACCACAATATCCAAACCGAGCCTCCAGCTGCTCTCTCATATAGATGATTCACACCCATTGGTGAGAGACAAATGACTTTTGTCAAATGTCAGAATGAATACTGGCCGAGCCGGGGTTCGAACTCGAGACCCCTGGATTGACAGACTCCGACGTAACCGACTGAGCTATCCGGGCTCGGCTCGACGGTATCAAAGGCCTTCTGTAAATCTAAAAGTACCATGCCAACCACATCACCTCTATCATTCTCCCTTCTGATCTAATCTGTCAAATGTATCAAACAAGTATCTGTAGAAAAACCTTTCCTGAAACCGGATTGAAATTCATATATCAAGTTTCTGTTTTTGAAATAGGACTCGACCTGGTCGTACACAACCCTCTCAAGAATTTTAGATACTATATTCAGAATGGAGACGGGCCTGTAATTACCAACAGCTAGCTTATCATTCTTCTTAAAAAGTGGTACAACTCTTGCTGACTTAAGGTCATCAGGTACAATACTTTGTACAAGTGACAGATTAATGATGTGAGTAAGGGGACCAACAATTACCAGAGACCCATCCTTGACAAATCTGGAAGGTATACCATCTAAGCCAGTTGCCTTATTAATACCTAATAAACTTATATATTTAAGTACTTTACTCTCAGACACTAGTGAAAAGGAGCAACTATCAGGAAAAATATGTTTGTTTCTGTAAATAGAATCAACAAAATTCCTTCCATATTTACCTACAGGTAACTTTTCAACAAGTTTGCATGCTACAGTTGTATAGAAATTATTAAAAGTTTCAGCAATTATTTTCTTATCAAAACAAACTTCACCATCAATATTTAAACAGACATTTCCACTAGACGTAGAAGAACCTTTCTTAGAAGGTAAACCAAGATTTTTTAAAGTTTTCCACAGAGACTTAGAATCATTTTTGTTCTGTTCAACTGTATTTGAAAAATATTCTTTCTTAGCACATTCAACAAGAATCTGAACTTTATTTCTTAACAATTTAAAAGTGTTAAAGTTATCCTCAGATTTCTGGTTTCTAAATTTATGAAAAGCTTTGTCTCTTTCCTTCATGGTTTCAAAAAATATCAGAGTCCATCCATGGCTCAGTCCTCTGTTTGATTCTAATTTGTTTCACAGGTGCTATATTGTCAATCACAGATAAAAACAAATGTTTAAAACTGTTCCAAGCATCATTTACATTTTCACACAATTAAACAGGATTCCAATCAACTGCTAAAAGACTGACTTGAAAGTTCTCTCTATTGTAGTTTTTAGAGATCCCAATGTAACTGTATTATGAGAACCAACATAGACTTTAGTAACCTTTCTTGTACAATATATCATACTATGATCACTGAAGGATGTATGTAATACACCTGACTGTGATATCGTATGACAATCTGATGCTAGAATCAAGTCAATGGTTGTACAACTTGTATTACTAATTCTAGTTGGCTCACATACTAACTGTTTAAAATGAAACATTTCAATAAAACATGTAAAAGACTGTAAAAGTGAACAACTTTTTTACTGGTCACATCTGTATTAAAATCACCTAGCAATATGGTTTCCTTTTCTAAAAAGTCACTAGTAGAAGAGCATACATTATCTAAAACACTATAGAATTTCTGTTGTAACGGTGGTCTGTATAAACAGCCACATAAAATTGGTTTAGTTTTTGGTAAAAAAGTTCAACCCATGTAGATTCTAAATCTTCATGGTTCAAATCATGTCGACTGTTGAAGGACAAGTCTGTGCGCATATATATACAAACGCCGCCTCCGTGCCGATTCCGATCTCTGCGCTGGATGCAATAATTGTCAATTTGAATTTTTGAATCTGGAACTGAGTCATCTAACCATGTCTCTGATAAGCAAATACATGCAGCTCTGGTGTTTCTGGCTAAGTCAGTAATTTCATGTAACTTTGGTAAACGACTTCTTACATTGACATGTAAAAAATGTAGGCCACGTTTCTGAAAAATCTGGTTGAGTGGGATGTTTAGAAGCATCAGCTGGACAAGGTCCTGGGCAGGGGTGGATATCTCCACACAACAGCAAATAAATGGGTAAAATGTCATTTCTTCGTTTTATCAAGTAAGCAGAAAAATATTTGCACTTCGAAACTGAAGTATTCAAGTTGATAAAAGTTGTGTAAAGTGTGTGCTGCCCATACGTAATTGGCAAAATTGTGACACTGTTCGTAATAAAATTGTCCGGATAATGGTACACTTGTGAAGTGACATCTGTATCTTCATTCAACAAACGAACTGGAATGAGTGCTGCTTTAGCAGTTAGTGCTGCAGCATACCGCATCTATGCCAGTTATTGCTGCAGCATACCGCATTTATGGCAGATATTGCTGCAGCATACCGCATCTATGGCAGTTATTGCTGCAGCGTACTGCATCTTTAGCAGTTATTGCCGCAGCATACTACATCTATAGCAGTTATTGCTGCAGCATACCTCATCTCTGGCAGTTATTGTTGCAGCATACCGCATCAATGGCAATTATTGTTGCGGCATCCCGCATCTATCGCAGTTATTGCTGCAGCATACCGCATCTCTAGCAGTAATTGCTGCAGCATATCGCATCTATAGCAGTAATTGCTGCAGCATACCGCATCTCTAGCAGTAATTGCTGCAGCATACCGCATCTCTAGCAGTAATTGCTGCAGCATACCGCATCTCTAGCAGTTATTGCTGCAGCATATCGCATCTATAACAGTTATTGCTGCAGCTTACCGCATCAACGATAGTTATTGCTGCAAAATACTGCATCTTTAGCAGTTATTGCTGCAGCATATCGCATCTATGGCAGTTATAGCTGCAACATACCGCATATATGGCAGTTATTGCTGCAAAATACTGCATCTATAGCAGTAATTGCTGCAGCATACCGCATCTATAGCAGTAATTGCTGCAGCAAATCGCATCTATAACAGTTATTGCTGCAGCATACCGCATCAACGACAGTTATTGCTGCAAAATACTGCATCTTAAGCAGTTATTGCTGCAGCATATCGCATCTATGGCAGTTATAACTGCAACATACCACATCTATGACAGTTATAGCTGCAACATACCGCATCTATGGCAGTTATTGCTGCAGCATACCGCATCTATAGCAGTTATTGTTGCAGCATGCTGCATCTATGGCAGTTATAGCTGCAGCATTCTGCATCTACAGTAGTTATTGCTGTAGAATACTGCATCTGTGGCAGTTATTGCTGCAGCATACTGCATCTATAGCAGTTTTTGCTGCAGCATACTGCATCTTTAGCAGTTATTGCTGCAGCATGCTGCATCTATAGCAGTTATTGCTGCAGCATACTGTATCTATAGCAGTTATTGTTGCAGCATACCGCATCTGTGGCAGTTATTGCTGCAGCGTACTGCATCTTTAGCAGTTATTGCCGCAGCATACTACATCTATAGCAGTTATTGTTGCAGCATACCGCATCTGTGGCAGTTATTGTTGCAGCATACCGCATCAATGGCAATTATTGTTGCGGCATCCCGCATCTATCGCAGTTATTGCTGCAGCATACCGCATCTCTAGCAGTAATTGCTGCAGCATATCGCATCTATAGCAGTAATTGCTGCAGCATACCGCATCTCTAGCAGTAATTGCTGCAGCATACCGCATCTCTAGCAGTAATTGCTGCAGCATACCGCATCTATAGCATTAATTGCTGCAGCATATCGCATCTATAACAGTTATTGCTGCAGCATACCGCATCAACGACAGTTATTGCTGCAAAATACTGCATCTTAAGCAGTTATTGCTGCAGCATATCGCATCTATGGCAGTTATAGCTGCAACATACCACATCTATGACAGTTATAGCTGCAACATACCGCATCTATAGCAGTTATTGTTGCAGCATGCTGCATCTATGGCAGTTATAGCTGCAGCATTCCGCATCTACAGTAGTTATTGCTGCAGAATACTGCATCTGTGGCAGTTATTGCTGCAGCATACTGCATCTATAGCAGTTTTTGCTGCAGCATACTGCATCTTTAGCAGTTATTGCTGCAGCATGCTGCATCTATAGCAGTTATTGCTGCAGCATACTGTATCTATAGCAGTTATTGCTGCAGCATACCGCATCTGTGGCAGTTATTGCTGCAGCGTACTGCATCTTTAGCAGTTATTGCCGCAGCATACTACATCTATAGCAGTTATTGTTGCAGCATACCACATCTCTGGCAGTTATTGTTGCAGCACACCGCATCAATGGCAATTATTGTTGCGGCATCCCGCATCTATCGCAGTTATTGCTGCAGCATACCGCATCTCTAGCAGTAAATGCTGCAGCATATCGCATCTATAGCAGTAATTGCTGCAGCATACCGCATCTATAGCAGTAATTGCTGCAGCATACCGCATCTCTAGCAGTAATTGCTGCAGCATACCGCATCTCTAGCAGTTATTGCTGCAGCATATCGCATCTATAACAGTTATTGCTGCAGCTTACCGCATCAACGACAGTTATTGCTGCAAAATACTGCATCTTTAGCAGTTATTGCTGCAGCATATCGCATCTAGGGCAGTTATAGCTGCAACATACCGCATATATGGCAGTTATTGCTGCAAAATACTGCATCTATAGCAGTAATTGCTGCAGCATACCGCATCTATAGCATTAATTGCTGCAGCATATCGCATCTATAACAGTTATTGCTGCAGCATACCGCATCAACGACAGTTATTGCTGCAAAATACTGCATCTTAAGCAGTTATTGCTGCAGCATATCGCAACTATGGCAGTTATAGCTGCAACATACCGCATCTATGACAGTTATAGCTGCAACATACCGCATCTATGGCAGTTATTGCTGCAGCATACCGCATCTATAGCAGTTATTGTTGCAGCATGCTGCATCTATGGCAGTTATAGCTGCAGCATTCCGCATCTACAGTAGTTATTGCTGCAGCATACTGCATCTGTGGCAGTTATTGTTGCAGCATACCGCATCAATGGCAATTTTTGCTGCGGCATCCCGAATCTATGGCAGTTATTGCTGCAGCATACCGCATCTCTGGCAGTAATTGCTGCGGAATACCACATCTATAGCCGTAATTGCTGCAGCATGTCGCATGTATAGCAGTTATTGCTACAGCATACCGCATATATGGCAGTTATTGCTGCAGCATACCGCATTTGTGGCAGTTATTGCTGCGGAATACCACATCTATAGCAGTAATTGCTGCAGCATATCGCATCTATAGCAGTTATTGCTGCAGCATACCGCCTATATAGCAGTTATTGCTGCAGCATACAACATCAATGGCAGTTTTTGCTGCAAAATACTGCATCTTTAGCAGTTATTGCTGCAGCATACCGCATCTATGGCAGTTATTGCTGCAAAATACTGCATCTTTAGCAGTTATTGCTGCAGCATGACGCATCTATTGCAGTTATTGCTGCAGCATACTGCATCTATAGCAGTTATTGCTGCAGCTTACCGCATCAATGACAGTTATTGCTGCAAAATACTGCATCTTTAGCAGTTATTTCTGCAGCATACCGCATCTATGGCAGTTATAGCTGCAACATACCGCATCTATGGCAGTTTTTGCTGCGGAATACCGCATCTATAGCAGTTATTGTAGCAGCATGCTGCATCTATGGCAGTTATAGCTGCAGCATTCTGCATCTACGGTAGTAATTGCTGCAGCATACTGCGTCTGTGGCAGTTATTGCTTCAGCATACTGCATATTTAGCAGTTATTGCTGCAGCATGCTGCATCTATAGCAGTTATTGCTGCAGCATACCGCATCAATGGCATTTTTTGCTGCCGCATCCAGAATCTATCGCAATTTTTGCTGCAGCATACCGCATCTCTGGCAGTTATTGCTGCAGAATACCACATCTATAGCAGTAATTGCTGCAGCATATTGCATGTATAGCAGTTATTGCTGCAGCATTCCGCATATATGGCAGTTATTGCTGCAGCATACCGCATCAATGGCAGTTATTGCTGCAAAATACTGCATCTTTAGCAGTTATTGCTGCAGCATACCGCATCTATGCCATTTATTGCTGCAGCGTACCGCATATATGGCAGATATTGCTGCAGCATCCCGCATTCTATGGCAATTATTGCTGCACGGTACTGCATCTTTACCAGTTATTGTTGCAGCATACTACATTTATAGCAGTTATTCCTGCAGCATACCGCATCTGTGTTAGTTATTGTTGCAGCATACCGCATTAATGGCAATTATTGTGGCGGTATCCCGCATCTATCGCAGTTATTGCTGCAGCATACCGCATCTCTAGCAGTAATTGCTGCAGCATATCGCATCTATAGCAGTTATTGCTGCAGCATACCGCATCTCTAGCAGTAATTGCTGCAGCATATCGCATCTATAGCAGTTATTGCTGCAGCATATCGCATCTATGGCAGTTATAGCTGCATTATACGCCATATATGGCAGTTATTGCTGCAAAATACTGCATCTTTAGCAGTTATTGCTGCAGCATACCGCATCCATGGCAGTTATAGCTGCAACATACCGCATCTATGGCCGTTATTGCTGCAGCATACTGCATCTATAGCAGTTTTTGTTGCAGCATGCTGCATCTATGACAGTTATAGCTGCAGCATTCCGCATCTACATTAGTTATTGCTGCAACATTCTGCATCTGTGGCAGTTATTGCTGCAGCATACTGCATCTATTGCAGTTTTTGCTGCAGCATACTGCATCTTTAGCAGTTAATGCTGCAGCATACTTCATATATAGCAGTTATTGCTGCAGCATACTGTATCTATAGCAGTTATTGCTGCAGCATACCGCATCTATGGCAGTTATAGCTGCAACATACCGCATCTATGGCAGTTATTGCTGCGGAATACCGCATCTATAGCAGTTATTGTTGCAGCATGCTGCATCTATGGCAGTTATAGCTGCAGCATACTGCATATCTAGCAGTTATTGCTGCAGCATACTGCATCTATAGCAGTTATTGCTGCATCATACTGTATCTATAGCAGTTATTGCTGCAGCATACCGCATCTGTGGCAGTTATTGTTGCAGCATACCGCATCAATGGCAATTTTTGCTGCGGCATCCCGAATCTATCGCAGTTATTGCAGCAGCTTACCGCATCTCTGGCAGTTATTGCTGCGGAATACCACATCTATAGCAGTAATTGCTGCAGCATATCGCATCTATATCAGTTATTGTTGCAGCATACCGCATATATGGCAGTTATTGCTGCAGCATACCGCATCTGTAAAGGTTATTGTTGCAGCATACCGCATCAATGGCAATTATTGCGGTGGCATCCCGAATCTATCGCAGTTATTGCTGCAGCATACCGCATCTGTGGCAGTTATTGCTGCGGAATACCACATCTATAGCAGTAATTGCTACAGCGTATCGCATCTATAGCAGTTATTGCTGCAGCATACCGCCTATATGGCAGTTATTGCTGCAGCATACCACATCAATGGCAGTTATTGCTGCAAAATACTGCATCTTTAGCAGTTATTGCTGCAGCATGACGCATCTATTGCAGTTATTGCTGCAACATACCGCATCTATGGCAGTTATTGCTGCGGAATACCGTATCTATAGCAGTTATTGTTGCAGCATGATGCATCTATGGCAGTTATAGCTGCAGCATTCCGCATCTACAGTAGTTTTTGCTGCAGCTTACTGCATCTGTGGCAGTTATTGCTGCAGCATACTGCATCTATAGCAGGTTTTGCTGCAGGACACTGCATATATAGCAGTTATTGCTGCAGCATACTGAATCTTTAGCAGTTATTGCTGCAGCATACTGTATCTATAGCAGTTATTGCTGAAGCATACCCCATCTGTGGCAGTTATTGTTGCAGCATACTGCATCAATTGCAACTTTTGCTGCGGCATCCCGAATCTATCGCAGTTATTGCTGCAGCATACCGCATCTCTGGCAGTTATTGCTGCGGAATACCACATCTATAGCAGTTATTGCTGCAGCATATCGCATGTATAGCAGTTATTGCTGTAGTATATCGCATATATGGCAGTTATTGCTGCAGCATACCGCATCTGTGGCAGTTATTGTTGCAGCATACCGCATTAATGGCAATTTTTACTGTGGCATCCCGAATCTATCGCAGTTATTGCTGCAGCATACCGCATCTGTGGCAGTTTTTGCTGCGGAATACCACATCTATAGCAATAATTGCTGCAGCATATCGCATCTATAGCAGTTAAAGCTGCAGCATACCGCCTATATGGCAGTTATTGCTGCAGCATACCACATCAATGGCAGTTATTGCTGCAAAATACTGCATCTTTCGCAGTTATTGCAGCAGCATACCGCATCTATGGCAGTTATTGCTACAGTATACTGCATCTATGGCAGTTATTGCTGCAAAATACTGCATCTTTAGCAGTTATTGCTGCAGCATACCGCATCAATGACAGTAATTGCTGCAAAATACTGCATCTTTAGCAGTTATTGCTGCAGCATATCGCATCTATGACAGTTATAGCTGCAACATACCGCATCTATGGCAGTTATTGCTGCAAAATACTGCATCTTTAGCAGTTATTGCTGCAGTATAATAAATCTATGGCAGTTATAGCTGCAACATACCGTATCTATGGCAGTTACTGCTGCAGCATACCGCATCTATAGCAGTTATTGTTGCAGCATGCTGCATCTATGGCAGTTATAGCTACAGCATTCCGCATCTACAGTAGTTATTGATGCAGCATACTGCATCTGTGGCAGTTATTGCTGCAGCATACTGCATCTGTAGCAGTTTTTGCTGCAGCATACTGCATCTTTATCAGTTAGTGCTGCAGCATACTGCATCTTTATCAGTTATTGCTGCAGCATACTGCATCTATAGCAGTTATTGCTGCAGCATACCGCATCTATGGCAGTTATTGCTGCGAAATACCACATCTATAGCAGTTATTGTTGCAGCATGCTGCATCTATGGCGGTTTTGCTGCAGCATACTTCATTTTTAGCAGTTATTGCTGCAGCATACTGCATCTATAGCAGTTATTGCTGCAGCATACTGTATCTATAGCAGTTATTGCTGCAGCATACCGCATCTGTGGCAGTTATTGTTGCAGCATACCGCATCAATGGCATTTTTTGCTGCGGCATCCCGAATCTATCGCAGTTATTGCTGCAGCATACCGCATCTATGCGGCATCTATGGCAGTTATTTCTGGGGAATACCACATCTATAGCAGTAATTGCTGCAGCATATCGCATCTATAGCAGTTATTGCTGCAGCATACCGCCTATATGGCAGTTATTGCTGCAGCATACCACATCAATGGCAGTTATTGCTGCAAAATAATGCTTCTTTAGCAGTTATTGCTACAGCATACCGCAACAATGGCAGTTATTGCTGCAAAATACTGCATCTTTAGCAATTATTGCTGCAGAATATCGCATCTATTGCAGTTATAGCTGCAACATACCGCATATATGGCAGTTATTGCTGCAAAATACTGCATCTTTAGCAGTTATTGCTGCAGCATACCGCACCTATGGCAGTTATAGCTGCAACATACCGCATCTATGGCAGTAATTGTTGCAGCATGCTGCATCTATGGCAGTTATAGCTGCAGCATTCCGCATCTACAGTAGTTATTGCTGCAGCATACTGCATCTGTGGCAATTATTGCTGCAGCATACTGCATCTATAGCAGTTTCTGCTGCAGCATACTGCATCTTTAGCAGTTATTGCTGCAGCATACTGCATCTATAGCAGTTATTGCTGCAGCATACTCTATCTATAGCAGTTATTGCTGCAGCATACCGCATCTGTGGCAGTTATTGTTGTAGCATACCGCATCAATGGCAATTTTTGCTGCGGCATCCCGAATCTATCGCAGTTATTGCTGCAACATACCGCATCTATGGCAATTATTGCTGCGGAATACCGCATCTATAGCAGTTATTGTTGTAGCATGCTGCATTTATGGCAGTTATAGCTGCAGCATTCCGCATCTACAGAAATTATTGCTGCAGCATACTGCATCTTTGGCAGTTATTGCTGCAGCATACTGCATCTATAGCACGTTTTGCTGCAGGATACTGCATATTAAGATGTTATTGCTGCAGCATACTACATCTATAGCAGTTATTGCTGCAGTATGCTGTATCTATAGCAGTTATTCCTGCAGCATACCGCATCTATGGCAGTTATTGCTACAGCGTACTGCATATTTAGCAGTTATTGCTGCAGCATACTACATCTATAGCAGTTGTTGCTGCAGCATACCGCATCTGTGGCAGTTATTTTTGCAGCATACCGCATCAATGGCAATTATTGTTGCGGCATATCGCATCTATAGCAGTTATTGCTGCAGCATACCGCATCAACGACAGTTATTGCTGCAAAGTACTGCATCTTTAGCAGTTATTGCTGCAGCATATCGCATCTTTGGCAGTTATAGCTGCAACATTCCGCATATAGGGCAGTTATTGCTGCAAAATACTGAATCCTTAGCAGTTATTGCTGCAAGATACCGCATATATGTCAGTTATTGCTGCAGCATACCGCATCTATAGCAGTTATTGTTGCAGCATGCTGCATCTATGGCAGTTCTAGCTGCAGCATTCCGCTTCTACAGTAGTTATTGCTGCAGCATACTGCATATGCGGCAGTTATTGCTGCAGCATACTGCATCTGTAGCAGTTATTGCTGCAGCATACTGTATCTATAGCAGTTATTGCTACACCATACCGCATCTGTGGCAGTTATTGCTGCAGCATACCACATCAAAGGCAGTTATTGCTGCAAAATACTGCATCTTTAGCAGTTATTCCTGCAGCATACCGCATCTATGGCAGTTATTGCTGCAGCATACTGCATCTATAGCAGTTATTGCTGCAGCATACCGCATCAATGACAGTTATTGCTGCAAAATACTGCATCTTTAGCAGTTATTGCTGCAGCATACTGCATCTATGGCAGTTATAGCTGCAACATACCGCATCTATGGCAGTTATTGCTGCAGAATACCGCATCTATAGCAGTTATTGTTGCAGCATGCTGCATCTATTGCAGTTATAGCTGCAGCATTCCGCATCTGTGGCAGTTATTGTTGCAGCATACAGTATCAATGGCAATTTTTGCTGCGGCATCCCGAATCTATCGCAGTTATTGCTGCAGCATACCGCATCTCTGGCAGTTGTTGCTGCGGAATACCACATCTATAGCAGTAATTGCTGCAGCATATCGCATGTATGGCAGTTATTGTTGCAGCATACCGCATACATGGCAGTTATTGCTGCAGCATACCACATCAATGGCAGTTATTGCTGCATAATACTGCTTTTTTAGCAGTTATTGCTTCAGCATACCGCATCTATGGCAGTTATTGCTGCAGCATACTGCATATATAGCAGTTATTGCTGCAGCATACCGCATCAATGACAGTTATTGCTGCAAAATACTGCATCTTTAGCAGTTATTGCTGCAGCATATCGCATCTATGGCAGATATAGCTGCAACATACTGCATCTTGAGCCGTTATTGCTGCAGCATACCGCATCTATGTCAGGTATAGCTGCAACATACCGCATCTATGGCAGTTATTGCTGCGGAATACTGCATCTATAGCAGTTATTTTTACAGCATGCTGCATCAATGGCAGTTATAGCTGCAGCATTCCGCATCTACAGTAGTTATTGCTGCAGCATATTGCATCTGTGGCAGTTATTGCTGCAGCATACTGCATCTTTTGCAGTTTTTGCTGCAGGATACTGCATCTATTGCAGTTTTTGCTGCAGGATACTGCATATTTAGCGGCTATTGCTGCAGCATACTGCATCTATAGCAGTTATTGCTGCAGCATACTGTATCTATAGCAGTTATTGTTGCAGCGTACCGCATCAAGGGCAATTTTTGCTGCGGCATCCCGAATCTATTGCAGTTATTGCTGCAGCATACCGCATCTCTGGCAGTTATTGCTGCGGAATACCACATTTATAGCAGTAATTGCTGCAGCATATTGCATGTATAGCAGTTATTGCTGCAGCATACCGCATATATTACAGTTATTGCTGCAGCATACCACATTAATGGCAGTTATTGCTGCAAAATACTGCTTTTTAGCAGTTATTGCTGCAGCAAACCGCATTTATGCCAGTTATTGCTGCAGTATACCGCATATATGGCAGATATTGCTGCAGCATACCGCATCTATGGCAGTTATTACTGCAGCGTACTGCATCTTTAGCAGTTATTGCTGCAGCATACTACATCTATAGCAGTTATTGCTGCAGCATACCTCATCTCTGGCAGTTATTGGTGCAGCATACTGCATCAATGGCAATTATTGTTGCGGCATCCCGCATCTATCGCAGTTATTGCTGCAGCATACCGAATCTCTAGCAGTAATTGCTGCAGCATATTGCATCTATAGCAGTTATTGCTGCAGCATACCGCATCAACGACAGTTATTGCTGCAAAATACTGCATCTTTAGCAGTTATTGCTGCAGCATATCGCATCTATTGCAGTTATAGCTGCAACATACCGCATATATGGCAGTTATAAGTGCATTATTCCGCATCTGCAGTAGTTATTGCTGCAGCATACCGCATCTGTGGCAGCTATTGCTGCAGCATACTGCATCTTTAGCAGTTATTGCTGCAGCATACTGCATCTATAGCAGTTATTGCTGCATCATACTGTATCTATAGCAGTTATTGCTGAAGCATACCGCATCTGTGGCAGTTATTGCTGCAGCATACCGCATCAATGGCAATTTTTGCTGCGGCATCCCGAATCTATCGCAGTAATTGCTGCAGCATACCGCATCTCTGGCAGTTATTGCTGCGGAATACCACATCTATAGCAGTAATTGCTGCAGCATATCGCATGTATAGCAGTTATTGCTGCAGCATACCGCATAAATGACAGTTATTGCTGCAGCATACCGCATCTGTGGCAGTTATTGTTGCAGCATTCCGCATCAATGGCAATTATTGCTGCAGCATCCGGAATCTATCGCAATTATTGCCGCAGCATACCGCATCTGTGGCAGTTATTGCTGCGGAATACCACATCTATAGTAGTTATTGCTGCAGCATACCGCCTATATGGCAGTTATTGCTGCAACATACCATATCAATGGCAGTTATTGCTGCAAAATACTGCATCTTTAGCAGTTATTGCTTCAGCCTACAGGATCTATGGCAGTTATTGCTGCAGCATACTGCATCTATAACAGTTATTGCTGCAGCATACCGCATCAATGACAGTTATTGCTGCAAAATACTGCATCTTTAGCAGTTATTGCTGCAGCATACCGCATCTATGGCAGTTATAGCTGCAAAATACTGCATCTATGGCAGTTATAGCTGTGGAATACCGCATCTATAGCAGTTATTGTTGCAGCATGCTGCATATATGGCAGTTATAGTTGCAGCATTCCGCATCTACAGTAGTTATTGCTGCAGCATACTGCATCTCTGACAGTTTTTGCTGCAGCATACTGCATCTATGGCAGTTTTTGCTGCAGGATACTGCATATTTAGCAGTTATTGCTGCAGCATACTGCATACTGCTATAGATGTGGTATTCCGCAGCAATAACTGCCACAGATGCGGTATGCTGCGGCAATAATTGTGATAGATTCCGGATGCTGCAGCAATAATTGCCATTGATGCGGAATGCTGCAACAATAACTGCCACAGATGCGGTATGCTGCAGCAATAACTGTCATTTATGCGGTATGTTGCAGCAATAACTGCTATACATGCGATATGCTGCAGCAATTACTGCTATAGATGTGGTATTCCGCAGCAATAACTGTCAGAGATGCGGTATGCTGCAGCAATAACTGCGATAGATTCTGGATGCCGCAGCAAAAATTGCCATTGATGCGGTATGCTGCAGCAATAACTGCCACAGATGCGGTATGCTTCAGCAATAACTGCTATAGATACAGTATGATGCAGCAATAACTGCTATAGATGCAGTATGCTGCAGCAATAACTGTTAAAGATGCAGTATGCTGCAGCACAAACTGCTATAGATGCAGTATGCAGCAGCAATAACTGCCACAGATGCGGTATGCTGCAGCAATAACTACTGCAGATGCGGAATAATGCACTTATAACTGCCATATATGCGGTATGTTGCAGCTATAACTGCAATAGATGCGATATGCTGCAGCAATAACTGCTAAAGATGCAGTATTTTGCAGCAATAACTGTCGTTGATGCGGTATGCTGCAGCAATAACTGCTATAGATGCAATATGCTGCAGCAATTACTGCTAGAGATTCGGTATGCTGCAGCAATAACTGCGATAGATGCGGGATGCCGCAACAATAATTGCCATTGATGCAGTATGCTGCACCAATAACTGCCAGAGATGAGGTATGCTGCAGCAATAACTGCTATAGATGTAGTATGCTGCAGCAATAACTGCTAAAGATGCAGTACGCTGCAGTAATAACTGCCATAGATGCGGTATGCTGCAGCAATATCTGCCATATATGCGGTATACTGCAGCAATAACTGGCATAAATGCGGTATGCTGCAGCAATAACTGCTAAAAAGCAGTATTTTGCAGCAATAACTGCCATTGATGTGGTATGCTGCAGCAATAACTGTAATATATGCGGTATGCTGCAGCAATAACTGCTATACATGCAATATGCTGCAGCAATTACTGCTATAAATGTGGTATTCCGCAGCAATAACTGCCAGAGATGCGGTAAGCTGCAGCAATAACTGCGATAGATTCGGGATGCCGCAGCAAAAATTGCCCTTGATGCGGTATGCTGCAACAATAACTGCTATAGATACAGTATGCTGCAGCAATAACTGCTATAGATGCAGTATACTGCAGCAATAGCTGCTAAATATGCAGTATCCTGCAGCAAAAACTGCAATAGATGCAGTATGTTGCAGCAATAACTGCCACAGATGCAGTATGCTGCAGCAATAACTACTGTAGATGCGGAATGCTGCAGCTATAACTGCCATTGATGCAGCATGCTGTAAAAATAACTGCTATGGATGCAGTATTCCGCAGCAATAACTTCCATAGATGCGGTATGTTGCAGCTATACCTGAGATAGATGCGGTATGCTGCAACAATAACGGCTCAAGATGCAGTATTTTGTAGCAAAAACTGCCATAGATGCGGTATGTTGCAGCTATATCTGCCATAGATGCGATATGCTGCAGCAATAACTGCTAAAGATGCAGTATTTTGCAGCAATAACTGTCATTGATGCGGTATTCTGCAGCAATAACTGCTATAGATGCAGTATGCTGCAGCAATAACTGCCATAGATGCGGTATGCTGAAGCAATAACTGCTAAAAAAGCAGTATTAAGCAGCAATAACTGCCATTGATGTGGTATGCTGCAGCAATAACTGCCATGTATGCGGTATGCTGCAACAATAGCTGCTATACATGCGATATGCTGCAGCAATTACTGCTATAGATGTGGTATTCCGCAGCAACAACTGCCAGAGATGTGGTATGCTGCAGCAATAACTGCGATAGATTCGGGATGCCGCAGCAAAAATTGCCATTGATACTGTATGCTGCAACAATAACTGCCACAGATGCGGAATGCTGCAGCTATAACTGCAATAGATGCGGCATGCTGCAACAATAACTGCTATAGATGCGGCATGCTGCAACAATAACTGCTATAGATGCGGCATGCTGCAACAATAACTGCTATAGATGCGGTATTCTGCAGCAATAACTGCCATAGATGCGGTATGTTGCAGCTATAACTGCCATAGATGCGGTATGCTGCAGCATTAACTGCTAAAGATGCAGTATTTTGCAGCAATAACTGTCATTGATGCGGTATGCTGCAGCAATAACTGCTATAGATGCAGTATGCTGCAGCAATAACTGCCATAGATGCGGTATGCTGCAGGAATAACTGCTAAAGATGCAGTATTTTGCAGCAATAACTGCCTTTGATGTGGTATGCTGCAGCAATAACTGCCACAGATGCGGTATGGTGTAGCAATAACTGCTATAGATACAGTATGCTGCAGCAATAACTGCTACAGATGCAGTATGCTGCAGCAATAACTGCCACAGATGCAGTATGCTGCAGCAATAACTACTGTAGATGCAGAATGCTGCAGCTAGAACTGCCATAGATGCAGCATGCTGCAACAATAACTGCTATAGATGCGGTATGCTGCAGCAATAACTGACATATATGCGGTATCTTGCAGCAATAACTGCTAAAGATTCAGTATTTTGCAGCAATAACTGCCATATATGCGGTATGTTGCAGCTATAACTGCCAAAGATGCGATATACTGCAGCAATAACTGCTAAAGATGCAGTATTTTGCAGCAATAACTGTCGTTGATGCGGTATGCTGCAGCAATAACTGCTATAGATGCGATATGCTGCAGCAATTACTGCTAGAGATGCGGTATGCTGCAGCAATAACTGCTATAGATGCGATATGCTGCAGCAATTACTGCTAGAGATGCGGTATGCTGCAGCAATAACTGCTATAGATGCGGGATGCCGCAACAATAATTGCCATTGATGCGGTATGCTGCAAAATTAACTGCCACAGATGCGGTATGCTGCAGCAATAACTGCTATAGATGTAGTATGCTGCAGCAATAACTGCTAAATATGCAGTACGCTGTAGCAATAACTGCCATAGATGCGGCATGCTGCAGCAATAACTGCTATAGATACAGTATACTGCAGCAATAACTGCTATAGATGCAGTATGCTGCAGCAATAACAGCTAAATATGCAGTATCCTGCAGCAAAATGTGCTATAGATGCAGTATGCTGCAGCAATAACTGCCCAAGATGCAGTATGCTGCAGCAATAACTTCTGTAGATGCGGAATGCTGCAGCTATAACTGCCATAAATGCAGCATGCTACAACAATAACTGCTATAGATGCGGTATTCCGCAGCAATAATTGCCATAGATGCGGTATGTTGCAGTTATAACTGCAATAGATGCGGTATGCTGCAGCAATAACTGCGATAGATTCGGGATGCCGCAGCAATAAATGCCATTGATACGGTATGCTGCAACAATAACTGCCACAGATGAGGTATGCTGCAGCAATAATTGCCATATATGCGGTATGCTGCAGCAAAAACTGCTATTCATGCGATATGCTGCAGCAATTACTGCTGTAGATGTGATATTCCGCAGCAATAACTGCCAGAGATGCGTTATGCTGCAGCAATAACTGCGAAAAATTCGGGATGCCGCAGCAAAAATTGCCAATGATGCGGTATGCTACAACAATAACTGCCACAGATGCGGTATGCTGCAGCAATAACTGCTAAAGATGCAGTATGCTGCAGCAGAAACTGCTATAGATGCAGTATGCTGCAGCAATAACTGCCACAGATGCAGTATGCTGCAGCAATAACTACTGTAGATGCGGTATGTTGCAGCTATAACTGCCATAGGTGCGGTATGCTGCAGCAATAACTGCTAAAGATGCAGTATTTTGCAGCAATAACTGCCATATATGCGGTATGTTGCAGCTATAACTGCAATAGATGCGATATTCTGCAGCAATAATTGCTAAAGATGCAGTATTTTGCAGCAATAACTGCCATTGTTGCGGTATGCTGTAGCAATAACTGCTAAAGAAGCATCATTTTGCAGCAATAACTGCCATTGATGTGGTATGCTGCAGCAATAACTGCCATATAGGCGGTATGCTGCAGCAATAACTGCTATAGATGCGATATGCTGCAGCAATTACTGCTATAGATGTGGTATTCCCCAGAAATAACTGCCATAGATGCCGCATAGATGCGGTATGCTGCAGCAATAACTGCGATAGATTCAAGATGCCGCAGCAAAAAATGCCATTGATGCGGTATGCTGCAACAATAACTGCCACAGATGCGGTATGCTGCAGCAATAACTGCTATAGATACAGTATGCTGCAGCAATAACTGCTATAGATGCAGTATGCTGCAGCAATAACTGCTAAAAATGAAGTATGCTGCAGCAAAACCGCCATAGATGCAGCATGCTGCAACAATAACTGCTATAGATGTGGTATTTCGCAGCAATAACTGCCATAGATGCGGTATGTTGCAGCTATAACTGCCATAGATGCGGTATGCTGCAGCAATAACTGCTAAAGATGCAGTATTTTGCAGCAATAACTGTCATCGATGCGGTATGCTGCAGCAATAACTGCTATAGATGCAATATGCTGCAGCAATAACTGCCATAGATGCGGTATGCTGCAGCAATAACTGCTAAAGATGCAAAAGTTTGCAGCAATAACTGCCATTGATGTGGTATGTTGCAGCAATAACTGCGCTATAGGCGGTATGCTGCAGCAATTACTGCCATAGATGTGGTATTCAGCAGCAATAACTGCCACAGATGCAATATGCTGCAGCAATAACTGCGATAGATTCGGGATGCCGCAGCAAAAATTGCCATTGATGTGGTATGCTGCAGCAATAAATGCCACAGATATGGTATGCTGCAACAATAACTGCTATAGATACTGTATGCTGCAGCAATAACTGCTATAGATGCAGTATGCTGCAGCAATAACTGCTAAAGATGCGATATGCTGCAGCAATTACTGCTAGAGATGCGGTATGCTGCAGCAATAACTGCTATAGATGCGATATGCTGCAGCAATTACTGCTAGAGATGCGATATGCTGCAGCAATAACTGCGATAGATGCGGAATGCCGCAACAAAAATTGCCATTGATGCGGTATGCTGCAAAAATAACTGCCACAGATGCGGTATGCTGCAGCAATAACTGCTATAGATGTAGTATGCTGCAGCAATAACTGCTAAAGATGCAGCACGCTGCAAGAATAACTGCCATAAATGCGTTATACTGCATCAATATCTGTCCTTTATGCGGTATGCTGCAGCAAAAACTGGCATAGATGCGGTATGCTGCAGCAATAACTGCTACAGATGCAGTATTTTGCAGCAATGACTGCCATTGATGCGGTATGCTGCAGCAATAACTGTCATATATGCGGTATGCTGCAGCAATAAGTTCTATACATGCAATATGCTGCAGCAATTACTGGTATAGATGTGGTATTCCGCAGCAATAACTGCCAGAGATGCGGTATGCTGCATTAATAACTGCGATAGATTCCGGCTGCCGCAGCAAAAATTGCCATTGATGCGGTATGCTGCAACAATAACTGCCACAGATGCAGTATGCTGCAGCAATAACTGCTATAGATGCAGTATGCTGCAGCAATAACTGATAAAGATGCAGTATGCTGCAGCACTAACTGATAAAGATGCAGTATGCTGCAGCAAAAACTGCTACAGATGCAGTATGCTGCAGCAATAACTGCCACAGATGCAGTATGCTGCATCAATAACTACTGTAGATGCGGAATGCTGCAGCTATAACTGCCATAGATGCAGCATGCTGCAACAATAACTGCAATAGATGCGGTATGCTGCAGCAATAACTGCAATAGATACGGTATGTTGCAGCTATAACTGCTATAGATGTATAATACTGCAGCAATAACTGCTAAAGATGCAGTATTTTGCAGCAATAACTGCCATAGATGCGGTATTTTGCAGCTATAACTGTCATAGATGCGATATGCTGCAGCAATAACTGCTAAAGATGCAGTATTTTGCAGCAATAACTGTCATTGATGCGGTATGCTGCAGCAATAACTGCTATAGATACAGTATGCTGTAGCAATAACTGCCATAGATGCGGTATGCTGCTGCAATAACTGCGAAATATGGAGTATTTTGCAGCAATAACTGCCATTGATGTTGTATGCTGCAGCAATAACTGCCATATAGGCGGTATGCTGCAGCTTTAACTGCTATAGATGCGATAAGCTGCAGCAATTATTGCTATAGATGTGGTATTCCGCAGCAATAACTGCCACAGATGCGGTATGCTGCAGCAATAACTGCGATAGATTCGGGATGCCACAGTAAAAATTGCCATTAATGCGGTATGCTGCAACAATAACTGCCACAGATGCGGTATGCTGCTGCAATAACTGCCATATATGCGATATACTACAGCAATAACTGCTATACATGCGATATGCTGCAGCAATAACTGCTATAGATGTGGTATTCCGCAGCAATAACTGCCAGAGATGCGGTATGCTGCAGCAATAACTGCGATAGATTCGGGATGCCGCAGCAAAAGTTGCCATTGATGCAGTATGCTGCAACAATAACTGCCACAGATTCGGTATGCTTCAGCAATAACTGCTATAGATACAGTGTGCTGCAGCAATAACTGCTAAAGATGCAGTATGCTGCAACAATAACTGCTAAATATGCAGTGTCCTGCAGCAAAACCTGCTATAGATGCAGTATGCTGCAGCAATAACTGCCACAGATGCAGTAAGCTGCAGCAAAAACTACTGTAGATGCGGAATGCTGCAGCTATAACTGCAATAGATGCATCATGCTGCAACAATAACTGCTATAGATACGGTATTCCGCAGCAATAACTGCCATAGATGCGGTATGTTGCAGCAATAACTGCAATAGATGCGTCATGCTGCAGCAATAACTGCTAAAGATGCAGTATTTTGCAGCAATAACTGCCATTGATGTGGTATGCTGCAGCAATAATTGCCATATAGGCGGTATGCTGCAGCAATAACTGCTATAGATGCGATACGCTGTAGCAATTACTGCCATAGATGTGGTATTCCGCAGCAATAACTGCCACAGATGCGGTATGCTGCAGCAATAACTGCGATAGATTCGGGATGCCACCGCAATAATTGCCATTGATGCGGTATGCTGCAACAATAACTTCCACAGATGCGGTATGCTGCAGCAATAACTGCCATATATGCGGTATGCTGCAACAATAACTGATATAGATGCGATATGCTGCAGCAATTACTGCTATAGATGTGGTATTCCGCAGCAATAACTGCCAGAGATGCGGTATGCTGCGGCAATAACTGCGATAGATTCGGGATGCCGCAGAAAAAATTGCCATTGATGCGGTATGCTGCAACAATAACTGCCACAGATGCGGTATGCTGCAGCAATAACTGCTATAGATACAGTATGATGCAGCAATAACTGCTATAGATGCAGTATGCTGCAGCAATAACTGCTAGATATGCAGTATGCTGCAGCTATAACTGCCATAGATGCAGCATGCTGCAACAATAACTGCTATAGATGCGGTATTCCGCAGCAATAACTGCCATAGATGCGGTATGTTGCAGCTATAACTGCCATAGATGCGGTATGCTGCAGCAATAACTGCTATAGATACAGTATGCTGCAGCAATAACTGCTATAGATGAAGTATGCTGCAGCATTAACTGCTAAAGATGCAGTATGCTGCAGCAAAAACTGCAATAGATGCAGTATGCTGCAGCAATAACTGCCACAGATGCAGAATGTTGCAGCAATAACTAATGTAGATGCGGAATGCTGCAGCTATAATTGTCATAGATGCAGCATGCTGCAACAAAAACTGCTATAGATGCAGTATGCTGCAACAATAACGGCCATAGATGCGGTATGTTGCAGCTATAACTGCCATAGATGCGGTATGCTGCAGCAATAACTGCTAAAGATGCAGTATTTTGCAGCAATAACTGCCATATATGCCGTATGTTGCAGCTATAACTGCCATAGATGCGATATGCTGCAGCAATAACTGCTATAGATGCGATATGCTGCAGCAATTACTGCTAGAGATGCGGTATGCTGCAGCAATAACTGCTACAGATGCGATATGCAGCAGCAATTACTGCTAGAGATGCGGTATGCTGCAGCCTTAACTGCGATAGATGCGGGATACCGCCACAATAATTGCCATTAATGCGGTATGCTGCAACAATAACTAACACAGATGCGGTATGCTGCAGGAATAACTGCTATAGATGTAGTATGCTGCAACAATAACTGGTAAAGATGCAGTACCGTGCAGCAATAATTGCCATAGAATGCGGGATGCTGCAGCAATATCTGCCATTTATGCGGTACGCTGCAGCAATAAATGGCATAGATGCGGTATGCTGCAGCAATAACTGCTAAAGATGCAGTATTTTGCAGCAATAACTGCCATTGATGCGGTATGCTGCAGCAATAACTGCCATATATGCGGAATGCTGCAGCAATAACTGCTATACATGCAATATGCTGCAGCAATTACTGCTATAGATGTGGTATTCCGCAGCAATAACTGCCAGAGATGCGGTATGCTGAAGCAATAATTGCGATAGATTCTGGATGCGGCAGCAAAAAATGCCATTGATGCGGTATGCTGCAGCAATAACTGCTATAGATGCAGCATGCTGCAGCAATAACAGCTAAATATGCAGTATGCTGAAGCAATAACTGCCACAGACGCAGTATGCTGCGGCAATTACTACAGTAGATGCAGAATGCTGCAGCTATAACTGCCATAGATGCAGCATGCTGCTACAATAACTGCTATAGATGCGGTATTCCGCAGCAAAAACTGCCATAGATGCGGTATGTTGCAGCTATAACTGCCATAGATGCGGTATGCTGCAGAAATAACTGCTAAATATGCAGTATTTTGCAGCAATAACTGTCATTGATGCGGTTTGCTGCAGCAATAACTGCTATAGATGCAGTATGCTGCAGCAATAACTGCAATAGATGCGTCATGCTGCAGCAATAACTGCTAAAGATGCAGTATTTTGCAGCAATAACTGCCATAGATGCGGTATGCTGCAGCAATAACTGCTAAAGATGCAGTATTTTGCAGCAATAACTGCCATTGATGTTGTATGCTGCAGCAATAACTGCTATATAGGCGGTATGCTGCAGCAATAACTGCTATAGATGCGATATGCTGCAGCAATTACTGCTATAGATGTGGTATTCCGCAGCAATAACTGCCACAAATGCGGTATGCTGCAGCAATAACTGCTATAGATCTATACAGTATGCTGCAGCAATAACTGCTATAGATGCAGCATGCTGCAGCAATAACTGCTAACGATGCAGTATGCTGCAGCAAAAACTGCTATAGATGCAGTATGCTGCAGCAATAACTGCCACAGATGCAGTATGCTGCAGCAATAACTACTGTAGATGCGGAATGCTGCAGCTATAACTGCCATAGATGCAGCATGCTGCAACAATAACTGCTATAGATGCGGTATGCTGCAGCAATAACTGCCATAGATGCGGTATGTTGCAGCTATAACTGTCATAGATGCGGTATGTTGCAGCTATAACTGCCATAGATGCGATATGCTGCAGCAATAACTGCTTAAGATGCAGTATTTTGCAGCAATAACTGTCGTTGATGCGGTATGCTGCAGCAATAACTGTTATAGATGCGATATGCTGCAGCAATTAATGCTATAGATGCGGTATGCTGCAGCAATTACTGCTATAGATGCAGTATTTTGCAGCAATAACTGCCATATATGCGGTATGTTGCAGCTATAACTGCACTAGATGCGATATGCTGCAGCAATAACTGCTAAAGATGCACTATTTTGCAGCAATAACTGTCGTTGATGCGGTAAGCTGCAGCAATAACTGTTATAGATGCGATATGCTGCAGCAATAACTGCTAGAGATGCGGTATGCTGCAGCAATTACTGCTAGAGATGCGGTATGCTGCAGCAATTACTGCTAGAGATGCGGTATGCTGCAGCAATTACTGCTATAGATGCGATATGCTGCAGCAATTACTGCTAGAGATGCGGTATGCTGCAGCAATAACTGCGATAGATGCGGGATGCCGCAACAATAATTGCCATTGATGCGGTATTCTGCAACAATAACTGCCACAGATGCGGTATGCTGCAGCAATAACTGCTATAGATGTAGTATGCTGCGGCAATAACTGCTAAAGATGCAGTACGCTGCAGCAATAACTGCCATAGATGCGGTATGCTGCAGCAATATCTGCCATAAATGCGGTATGCTGCAGCAATAACTGGCATAGATGCGGTATGCTGCAGCACTAACTGCTAAAGCAGCACTCATTCCAGTTCGTTTGTTGAATGAAGATACAGATGTCACTTCACAAGTGTACCATTATCCGGACAATTTTATTACGGACAGTGTCACAATTTTGCCAATTACGTATGGGCAGCACACACTTTACACAACTTTTATCAACTTGAATACTTCAGTTTCGAAGTGCAAATATTTATCTGCTTACTTGATAAAACGAAGAAATGACATTTTACCCATTTATTTGCTGTTGTGTGGAGATATCCACCCCTGCCCAGGACCTTGTCCAGCTGATGCTTCTAAACATCCCACTCAACCAGATTTTTCAGAAACGTGGCCTACATTTTTTACATGTCAATGTAAGAAGTCGTTTACCAAAGTTACATGAAATTACTGACTTAGCCAGAAACACCAGAGCTGCATGTATTTGCTTATCAGAGACATGGTTAGATGACTCAGTTCCAGATTCAGAAATTCAAATTGACAATTATTGCATCCAGCGCAGAGATCGGAATCGGCACGGAGGCGGCGTTTGTATATATATGCGCACAGACTTGTCCTTCAACAGTCGACATGATTTGAACCATGAAGATTTAGAATCTACATGGGTTGAACTTTTTTTACCAAAAACTAAACCAATTTTATGTGGCTGTTTATACAGACCACCGTTACAACAGAAATTCTATAGTGTTTTAGATAATGTATGCTCTTCTACTAGTGACTTTTTAGAAAAGGAAACCATATTGCTAGGTGATTTTAATACAGATGTGACCAGTAAAAAAGTTGTTCACTTTTACAGTCTTTTACATGTTTTATTGAAATGTTTCATTTTAAACAGTTAGTATGTGAGCCAACTAGAATTAGTAATACAAGTTGTACAACAATAGAGAGAACTTTCAAGTCAGTTTTTTAGCAGTTGATTGGAATCCTGTTTAATTGTGTGAAAATGTAAATGATGCTTGGAACAGTTTTAAACATTTGTTTTTATCTGTGATTGACAATATAGCACCTGTGAAACAAATTAGAATCAAACAGAGGACTGAGCCATGGATGGACTCTGATATTTTTGAAACCATGAAGGAAAGAGACAAAGCTTTTCATAAATTTAGAAACCAGAAATCTGAGGATAACTTTAACACTTATAAATTGTTAAGAAATAAAGTTCAGATTCTTGTTGAATGTGCTAAGAAAGAATATTTTTCAAATACAGTTGAACAGAACAAAAATGATTCTAAGTCTCTGTGGAAAACTTTAAAAAATCTTGGTTTACCTTCTAAGAAAGGTTCTTCTATGTCTAGTGGAAATGTTTGTTTAAATATTGATGGTGAAGTTTGTTTTGATAAGAAAATAATTGCTGAAACTTTTAATAATTTCTATACAACTGTAGCATGCAAACTTGTTGAAAAGTTACCTGTAGGTAAATATGGAAGGAATTTTGTTGATTCTATTTACAGAAACAAACATATTTTTCCTGATAGTTGCTCCTTTTCACTAGTGTCTGAGAGTAAAGTACTTAGATATATAAGTTTATTAGGTATTAATAAGGCAACTGGCTTAGATGGTATACCTTCCAGATTTGTCAAGGATGGGTCTCTGGTAATTGTTGGTCCCCTTACTCACATCATTAATCTGTCACTTGTACAAGGTATTGTACCTGATGACCTTAAGTCAGCAAGAGTTGTACCACTTTTTAAGAAGAATGATAAGCTAGCTGTTGGTAATTACAGGTCCGTCTCCATTCTGAATATAGTATCTAAAATTCTTGAGAGGGTTGTGTACGACCAGGTCGAGTCCTATTTCAAAAACAGAAACTTGATATATGAATTTCAATCCGGTTTCAGGAAAGGTTTTTCTACAGATACTTGTTTGATACATTTGACAGATTAGATCAGAAGGGAGAATGATAGAGTAGATGTGGTTGGCATGGTACTTTTAGATTTACAGAAGGCCTTTGATACCGTCGAGCCGAGCCCGGATAGCTCAGTCGGTTACGTCGGAGTCTGTCAATCCAGGGGTCTCGAGTTCGAACCCCGGCTCGGCCAGTATTCATTCTGACATTTGACAAAAGTCATTTGTCTCTCACCAATGGGTGTGAATCATCTATGTGAGAGAGCAGCTGGAGGCTCGGTTTGGATATTGTGGTTGTACTGGTGCGAGAAATACCAGGAACCCACGGTTAGGTGCTCCAGCCGCCGCGATATGACCCTGGTAGTTGAAAACGGCGTAAAACCCCAATAAACTCAAACTCAGACTTTGATACCGTCGACCATGCATGCAATCCTTTTAATGAAACTTCACTCGTCCGGTCTTAGTAAAGACATCATAAGATGGTTCAGGTCTTACCTGTCTGATAGACAATAACTGGTTGATGTCTCAGGCACTTTTTCATCCACAGCAAATGTGACATGCGGTGTGCCCCAGGGGTCTATCCTTGGTCCTTTGCTTTTTTAGCATATGTTAATGACATGTCAGGTGTAAGACACAATAAGTTAATTTTATATGCTGATGATTCAGCCATATTAGTCTCTGGCAAAGATATTGTTACTGTCGAGAAGACCTTGTCAGATGATCTTCAAACCGTTAGTCACTGGCTTGTAGACAACAAGCTCTCCCTTCATTTAGGAAAGACTGAACCATAGTGTTTGGGTCAAAGCATAAGCTAAGGTCACATTCCAGTCTTAATATATCCTGTAACGATACTCAAATCACACCTGCATCTTCAGTCAAGTACCTTAGTGTAACCATCGACCAATTTTTGTCTTTTAACTGTATGGCTGAGTCAATTATTAAGAAAGCCAATGCAAGGCTAAAGTTTTTGTACCACAAGAAAGATTATCTTACTCAGCATACTAAGAAATTACTTGTTATGTCCCTTATCCAATGTCATTATGATTACGCATGCTCCGTTTGGTACAGTGGTCTTACCCAGTCTTTAAAACACAAATTGCAGGTCACTCAGAACAAGTTGGTCAGATTTATACTGAACCTTGATCCAAGAGCTCATGTTGGTCAACAACAGTTTGAAACCCTTAATTGGCTGCATGTTAACAAAAGAGTTGAACAGTTTATGCTGTGTCATGTCTTTAAGGTTAAGCATAACCTTTCCCCGGATTATATGGACTATTTTCGTACTCCTCAAGTAACTATACACTCATACAGCACAAGGCTTAGTCGGAAAGGTGGTTTTAGTCTTCCCAAGGTCAAAGGGGCTGGAAGTAAGTCCTTTAGTTTTATAGGTGCTAAGTTGTGGAACGATTTGCCCTCTAGCCTCACTAACATCACCAAGTATCAGTCTTTCAAGGTTGCCATTAAAGGCCATTTTCTCAGCAATATATGCTCTTAAACATTTTTTTTTATTTTTATGTTTGTTTAAATTACTTGCTGATTCTTTATTAGGCATAGGTTACATAATGAATTACAATTTGTGGCATCTTCCTTAAATTTGTTTTAATAAATACACCATAGACGATTGTAGGAGATTAGTACATGTACGTTCATTTTACTAACTATGATATGGTAAAGACTGTTTCTCAATTATTATTGTGATTCTAATGTGATAATTTGTCTTTCAGCAAGCAATCTGTGATAACAGTTAACATTGTGTTTGTTAAATTATGTGCTGTACTGTGATATTTATTGGTATAGGTTACTTAAATTCCATTAAACTGTAATTGCCTCTCTGGTTCATGCCACCTACAGCAAGGACCGCAATGGAAATAAGAGCTTGCTCTTTATTGCGTCATCCTTGGTGTAGGGAGCATGTCATTGTTCTTTTAAGTAATCTATTATATCTTTAAACTGTATATATGATTATGACCCTTTTTTACATCATGAACCATTAAATGTAACTTATGCCGAAATAAAATTATTAAAAGCAATTATTATTAGTTTTAAACCAATCAGAATGGTATAAGTCATTTTCATGTAAATAATGAATAAGGGGATATAACCTATTACAAATTCTTTCTTCCTTACCACATACTATTCTATACCAGAAATTTAAAACTCTACTTTTTATGTTCAAATGTAATGGCATCGTACCTATACTGAGTCAAAAAAGAAAGTGTGCATACTTCTACATTATATATCTACGTAACCGCTGCAATTAACTTCACGAAACTTCTACACAGAGTTACACTATCAACTTTCTCGTGTCTATTGACATGGGAAGCAACTTTGAATGATCAAATTGTCTGGCATATCGCAAAACGCTGTTAGCACCTTTTTGCACGTGGTTATCAAAACAAAGATTTCATAATAAATTTTATTGTCTGAAGTCTGCATTCAAAGTGTATAAAAGCTAAATCAAACATAAAATTTCAAAATTCTGAGTAGCCAAAGAGGCTTCGTCTTAGGAAACACAGCAGATTTTACACGTCAGTTTTGCTAGTGTCTTGAACCGGCGTAAAATGTATCGTTGTCGTTTAAATGCCATCGTTCTGAAATTAGGCGTTTGCAATCAAAATTTCAAAACAAAGGATGCATTTTTGATGGGCTTCGGTTTGATATCCCGAATGCAGCAATGACTAGACAAGATCGTTACATGACGTTGACGCCCTTACGTCAACGTTTCAAAACTACACCATTTATGGCGATTCAGTAAATCAAGCATATGTAAGCAACATTTGAAATCGACGAAGGCAGATAGACGGCTCATAAGAGCTTCGAGACCATATGTCCGTCACATTATCATGATGCCTAAATCTTAATTTACGCCTGCATTATGCACATCGTCATCGGCAAGGGACGTGTGAAAATTAGTCATGAGTGTGTTGTAGGGCCGAGCATCTCTACTGCCTAAGTTTCTCAAGATTTAGGGTCCAGTTAAAGAATTTGTAGGACGTGGAATACGTCTTGCAATATGAACGCAACGAAATTCCAAACGATAAAATGAAACGTTTTGTTCGATTAGTGAGACCACAGATGTTTGCCGTTATTCATTGAAGATATGTAACAATAGAAATTTAAGCAGAAATCCAAAGAGAATTGCATTATTTAATCTCCTCACGTTCGTCAGCAAGTTCTGTGAATTTCGAAATTGACACCTATCTGAATTACCTTAGGAAAACACAAGAAAAAATCCATTTCACACAATTTAAAAAGACACATTCTTATAGGCAATCAAATAACCTTTAATTTGATACCAATATTATAATATCAATATTCAAAATTACGATAGAAATTTCAGTTATTCTCTGTGCACACTTTCTTTTTTGACTCAGCATAGTTCACCATATACCATAATGCTAGGTGTTGATTGCTTTACGCCCAATAATGACTTACAAAACTTAAGATAAAACTGATCTATTATATCCACATTTCACATCCCCAAACTTCAGAACCGTACAGTAATATTGGGGTAATCATGCTATCAAATAGATGTAACTGGATATCAAAAGGTAGAGATAATTTTCTTGCTTTTCTAACCAGCGAGAACATAGCTTTTCTGGCTTGATCTACAAGATGTTTTTTTGTTTTATCAAATTTTCCATTATAATTAAATTTAATACCTAAATAGCTAAAGTCATCTACAACTTCAATAGGTTCGTCATTATAGTAAAAGACTGGTTTCAATCTCATCTTACCTTTAGAAAAAATGACTACCTTAGTTTTGGATGTACAGTCGAAACTGTCGTATGCAGCCAGCCAAGGGACACACCAAATTTGGCTGCATACGACAGTTGGCTGCTTAACACAAAAAAGAAAATTCTGAAGGCTGGATGTAAATGTCTATTTGTATGACTGACCCTATTAATATGAAGAAAAGGCAAGTGTTGTAAAATAAAAAAATGGTACACTTTTATATGACATTTAACTGTTTTCACACCTTTTCATGGTTTATGCACATAATTAGGCAAATTGCCAGATGTATTATCAGTATTTCACACATTGCCTGCCACCAATTAGTTGTGTATGGCAGCTTAAGGGGATATAGATAAAGAGCAATTGGGACAATTAAAGCTGGCCACAGACCACACTAGACAGTATAGTGCTATTCACAGTTACTTTAAAGAGTAAAATCGCATTGGAGGACCTGGACTGGCTGCATACGACAGTTTGGCTGCTATACACATGTGGCAGCTAACACAGTTTTGACTGTATTAACTTTCAACTTCCATGTATCAAAATATGACAACAGCAACTTTTTTTTTCTTTTTTTTTTTATTTATGTGTTACTTGTTTAATCGTTAGCCTTTTGAAATGTTTTTTTTCACACCTTTATTTATATCAATTTATATACATGTATACAGACATATATTAAATAATGGCATAATTCAAATTACATAAATATAATGGTTGCATGCACAATGTTTATGGTTTCGATGATTTCAAAAGAAAGGATTTAGAGAGAGAAATAACTACTAGATCGGGAGAAAGAAAAAGAAACATTGGTGATGCACAGCCGTGTTTCTCCTTTCTTTTTCTCTAATTTGCATTTTGTCATGTGTTGTGAAAATAAATAAAAAATGGCACATGACGCTTCTTTCTTTTCTGCATATGCTTTTAAAATGCAACCAGTCACAATTCTTTTCCGTAGATATTTGCATGTGTACCATGCAAAAGAAGGAATCTTGTTTCATTTAAACAGATTGTCGAACAGCATAATTAAATAAAGGATGTGAGAAAGAAAGATTGTACTAAATTCACAAAAGGTGTGAATACCAAAAACAACAAAAAACATAAAACATATAAATATTGTAAATATTTATTATGTAATTTGTGTTCCACATGGGTCAATGACCTTCTGGATCATTTATTTATGAATTAAACATTATAACTGTGTGGGTTCGATTCCACACATATCCGTGTGTATAAAACAGTGTGCTACCACCTTAAATATGGGTATATTCACCATCGATATACTTATTTCTATTACAGTTATGTTTGGTTATGATTCTGCACCAGCCTATTCACCATCGATATACTTATTTCTATTACAGTTATGTTCGGTTATGATTCTGCACCAGCCTATTTACAATTGCCCAATTTTCTCTATTGCGTTCTTTGTATTTTCTTTCTACATTAATTTTTAGAATTAAAGATAGATGTCTGATAAAACCCTTGACCGAAGGTTTAGCTTTTTTTGCAGTTGTATACATACCTTTTAAATTCTAGGCAAATAATATCGATTTTCGGTTTATTTACGCATCCCAAAAGAACGTCAAAGCTTTGTAAATTAGAATCTCTGTAAAATTCTTGTAGAGTCAATTCGATGCTTCGTAGAATCGGTTATATTTTGTTACAATCAAAGAAAATATGAACCAAAGTTTCATCTGAAAGCTGGCAAAAATCATAGGAGGCGTTATCTGTTAAATTCATTTTTACTAAAAGAGAGTTTGTTGGTAATATTCTGTGAATGATTCGGGTTTGTAACCATTGAATGTATGTATCACTTGTCAGGGTGAATACGGATGTGTAAATTTTACTCCATTCTCTAATATGAAAGTAGGCAAAGCCTAGAAACGGGCGAAAAGATGTCGACGTCAACCTTAACATTTCCCAGTAAACTAGATCTATCTCGTCAAAATCCAAAGGGTTTTAGACTAAAAGACGTGCATGTGAAGCACAAGTGCCTGTTGAAACCTGGAGAAGAGTCTATAGGTCTATGAGGTTTTGTAATTATGACCTTGAGATGTGTCTTTGACCAAAAACAATGACCTTACAGACTTGTCACGCAGACATCATAACGAATTGTATGAAATTTGAAATCAGCACCATTAACCCATTCCCAAACGTCAAAATTTAAGTTTGGACCAAATACAAAGATGTTGCACACAATAATTTTAAATGAATCAATGGAATATATACTTAACCAAACTTATAAGTACTCCGATTTATATTATGCGCAAAATTTTCCCCGATAAAGGAATATCAAAAATCGATATTGTTTTTTATTCCATAACTTCATTACTTGACCGATATCATTTTCATTTTGCAAAATTATTGTGCAAAATGGTAACTTCCGGTCGACTTAAGAAAATTCAAATACGCCTCCTGTGTTTCATACACGAATCCCATGTGCTTAATTAACAATTCATTCTTTTATGGATTGACTAGCCAAACATAAAAACATAAAATGCATCGGAAATATTTACAACAACAACCAATAACAATGGGTGTTTGACAAGGTGGTGCAATTAAAGCGTAGGTAATATTCTCATACCCACATTTCCAGTCGTTCTATACAAATTTAATTCAAAATATCGTTTGTAACTGTCAAACATCAACATTTTTGTTACATTTGTGCCATTTTTCTAAAGAAATCCAATCCGCATCATAAATGTACATGCAACTGCTGTCACCCAACTTGCGGCCGAGTACAGACGAACCGGAAGTGCTGCCAACCTACCAAGACAACCACGTGACAGGACAACAAACCGGAATTAGGACCGTAACTTTGTTTTGTCTCGCCTACGTGAGTTGAAGAGTCTAGTGGCTGTCACAGAAAGGGATACATTATGCCTTCAAGGGAGACCATTCAGTGTCTAAACCATCCGATAATGGCTCATTTCATCATGACAAGATGTACAAGATGCATAAAGCATGACTCCACAATTAACACATCAATATTCAGTTGCCAAGGATGCATTAAATTTGCTAATTGTGAAAAAGAGTTTTACAGACTAACGACTTACTGTCCAGTATGATGATGATCTGGCACATGTTTAGCAACCATAGAGATTCTTACATCGACTCCTAAATTATCAAGAAGATATCCCTACAGCATAATTCAGGAATTACAAAATGTTCATGCGTTCCTGGTACCATGGTATTGTGTGAGCGTACAAGGAACACACAAAATCTTGACTTTGTGACTTTTGCTACCAACAGTGGTCTTCGTTAGTTGCTTCTTGTGTAAGTAATATTCTCCCGAAGTTTATGAAAATTCAATAGATGATGGTAATATGGTTTAAGTGAAGTTGTGTAAAATTTGATTAAGATATGTTAAGCCTGTCTAGAGATATGCTTTATGATATAGTCGGAGTACTTATAAGTTTTGAGTAGTGTATATACATATTGTTGTTTTTTTTGGGTGGAAAGATTACGAGTAATTTGTCTTTAATCTAGGTAGAATACCCGTAATGTGGCCACTTTGAGATTCATAAAACATCTGTTTTTTCCGAGTGTCGTCGTTACGTATCTGAACACATCCGGACGCGATCGTAATCATTCAGCGGTGGAGGGTTCCTCCGCCGACTGATTTCGACCTGACCCGAATAATTGCGACGTCGTGCAAATCTCATTAAGGGATGGACTACCTTAAACCTTTCCCGAACAATACTTGGTAATGAACATTATGGCCAAGTTTTGTCTTGTTTAGTCAATATTTGTAGTTGTTAGATTCGAAAAGGCAATTTTGTCAGATTCAAGGGCACATAACTCTCAACTTTCTGATCCAATGGGAATGATTCGAACCCATGCAAGTTCTTATGGTGTAAACATCAAATTGTTGACAGACGGACGGACAGACATTGAGTGACCACAATAGCTCACATTAAGCACTTTCTGCTCAGGTGAGCTAAAAACCGCTGACAGGCATAGTTGTTTTTCAACATTTTCTCTCATCCAGTCCATGGTTTTCAAAAGTTCCCATATATTGAAGACGCTCGGAAAGTTCACTATCACTAGCATGTTGCGCTTCATCTCAACAGTTTTCAGCACTGCCTTCAAACGACAGTAAGCCGTTTTCCAATACGTTTCGTAATATTTGTTGTGTCGAAGTCTTAGGGAACATCATTCTAGCTCGAGATAACGTGAATTCGACTTATCCCAATTCTTTTCCGCTTTGATTAATGATATTTATTCATTTTCGTTGGGCAAGTGCATGTATTATTAAAATATAGCAGGAAAAGGAAAATTGCTCAAAAGGAGCAAATTATCTCCTTTTCCTACCATATTTCAATTGATTTATTCACTGTGAAATAATTAAATTTGTCTAACCTGATTGATACCCTACGGCCATTGATGATGCAAGGACCACATTTTCATTTCGGCTTAAGCAGAAATTTGACATATCAGATGTTGACTTAACGAGTGTAAACTGTATTTACTTTTTTGGTTGAAGGTTTTCCTCATGGACCGGAGCACAACTTGAAATAAAGAGGTCAGAAGATATGCTGTTGGCAGGCATAACATCCTAGTCATTTATGTCTATCAAATCTCTATACTAGTTATTACTCTGATTTAACCCTTTCCCAAACTCTAAAATTTAGAGGTGGTCCAATAAGAACCATACTGCAAACGTCAAATGAATGTTGATAAAGATAGGATTTAGGTACAATTTAGCATAGAAAATATTTAGATAAAAGGAGAAAACGCCGGTTATCAGCATTTTCTTCTTTTGTCTCAATGTTTTCTTGAAGCATTTTCTTTCAGGTATGACAAAATCAGGACTTATTTGGGTTAACATGTATGTTTTCTGATAGCCAGAACAAAAATCAAATAAAATGTTAAAAATTTGTTCTAATTTTCATAAACATGAATGAAACTTTGGCTGGTTTTTACAAGTCACAACATGATATTCTATTGTATTTGGTTATCTGCACTAAATCATTTGTAACCAATTACCAGACGGATTTTTTAAGACTGTCACAAATTGAAAGATGTTGCAGATGACAATTTTAAGAGAATAAAATTTCATATTTTTTATCTAACTGGCTAAAAAACATCGTGGGAAATGATAAAATTGCTTTTCACAAAACCATTTCTTCATTATCCTGAATGTTTTCAAAACCTTTCATCGTGTAGGTTGTCAAAAGACGTCATTATGTTGGAATTGGTTTAAACAGGATGGAGTTTTGTCGGATTTAAAATTTGAATGTTTATACATGGACATTGTACACAAATCACTGTATTGACCAATAAATGTCCACAAATTGTCAATTTGTCTGTTATAACATCGGTAATCACCATTGTCAGCATCATCTTTATTCATCTGTGCTTCTGATTTATGAACCTGCAATTATACAAAAATAACAAATGTAACATTTCAGCCTTATACTGACCCCTAAAAATCACAACTCCTGGCATCCTGGCATTTTCTACTTTTCTAACAATATTTGAAGCCTTGTCAAAATGCAACAATACATGCAATGAAAAATATTATCAAAATTTTTAAAGGTGATGCTAATGAGATGACAAAATCAGTCATTAAATCATCAAAAAATGTTCAATGTACTTTTTACAAAATTTTCTTCAATATGTATTGCAAAAGGAAAAAGGATATGCATATTTTCAAAATCAAAACAATTAATGACAAGTAGAAAATGTTGATTATTGATATATCCTACATTGTTTTTACTGAAGTTGTTCTTTTGGAAAAGTTTGTAATTACTTTAAAAAGCCGTAATTATCCATTTAAATCATCCCTTTTAATGCAGGGTGGGTTTCATTAAGCGGCAGGGGATGTGCCCTTAAATATATACAGAACAGAACATTTTATTTACAAAATATATATACTGCACCCCTGCTGCTTAATTACCTACCTGGGTAATTCAACATGCAAACTGTGAATTCGAAAGTAAAATTGTCACATTCCAATCAAGCATAGATCTAGACATGTATTTATATACATGTGCAACCTTTTCTAAACAGCAATAGTTCAAACTGATCCTTTGCTGAAACAGGTTGTAGACAATTTGTACGTTATGGTTAAGTATAGTTTATTTAGAAAGTAATGTTTTTCATCATACTTTGTAATTCAGGAGAAATCTCGCTTTGTACATGATACACTGAAATCAAGATTGTTTCAGGGATAAAGAATAAATGCATACCATTAAAGGCCTTTCTGAAACACATTTCATTCCACCAGACTTTATACAGCTGTTCAACATACCACTGTTTTCTGATTACACCATGTCTGCAAAATGATTATTGTCAATTTGTTATGCATGTATACAATTATTTGCATATTAAATTCATAACATGAAAATGGACAAAATTGTCATATACATATAGTATCTCAACACTTATGATGGTCATAAGGCAAATCGAGGGCTTAGTGCAAAACTGTTGTAACTAAATTTTGTAAAAAATTTACAGGAGAGGGAAAAACTTTCTAAAATATCTTTGAGTTCTAAATATCTTAATATTTCTGTATAAATACAGAAATGAAACTCATTATTAGAACTCATGACATATTATTTTCTAAAGATTCAGAAATACAAAAAATATACTGAACAAAATAAGTTTAGTTACATAGGGCATACAAGACTAAAAGCAATACATTGAATATTTAAGAATAATATTTATTACTTTTACCTAAAGAACAATCATTTTTCAAGATTATGAACAATGGTTTTAGTGCATAATTCACAAATTGACTTGGTACAATCCATTTGATAATGATAGGGGTCAAAATCAAATTTCACAGGTTAACAATTGTTTTGTCAATAACGTGTATGACCCCCATTTCTGTCTCTAACAGCAAGGCATCGCCTTCTTATACTGTTAATGAGTTTCCTGATCACTCGTAGTGGTATTCTACGCCATTCTGCATGAAGCGCGGCCTCTAGCTCTCTCACGTTGTTGACGTCATGCTGCTCTCGGACACGGCGGCCAAGATCGTCCCACAGATGCTCTATCGGCGACAGATCAGGGGAACGAGCAGGCCAGTCAAGTGTTTGAATGTTCAAATGTTCAAGAGTGTCACACGTGTGTCTTACAACGTGCGGGCGTGCATTATCTTGCTGAAGAGTGTCCGCATGATGATCACGAATGAAAGGATACACAACTGGGTGGATGATTTCATCACAGTAACGGACAGCATTTAAAGTTCCCGCGACGGTTACAAGTTCGGTTTTCCCATGAAACGATATTCCACCCCACACCATAACACTACCGCCTCCATAACGGTCTCTCTCGAGGACGTTTTCGGGATCGAGTCGTTCTCCCTTTCGTCTCCATACACGGATCCTTCCATCTGCGAACTGAACATTAAAACGTGACTCGTCTGTAAACAGAATGCGATTCCACATTTGTCTGGTCCACCGCTCATGTTCCCTTGCCCATTGGACACGTAACTGCCGATGACGGCGCGTCAAGGGAATACCAACATACGGTCGACGTCCTCTCAGTCCGGCAGCGCGCAGGCGATTCTGGACAGTTTGGCTACTGACGCGTAAATCGGTGGCTTGGTACAAGCGGTTTCCAAGTTTTTGGCGTGACATAAACCGGTTACGCCTCGAAGTCGTCACTAAGAAGCGATCCTGACGTGGCGTTGTTTTGCGTGGTCTGCCTGAGCGCAGAAGGTCAGAAACGCTCCCAGTTTGGCGAAACCTTGATTTCAGCCTATCGATGGTCTGTCTCGTAAAGTTAAAGTGTCGAGCGACATGACTTACACTTGATCCGGCGGTAAGCATACCAATTGCCATGTGACGTTGCTCTAACGTCGTACCAATGCGGCGTTCCATTCCTATAGATCCAGTATTTTCCTTTGGATTTTAACACAATGACTAAAGTATAGTGTGTACATGAGTGAACTGACCATTTACCAGCTATCCAACTGTCACAACCCGTGACGCACGTGCCTTTTGCTTTTTACGCCGTCCTACTGACATCGTTTGGACAAGGACAGCATTTCGATGTGTTTTGAAATCACAATCGATTTCTAAATGACGTGGGATATAGAAACACGTCAAAGTAAATAGAATTTATAAATCAGAGGAATTTTAGATATGTAACTAAACTTATTTTGTTCAGTATATGTACAATGTAGTTTTAAATGTGCTAAGCCCTCAAAAGTAAATTTCTATATAAATAGATTCAGCTAAATAAAGTCTAATCTGAAATATGATTATTATATGAGTAAGTATCCACAACTGAAGTGTTCCCTGATCAGCATTTGCAGTGGGTAGCAACAGACCTGTCCATTTAACATAATTGACCAAACGCCAATCGATAAATCGCTCCGCCCAACATAGAATTTAAGACAAACAATGGGGATGTGATCGTTATTAGGGAACGATTTTATCCAGTTTACCGTGACGTAAATTCGGACAAACAAAAATAGTATTTCGTAGGTGTTGTTATAAAATCTCGTAACTACGGCTTGATTTAAGTCATAGTAACGAGATTTTGTAACAACAGCGACGGTTTATCAAAACATAACTGTAAACCTAGTCCATTGTTAGCACAAAATTCTTTGCCATTGGCATGTCGATTGTTTTTATTGTCAGTCGATAAATCGATACAATAACACGTGCAACGAAGAACAATTGGGTCATGGCATTTTTCTGATCGTCCATTGGCTAATCGATGTTTTTGATTGACAGTCAGCGTTTGGTCAATTATGTAACATGATATCTCATTTCAAACACTATTTCCTACTAGGCGTGCAGCGTTACACTCAGCAATTTATTAACAGACAGTTCAGTAACAGTGATTGAACAGACCTAGTGCTATTTTATCATAATTATCAGAATCTGTACATATACAAACTCACTAAAATCATTTAGATAAGGGAGTCTTTTTTCCCATATGATTCTCCTGTGTTTTCTTTTTCCCAATTTGACCAAAATTGCGCTAAATTTCCCAAAATGACTGACCAGGGCCCCTTCCCAATTTCTGGACGAAAAGCCCTGAAGTCACTTGTTAATACACTTCACATTAGTTGATTCACCGTGTCAGATTTCAAGATTATGCTTCAAGAAGAAAATTATTTACAAATATTATTTTACTCTTTATTCATATGCAAGGGAGGCAATTTTGAACAGTTTTGTCAAATATTTCCATAAGTAATTAGTATGCATTAATTCAAAATTCTAAACCATACAAAATGCTAATGTTTATATTTGGAATGAAAATGTACCACAGTTTAGGAATTACTGGCACTTTTCAAATTTTGCCTCTGGCTCTGCATTTCATTCTCAGTTCGTAAACCTTAAAATGGTAAACAACAAATCAACTCACTTGAAATGTGTCTGGTGCTTGGCCTCACAATTAGGCCTACTCACAATGAGTATTAAACATGAACCCATGTAGATTCTTGTTTTATAGCTGAAATGAATATAGAAATCATTTTAAGTCATGGTAATTCAATACATTTACAAATACAAATGCAATTTCTCATCTGTCCCCAATATATTCTATGCTATTGGCTATAGATTAACATAAGCATCTTGGTATTATGATCATTTGAGCAGAGTTCTAGCAACTTTGCAAGCCAAGGGTGAAATCTACGACATAACGTTGTTTCTGTATCCACCCTTGGCGTATTTAGTCCGATTTTCTTGGTCTCCTGGAAAGCATTTTCATTGGTTCCAGCGAGGTCTTGCTGGAACCAATCAGATTGTCGACTGATACAATTGTTATGAGTAACCAATTCATGACAAAGGGCGGGAAAAGCATTGCATTTACAACTGAAAATGTGAAGATGGACGATTTTTCCTAAGAATTTCACTTCAATAGACAGAAATTCCCTATCTTCAATCAACAAATTATTAATACTTTAGACAACTCGACTAAAGAAGCAGCTAACTTTTACCTAATCCGAATGACGTATGACACAAAAGACAACGCCCTTATGGGCGAAAATATATCGTAAACAACCAGCAGGACAACCGCTAGGCGGCACTTCCTGATTTCAAGAAAGTCGAACTAAATCCGCTAAGGGTGAATACAAACATAGGTGGGGTCAACCTTGGCTAGGGAAGATGAGTTCTAGATGCTGGATACAAAATTAATGTTTACCAAAGATTTTCAGTTTTGGAACGACAAAACCATGTCGTATTTGGGAAAGAATTAATGACCATTTAATCTGAGTCTTCTCTGATGTAAATACGCTCTGTGATATTTCGCTATTTACAATAGAGCGCATTACGCTTCAAAAACAACAGGAACGTCCGACACAAGTTGTGGCGCTTTGTTTTTGTGTAATATATCCAATCATTCGGCAAAACACTGTAGGGTATAGATCAATTAATCATTTTTTACGTTTTTGACCTTCCGAAACTCAACAACCCCCAATTTTGTTATTGTAGATCACGTGACAAGATCTCGTTTGGAAATAGAACAGAAAATAGGTAATCAGTTACTGTAACGTGACCGGCTTTGTTTTGAATTTCTTTCCAGTCACGTGACCGCCTTTGTTTAGAAATTATAGAGTATTCTTGTTGCGGAGATCAATTTACGTTGATCTGTTAAGCTGGCCACTTGAAAATGTATTGCTTTTCCTGTGAAATTTTGTTTATTTTGTTCCCCAAGCTCGTTAAGGAATTGACCCAACTTAGAAGCAAACATTATTGGTGCGAATTCTAGCTTGAAACTTTAACCAAACGTTTCTGATATATCATTTATTTATCGATTCATATTATCAGTTTTTTAACTTGTTATATTGTGTTCAAAGGGCTCCTCATTTTGAAAAATAGAATTTCGTTATCCCTCCTTTTTTTAGATTCCAAACCGTTACGTCATAGTCTAAGGAAAGGGCGTGATTCCGCGTTGATCACAAGGTTTCTGAATGGTAGATCATTGTAAACAAAGGCTGTTAAAGTGAGGGTTGTTGCAAAACATTGCCCATAAACCTTTCTGAAATATTTTTTGGTCTTAAATTTTCACCAGGTATGACAATAAATGGTTCATTGATCGGTATCATTAGGGGTGGGCAATATTACGGGTATACCAGTAAATCACAATTCGGAGGGCCCCAATACAGAATCGCGATACGACTTTGCCATACCGGTGCACTCGAGAAAGATTGCAATTTCCAGATTTTTTCAAATTCATTTGTTGTGGCTTTCAATTTGAATATCTTTATTCACTAATTTTAACCCGTATACAAAAGCAAAGCCGAGAATCTTAACTGAAAAGACTAAATAGTACTTCATTTATTACCTTGCAATTATCGAATATCCATTATCTTAAAGGTGTTACATCGCATTTATGTTTGAAAGGAAAAGCATTCTGCGACCCGCCTATACGACAAACAAAAGGTGTGGCTTGCATTGTCTCCAACACGCAACCCGTGTTAGGCAAATTGTATGCATAATGAGGCATTCACTAGAGGACGTGTTCTACCTTTACACACATATATGTGGAGCAAAATCAACATATCTACTGCGCAATCTATATTGAGTTAAGATATATTGATTTTAAATTGGCCATTAAAGAAACTGACTGAGTAGAAATTTTTGCTATTTCGATAGAGTTTTTCTTACAAACTTTGGAATATTTATGCGTATTTTAACGTTAAAATAGTCTATATGATTGCAGAGGCATGTTTCTTCTTTAATTAGATATATTGCGAGATTTACTGAACTTCAACATGTTTTCAATTCCATCATAGATCCAGTTATGGTAAAAGAGATCGATCTCATTCCATCACCAGGTAAAGGTAAACATAGTCTATAGAAATACAAAAGTTACCCGCTCTATTTTTGAGTGTAGCGCAAACATAATATTGGACAGGAAACTCATCAAACTTGGTAGTACAAAGTATGCGATAATATATATCATGATATCTATCACTATACAACCCGGCATATTGTGATATATCGCGATACACTTTTTTGGAGGCGATACCCACCCCTAGGTATCATACGGTGTTTTAAGGATAGCGTTCAAAATTGGACAGTGAACAAAGCGCCACAACATGCAGAGTTCTCCGCAGAATATTTTGAAGCTGTAGTGGCAAATTATATAAGAATCTGTTAACCTTGAAATTCACAGTGTTCATGCAAATAATTGTGAGTAATAACATTATGGAAAAAGAAGAAATTGCTCATTTTGAGCAATTTCATCTTTTCCCATAATATTTTACTCACAATTATTACTTTTGCAATGATAAAAATGCATTAACCCATGTCACAAGCAATTTCTTCATTTTCCACAATGTTTTCTAACCCAAAATGGAAATATTTTTAAAATTTCATCAACTTGAAATTGTTGTCTGCAACACCCTTCAAATTGGAACAGTCCAAAATTTTGTCGTTTGGGAAAGGGTTAAAATATTTTTTGGCATGAAATACCCCAGAGTACCTCTACTTGGCGACAATTTTTAAAGAAATTAGGCTGTGGGGCACTTTTGAAGCTGTAGGGGCATTACACTGATTACATGAAGCTGTAGTGGGGCCGATACAACTTATTGGGCTGGGAAGAACACTGACATGTGTCGAACTTCCTGTTGTTTTTGAAGTGTAATGCGCTCTAATGTAAATTAGTGACATCAACACATATAGATCTACATCACAGTTATGATTATGTAGAATTTGATCTGATAAATACAATTAAAATTGCTAAGGCCATAGAGGCGAAAGCCTATTAATGGCTTTGAGGAACAGGTTTTCGGTTATAATTGTTAATGGTAGGGTGGTTCTCTTGCGTACCACAGTTAATGGCGTCCTAAAAATAAATGATGAATGGAGACATGAAAACATTCCATGTTTTCTTTTTCTACAGCAATCCAATGCAGACAAAATAATGTTAAAAATAATCACCGAAAACTATAGTCACTAAATTTGCTTTTAGTTTTGCTAATGCACGCAGTTGATAGCTGATGCTTCGTTTGCAAATCAACACTTTTTCGAATACCGCGGTCCGTAAAAGACGCGGTATGTCCAAACTGCAACTTAATCGGTCGAAACTTATTTGGTACGAAACGCCTTTGCCACTGGAAACCAATATAATAGTCTTGAAATATAACTGAGCTATTGAAAATCCATAGATTTGGACACTTACACGTAGTTCACATAGTTCTCGAAGCCGTTCGCACCAATATTTCTACGGCTAAAAAGAAAATTTCTGCAAATTTCTGTTCCAGTATGACTTCCGGAAACACATCATTCCGTTGGTGTCACACCACTTCATATTATCGCGCAGTATGTTACTCCGTGCAATTTTCATCCATAGTGTCCGTGAATGTCGCTAAATTGTAGCTGGACTAGTGCAGACGAAACAAGATGGCCGCTGATCTGTCATTTATAAAATTTTATCGATTGAACCAAGAACGAAAACACGTGAGGTCGACTTCGCTTAGGTCTGTAGTTAAAATTTAGCTTTGTTGTTGTATTTCTTTAATTCACACACAATTCAAGAGCTTTGTTTATATCGATATTGATTGATCCACTGCTTCTGTCAGGTCGTTTTTATAGCGTTTAAGAATGGGATTATCAGGTAATTGCTGTAAAATGACGTTAAAAGCCAGGGGCACTCGTGTCCAAAAATGCGAAGTTACCCTTCCCCCCCGCCCGAAATTTCACGGAAACCCTCTGATTTTTTCCATTCAATTAACATTGAAAAAACAGAGGGTTTCCGACATTTTTGTTTCCGTTTAAATTTCAATCTATAGACGGACGAAAGGCCATTTCGTGGCCTTTTCGTCCGTATTAATGTTAGGATAAACTAGGGACCACTTTCTTTGGTAAGTGGGATTTTCTTCATTTTCAATCAGTAAGGAATAGAGATATTTGTTGAAATTTTGTTTAGCAAGCATCGGTAATATACAATAGTTTACGGATGGGTTGTGGTTCGTGGTAAAGAAGTATAGTCTATTCTGATATTTAACGTTTGAATAAATGATTTGACTGCACTTCTAATACTAAAATATTCTAGGAAGTTTATTCCTCCATTTGTTAATTCATTGAAAAAATAACATGTCTTAAATTCACCATTTTCCTGCAAGATGTCTTTAATTAGAGTAATTCCTCTTTTATAAAGTTTATCATTATAGATATATCTTGATCCAACTGTAATAGATTGATTGTAAAATAGAGGTGTATTTAAGATCTGTTCCCCATTTTCCAGCTTAATATATAATGTTTTTCTACATATGACATGTAAGATTTAAGAACATCTTTCCAAAAACAATAATTCAAGTTTTTTATCACATTTTCACAGTACAGTTTTCCACATTGCATTATTTTTTTTATATCGAACAACATATTTGGAATTTTGTAACAAGCGGTATTATTGTCTATTAACATATTTTTCAACCATTTAATTTTCATACTTTTGATAAAGCTTTTGATATCCGGTACTTTTAAACCACCCTCTTTGTAATCTTTAGCCGATACGGAAGCTTTAATTTTTGTTTTACCATCCCAGATAAAGTTAGTGAAAAGATTATTGATTTGATTCAAGTACTCATTGGATGGTGTAGGAAGGCTTATAAATAAATGGTTTAACATAGGTATTAGCAAACTTTTTACAACTGCAATTCTACCAATTGGAGTTAATTTACGTGGTTTCCAAAAGGAAATGGTTTTGTTAATTCTTATCCATTTGCCATCGAAATTTAAGTCTATCATATTTTGCAGGTTGACATCGAAGTGAATGCCTAATAATTTAAATTGATATTCACCCCAGGAAAGTTTCCAGCGTGTTTTAATTGAACGAGTGATATACTTCATGGAACCGATCCATATCAGTTTTGTTTTATCGAAATTGACTTTTAAACCAGATATTTCAGAGAAATGATTTAGTATGTCTAACACTAAATTTAGGGACTGATCTGACCCATCTAGAAGGAGAGTTGTGTCATCTGCAAACTGTGAGATTAAGAATTATTCTCTTTGTATTTTGATACCCGTTATATTTTTGCATGACTTTATTTTTAAGTTCAAAATTTGAGTGCAAAGGATAAAAATGTACGATGAGATTGGATCACCCTGTCTACAACCTCTTTTAACTAAGAAATTATCAGAAATAAACCCATTCAATTGAACTGAGACCTGAGTATTATATAGAAAAAGTTGTATCCATTTTATTATCTCGTCTCCAAAATTGAAAAAGGATAAAGTATTTTCGATAAAGTTGAAGTATAATGAATCGAATGCTTTCTCGAAGTCTATCAGCATTAAGAGCCCGGGAATGTTATTTTTTCACAATGTTGCATAATGTCATAAACGATCCTTGTATTTTCACCAATATATCTACCTTTAATGAAGCCAGTTTGGTCTTTGGATATGATATGATCTAAAACGGATTTTAAGCGATTAGCGATAGTGCCGGAGGCTAGTTTTTAAAGAACATTTAGTAATGTAATCGGTCTCCAATTTTTAAGAAACTGTCTTGGCTTGTTTTCCTTTGGAATGCAAATAATATTTCCTAACTTAATACTTTTTGAGAATGATCCGGTAATGTAAGCATGATTAAGACATCTAACGACAAAATGACCAATTTTGGGCCAGAACATTTTGAAGAAGTTAGTAGTGAAACCGTCACATCCGGGACTTTTATCATTTTGCATATTCCTAAGCGTTTTTGTTACCTCGCTATAAGTTAATAAACCTTCTAAAGACTGCGATTGTTCTACATTAAGTTTATTGAAGTCGACATTCTGGAATTCTGAATCTAAGTTTAAATTATTATTATTGGTACGTTCATCGTACAGTTTTTCGTAAAATAGTTTTGTTTCTTTTAAAATTTCCTGCTGAGAATAGATTATAGATCCGTCTTCTTTTTCAATAAATGGGATAGTTTTATTTGTATGATGTCGTTTTTCAAGATTACAAAAGAAATTTGTTATTTTCTCGCCTTCGTCGATCCATTTTGATCTTGACCTGATGAAAGATCCCTCTAATCGTATTTGTCTGATTCCATTAAGTTCTGTTTGAAGATTGAGTAGCTCCTCTTTGTTTGTTTCATTTAAATTAGTTTCTAATTTAATTATTTTTGACATAAGTTCATTTTCGCGATTATTTATTTGTCTTTTTTTGTATGATGAGTATGAAATTGTTTTACCTCTTATTTCCATAAGAAGTGTTTCTAAAAATAGTTCATCATGTATACTAAATTGTATTTTAGATCTTTCAATATTTAAAATGTTATCTTGATCATAAACAGGTAACGAGTATTTTATGATAATTTCATCAATTTTTTTGTTAATACATTCAACATAGTCGATGTCTTTCAATAAAGAATTATTGAATTTCCAGTAACCCTTTCCATGTTTAAATTCCGAAAAGTTAAGGTTTAAAACAATAATTGAATGATCTGATCTATAGCTCAGATCAATATCACAGTTTTGAACGAATTCCACCATATCATTTGTAATGAGGTAAAAATCTATTCTACCTTGTTGTAAAGGATTTAGTCTTTTCCAAGTGAACTTTTCTGTGTTTCCGTGTATCATTCGAAATGGATCATTTAAGTCTCTTTCCGATATTTGGGTTTGTAAATATTTTCTAGAATTAATATGGTGATTACTCTTTTTTATAATTTTTGCAACCCAGAAGCGGGTTTAAGACCAAGTTAAAATTTCCGCACAAAATAAATGAGCCGCTGCTATTGCACAAATCTATTACATCGAAAAAATTTTTGAAAAAAACTTTGGGTCCTCGACATTTTAGGCGTATATGTTTATCAGCATAAATGTGGAATCCATAAAATTTAGTTCTAAGAGAAGTAGTTGTCCGTTATTGTCTTTATGTACTTTTGTAACTTTAATCCCAGCTTCTTTCTTAATTAAAATACAAACACCCCTAGCATTAGATTTACCATGGCTGTAGTAACAATCTCCGTTCCATTCGGAATAAATAGTTTTTTCTATGTCTGGTGTAAAATGTGTTTCCTGTAGACAGATGATATCTGATTTCTTTTGTTTAAAGAGAGAAAATAAATCAAAACGTTTTTTGCTATTGTTTATACCGCGGCAATTGTAAGGGGGAATTTCAAGATTATTCATAGTTGATGTTAGTGTTCAAAAGATTCACTGAGCTCTTGATGAAGAGGAAGTACAGAATCATTAAAACATTTGAGACATCTGTTACAATATCCATAAATAATTTGGCAGCACACTTTCAAGTCAGTCTTTTAGCAGTTGATTGGAATCCTGTTTAATTGTGTGAAAATGTAAATGATACTTGGAACAGTTTTAAACATTTGTTTTTATCTGTGATTGACAATATAGCACCTGTGAAACAAATTAGAATCAAACAGAGGACTGAGCCATGGATGGACTCTGATATTTTTGAAACCATGAAGGAAAGAGACAAAGCTTTTCATAAATTTAGAAACCAGAAATCTGAGGATAACTTAAACACTTTTAAATTGTTAAAAAATAAAGTTCAGATTCTTGTTGAATGTGCTAAGAAAGAATATTTTTCAAATACAGTTGAACAGAACAAAAATGATTCTAAGTCTCTGTGGAAAACTTTAAAAAATCTTGGTTTACCTTCTAAGAAAGGTTCTTCTATGTCTAGTGGAAATGTTTGTTTAAATATTGATGGTGAAGTTTGTTTTGATAAGAAAATAATTGCTGAAACTTTTAATAATTTCTATACAACTGTAGCATGCAAACTTGTTGAAAAGTTACATGTAGGTAAATATGGAAGGAATTTTGTTGATTCTATTTACAGAAACAAACATATTTTTCCTGATAGTTGCTCCTTTTCACTAGTGTCTGAGAGTAAAGTACTTAAATATATAAGTTTATTAGGTATTAATAAGGCAACTGGCTTAGATGGTATACCTTCCAGATTTGTCAAGGATGGGTCTCTGGTAATTGTTGGTCCCCTTACTCACATCATTAATCTGTCACTTGTACAAGGTATTGTACCTGATGACCTTAAGTCAGCAAGAGTTGTACCATTTTTTAAGAAGAATGATAAGCTAGCTGTTGGTAATTACAGGCCCGTCTCCATTCTGAATATAGTATCTAAAATTCTTGAGAGGGTTGTGTACGACCAGGTCGAGTCCTATTTCAAAAACAGAAACTTGATATATGAATTTCAATCCGGTTTCAGGAAAGGTTTTTCTACAGATACTTGTTTGATACATTTGACAGATTAGATCAGAAGGGAGAATGATAGAGGTGATGTGGTTGGCCGCCCTAAAATTTTGCTGTTTGGTAATGGGTTTAATTGACAGACGGTGTCTCCAGTTTATATTTGCTGAATTTTGCACAATCAACGTGTTCATTTATGATAGCACAGGCACTGCCAGTATCGATCTCCATCGTGACATTATGGTTGTCCAACTCGAGCTGCACCGTATACTTCTCACTCTCACCAATGTACACTCTCAAGGAAAATAACCACAAGATTACGATCTCCTCTCCGTCAGATTCCGTAATATGCTTTGTAGGTTTTGGTTTACACCACCTTGAAATGTGACCAATTTCGCGGCATAAAAAACATTTACTGTTTTTGAATTTGCATTTGTTGTCGGCATAATGTTCGCCACCGCAACGGAAACATTCAACTTTCTTTTGCAACTGTTTATGTTTAGATTTGGGTTTACTCGCACTTGCACCCTTCTGGTCCCTTACGACATGTTCAGTTTCCATATAGTAACCGCTATTTTGATTGCATCAAAAGTCAAATCAGCCTCGGCCAGTACTTTTCACAGAATTTGCTCAGACCATAAGCCGCACACCAGTTGGTCCCTTAACGCTTGTGGTACAAATGCACCGTAGTAACAATTGACAGAAAGTCCCTTAATTTCCACCAACCGAAACCGATTCATCCTCTCTTTGTTCCCTTTTATGAAACTTAAAACGCTCAGGAATGATCGAAGGCTTTGGGTTGTAATGACTCTTAAGGATGTCCTTAATCTAAATGAACGTTTTGTCCTTTGGTAACGCTGGCTGCACCAAATTTCTCAATCATTCATAGGAAAACAGCAACCTTCTTGTCGTTGTCAATTTAGTTAGCCACGAAAATACAGCTCCACTCACTCTACTTCGTTGTCAACGGACTCTTTCCCCTCCAGGAACTCCCAAATCTTGCCAATACTCATCCTCGTCAGCAGAAAATGTAATATCTTGGGGATTAAACAAAAACTCAAGGCTAAACTTAGAGAAACAAATTTTGAAGCCATTTTTTCAAACTAGGCATTAGACTAACTAAGTCATGAAAAATACAATACATAATCAAAGTACTCGCAGTCCCTAAATAATGAAAGTTCCAAACAAAAACTATTCCAATAATAAATGACAAACTTTTGTTAAAACCATTTACCTACTTATAATAAAAAAGTGTGTATCAACAAAGAGAAGAAAAATAATGTCCGCTCTAAGGCAGATACGTAGATATTGACTTGAGGGTACTTACAGCTGATGTCGGGCCGATGTCGGGCCGATATTGATAATTCAATAATACTGATATCAATTGAATACTAGGTTCTTATCTAATTTTGTTTTTTTTTTTTTTCAACGCAATAGAGTTTTATTTCAGAAAAACACACTTTTGAACGATAAGAAACGTAAACAGGTTGTCAAGCAAAGTCAACGTCGGGCCGATGTCGGGCCGACATACGGTCGATATTTAATGTCTAGAATGGATTTTTTGTTCCCAATGTATTACTGAATTGAAGTTTAACGAAGATTTGTCATTCAAAATATAAAATGAAATACTGAGATGCCACAATGAAATAATTTTAGAATCGTCAAATCTTATCGGCCCGATATCGGCCCATCATCGGCAAAATTTACTGATATTCCGATACACAGCCGATATCGGCCCGATATAGGTCTGTTTGCTGGGATCTAACAAAAAAGTAAAAATAATGAAAAATAATGATCCAAAATCTTACTGGGCTATGTTTACTAAATACTCATCAGAAGGCAAGGAGAAATTGCAAAAAGTATCTGCTGATTGTTTTATGAGTATTTTAGTAAATTAAATGAAGCCGCACCTGAAAACGATATTGGTAAAATTGATCTTGATAATCTCACTGAGTTTAATTGGGAACTTAATACCCCAACTACTTTCAGTGAGATTTCCAAGGTGAATATTAACTTAAAAAATCAAAAAGCCTTCTCTATAAATGACAATATTCTGAATGAATATCTAAAGTATTCTAAAAACCTTATGTTACCTATTTACTGTAAACTGTTTAATCTTATATTAAACACTGGTATAATACCAGATGCATGGTCTAAAGGTACTATACTGAAAGAAACTTCCAACGCAAAACCAGCTTCAATGTTGTATATTTCATTTATGTTTGTATAACTCGTAACCAAAAATGGCATATGCAAAGACTAATTCTTTATAATGCCACTGACAATAATGAAAGTACTGAAATACACCGCATCACACAGCCCAAAGCACCAATACACACAAGGGGTCAATTTTGAGATCCCCAGGTATCAGCATCACATTGAGTTTTTAGTCTGTTTTCTTGTGCCCCAGTAGTTAATCCACCTTTGCAAATCAGCCATGTGATCTGAAAGAGCAGAAAATGGGTCTAAGGCATTTCGTGGTGGGTGGGGGTGTATGGACTAATAGTGCAGTATTTTGTTTAATGCTTTGATCAGCTAATCAGAATTTCATTATGGTGTGTCTGCCTGACGTGTTTAACGTTTGCCAAAGTCTGCCGATGGTAGATATTGCACAATACAACAAAATGGCTACAGTTATGAATGTAATTTCCGCCTGGCGCATTCCAATGGCGCGCACTCTGACTTCAGTGCTCAATCTTGGCATATTGTGAAGAGGAACTTTGAAGAAATGATTGTAACTTAACTGAACTATCGTTTAACAAAATCGCTGCATACATAAATGTTGAAATCGGTGTTCGAATTGCACGTGCAACACAAAACTGGGTATTTGTGCGCAGCCGCACATGCGCAATGATGCATGTCAGGACACTCAAATTTTTAGTGAACAATTATAGTGCATGTGTAGGGATAACAATTGCAATAAATATTGTTGTCAAAAATTCAAGCAGAAAGATTTTGCACACAAAAAAGCATCTTGCGTTAGAAGTTTCTTTCAGTATATCTTGCAAATTTATAAAATTAAAGGTGACATTAATGACCCTGATAATTACAGAGGTATAACCATCTTAAGTTGTTTTGGCAAATTGTTTACAGCTATTCTTTACCAGAGACGGAATATTTTTTTAGAATCTGCAGGTATCTTAATAGAAGAACAAGCAGGTTTTATGAAACATTATAGTACTACAGATCATATTTTCTCACTTAAGATGTTAATTGATTTTTATCTGTAGAAGAAAAAGAGACTATATTGCGCTTTCATTGATTATCGTAAAGCTTTTGACTCGGTCAATAGAGTTGCTCTTTGGAGAAAGTTACTCAGTAATAATATTGATGGCAAAACCTTCAAGGTACTATTTAACATTTATGATAACGCTAAGTCTTGTGTTAAAGCTGGTGGTAATTTATCCATGTTCTTTAGTAGTATGTCGGGTGTCCGTCAGGGCGAAAATCTATCGCCAATCTTATTCTCCTTATTATTGGATGATCTTGTACATTTCATGTCTAACACATGCAATGGTTTAACTACACTATCAGAAAATATTGGTTCTGTTTTGAATAATGATGACGTTGAGGTGTTTTTATGCTATATTTATTACTCTATGCAGACGACACAGGCATATTTGCTGAGTCACCTGAAGAATAACAAGTTGCTCTTGACCAGTCCAGTTGTCGTGAGCTATATATTGTACGAAAAGTCGTGTGCCAGCATTGTGTTTTTTCTACGCAATAATGTTGTAAGTGTCCTCTACAGTCGAGGATTAATACGACAGTCTTGCGTGGAAACGATAATGATCAATTACGGTATGCAATCAGAGCATAAATAGTGCTTATACGAGTTTAAACAAAATATCGATTGACAATCATGATAAAATCGTTTCGATGAGCACTGCTATAGACATAGAATCAGCTAATTATCGACGTAGTTATCCTTTTACATGTATTTCTATGTATGTTTTCAATTGCTTGGTGTTTTATGTTGTATGCCATTTCTAGAATAAAAAAAAGACTGGTCTGAATGAAGCCTTTTGCAGACAAAAAATGCCTCGAAATTTGGAAGGATGATACAAATCGAAAGGGGAGTGTGTAAATACATGTTTTCCCTATCTTTTTGAAACATTATAGATCTATTGCTGATTTCCGACAGGGGCCTCTAAGCCGCAGCTTTAAACAAGCTGCGGTTGCGAGGTTTTTTTTTTTGTTGAAATGCGACGATATATTGAATTCTTTTCCCTTAACGGATTTTCTTCAGAACATATTTGCTACTTTCTTTTCTCCTATCCATCGAACAATGGTAAGATTAGACATGTTATATAAGAATCAAACCAAAATGTCGTTTTATTTACAAATCGACACTTATGTTTTCACAAAACGACAGTAATTATAAGATTAACTTTCTCTTTTCTAACCCATTTTCCAAATGACAAATAATCAACTGTTTGAATTAAAAGCTATTGTAGAGGACAAAAAATGAACAGTGTATAATTATTTCATAGCATGGAGATATTGAGGGAAAATAAGGAACGGTTTTTAACAGTTTCTTCTTTTCGTTCCATATTCCTTCTCGAATAATTCTATATTTGTCATACTGAAAGTAAATTGTATAACATGTTTATGGTGGAATCTCATGGCGCCAGATATAAAATATCCCTGATTTATTACTCTACGTTTTTTCTATGGCTCGCGGTGAATGGCATGGCAGAGCATCCCTATCGAATAGCTAGGGGTGACCTGCCAGATCAGTTATCGTGAGCTATACTTAATCGGAAATACATATTAAAACATTCTTTATATTATATTCACTTATAAGGCTAACATTGACATAAAATATCATACTGAATGTTAAACCCTAACGAAGGGCAGAGGCCCAGTGTGATGGCTTTTTGTTTAACATTTACAGATTTTTTTGCGCTTCGAACTCCTTGATCCTGAATTCAAAGTTAATGTTATCAAATTTTCTATCAAATACTATCAACTGAAACCATGTGTATTCGTTTGTATTTCACCATGTTTTTGTTTATTTGTTTTTTGCTACCTTTATCAAATACAGTGTGCTGCCAAATTATTTATGGATATTGTAACAGATGTCTCAAATGTTTTAATGATTCTGTACTTCCTCTTCATCAAGAGCTCAGTGAATCTTTTGAACACTAACATCAACTATGAATAATCTTGAAATTCCCCCTTACAATTGCCGCGGTATAAACAAAAGCAAAAAACGTTTTGATTTATTTTCTCTCTTTAAACAAAAGAAATCAGATATCATCTGTCTACAGGAAACACATTTTACAGCAGACATAGAAAAAACTATTTATTCCGAATGGAACGGAGATTGTTACTACAGCCATGGTAAATCTAATGCTAGGGGTGTTGGTATTTTAATTAAGAAAGAAGCTGGAATTAAAGTTACAAAAGTACATAAAGACAATAACGGACAACTACTTCTCTTAGAACTAAATTTTATGGATTCCACATTTATGCTGATAAACATACATGTATACGCCTAAAATGTCGAGGACCCAAAGTTTTTTCAAAATTTTTTTCGATGTAATAGATTTGTGCAATAGCAGCGGCTCATTTATTTTGTGCGGAGATTTTAACTTGGTCTTAAACCCGCTTCTGGATTACAAAAATTATAAAAAAGAGTAATCACCATATTAATTCTAGAAAATATTTACAAACCCAAATATTGGAAAGAGACTTAAATGATCCATTTCGAATGATACACGGAAACACAGAAAAGTTCACTTGGAAAAGACTAAATCCTTTACAACAAGGTAGAATAGATTTTTACCTCATTACAAATGATATGGTGGAATTCGTTCAAAACTGTGATATTGATCTGAGCTATAGATCAGATCATTCAATTATTGTTTTAAACCTTAACTTTTCGGAATTTAAACATGGAAAGGGTTACTGGAAATTCAATAATTCTTTATTGAAAGACATTGACTATGTTGAATGTATTAACAAAAAAAATGATGAAATTATCATACAATACTCGTTACCTGTTTATAATCAAGATAACATTTTAAATATTGAAAGATCTAAAATACAATTTAGTATACATGATGAACTATTTTTAGAAACACTTCTTATGGAAATAAGAGGTAAAACAATTTCATACTCATCATACAAAAAAAGACAAATAAATAATCGCGAAAATGAACTTATGTCAAAAATAATTAAATTAGAAACTAATTTAAATGAAACAAACAAAGAGGAGCTACTCAATCTTCAAACAGAACTTAATGGAATCAGACAAATACGATTAGAGGGATCTTTCATCAGGTCAAGATCAAAATGGATCGACGAAGGCGAGAAAATAACAAATTTCTTTTGTAATCTTGAAAAACGACATCATACAAATAAAACTATCCCATTTATTGAAAAAGAAGACGGATCTATAATCTATTCTCAGCAGGAAATTTTAAAAGAAACAAAACTATTTTACGAAAAACTGTACGATGAACGTACCAATAATAATAATTTAAACTTAGATTCAGAATTTCAGAATGTCGACTTCAATAAACTTAATGTAGAACAATCGCAGTCTTTAGAAGGTTTATTAACTTATAGCGAGGTAACAAAAACGCTTAGGAATATGCAAAATGATAAAAGTCCCGGATGTGACGGTTTCACTACTAACTTCTTCAAAATGTTCTGGCCCAAAATTGGTCATTTTGTCGTTAGATGTCTTAATCATGCTTACATTACCGGATCATTCTCAAAAAGTATTAAGTTAGGAAATATTATTTGCATTCCAAAGGAAAACAAGCCAAGACAGTTTCTTAAAAATTGGAGACCGATTACATTACTAAATGTTCTTTAAAAACTAGCCTCCGGCACTATCGCTAATCGCTTAAAATCCGTTTTAGATCATATCATATCCAAAGACCAAACTGGCTTCATTAAAGGTAGATATATTGGTGAAAATACAAGGATCGTTTATGACATTATGCAACATTGTGAAAAAATAACATTCCCGGGCTCTTAATGCTGATAGACTTCGAGAAAGCATTCGATTCATTATCTTTCAACTTTATCGAAAATACTTTATCCTTTTTCAATTTTGGAGACGAGATAATAAAATGGATACAACTTTTTCTATATAATACTCAGGTCTCAGTTCAATTGAATGTGTTTATTTCTGATAATTTCTTAGTTAAAAGAGGTTGTAGACAGGGTGATCCAATCTCATCGTACATTTTTATCCTTTGCACTCAAATTTTGAACTTAAAAATAAAGTCATGCAAAAATATAACGGGTATCAAAATACAAAGAGAATAATTCTTAATCTCACAGTTTGCAGATGACACAACTCTCCTTCTAGATGGGTCAGATCAGTCCCTAAATTTAGTGTTAGACATACTAAATCATTTCTCTGAAATATCTGGTTTAAAAGTCAATTTCGATAAAACAAAACTGATATGGATCGGTTCCATGAAGTATATCACTCGTTCAATTAAAACACGCTGGAAACTTTCCTGGGGTGAATATCAATTTAAATTATTAGGCATTCACTTCGATGTCAACCTGCAAAATATGATAGACTTAAATTTCGATGGCAAATGGATAAGTATTAACAAAACCATTTCCTTTTGGAAACCACGTAAATTAACTCCAATTGGTAGAATTGCAGTTGTAAAAAGTTTGCTAATACCTATGTTAAACCATTTATTTATAAGCCTTCCTACACCATCCAATGAGTACTTGAATCAAATCAATAATCTTTTCACTAACTTTATCTGGGATGGTAAAACAAAAATTAAAGCTTCCGTATCGGCTAAAGATTACAAAGAGGTTGGTTTAAAAGTACCGGATATCAAAAGCTTTATCAAAAGTATGAAAATTAAATGGTTGAAAAATATGTTAATAGACAATAATACCGCTTGTTACAAAATTCCAAATATGTTGTTCGATATAAAAAAATAATGCAATGTGGAAAACTGTACTGTGAAAATGTGATAAAAAACTTGAATTATTGTTTTTGGAAAGATGTTCTTAAATCTTACATGTCATATGTAGAAAAACATTATATATTAAGCTGGAAAATGGGGAACAGATCTTTAATACACCTCTATTTTACAATTAATCTATTACAGTTGGATCAAGATATATCTATAATGATAAACTTTATAAAAGAGGAATTACTCTAATTAAAGACATCTTGCAGGAAAATGGTGAATTTAAGACATGTTATTTTTTCAATGAATTAACAAATGGAGGAATAAACTTCCTAGAATATTTTAGTATTAGAAGTGCAGTCAAATCATTTATTCAAACGTTAAATATCAGAATAGACTATACTTCTTTACCCACGAACCACAACCCATCCGTAAACTATTGTATATTACCGATGCTTGCTAAACAAAATTTCAACAAATATCTCTATTCCTTACTGATTGAAAATGAAGAAAATCCCACTTACCAAAGGAAGTGGTCCCTAGTTTATCCTAACATTAATAGAGAATGGAGTAAAATTTACACATCCGTATTCACCCTGACAAGAGATACATACATTCAATGGTTACAAACCCGAATCATTCACAGAATATTACCAACAAACTCTCTTTTAGTAAAAATGAATTTAACAGATAACGCCTCCTATGATTTTTGCCAGCTTTCAGATGAAACTTTGGTTAATATTTTCTTTGATTGTAACAAAATATAACCGATTCTACGAAGCATCAAATTGACTCTACAAGAATTTTACAGAGATTCTAATTTACAAAGCTTTGACGTTCTTTTGGGATGCGTAAATAAACCGAAAATCGATATTATTTGTCTAGAATATAAAAGGTATGTATACAACTGCAAAAAAAGCTAAACCTTCGGTCAAGGGTTTTATCAGACATCTATCTTTAATTCTAAAAATTAATGTAGAAAGAAAATACAAAGAACGCAATAGAGAAAATTGGGCAATTGTAAATAGGCTGGTGCAGAATCATAACCAAACATAACTGTAATAGAAATAAGTATATCGATGGTGAATATACCCATATTTAAGGTGGTAGCACACTGTTTTATACACACGGATATGTGTGGAATCGAACCCACACAGTTATAATGTTTAATTCATATATAAATGATCCAGAAGGTCATTGACCCATGTGGAACACAAATTACATAATAAATATTTACAATATTTATATGTTTTATGTTTTTTGTTGTTTTTGGTATTCACACCTTTTGTGAATTTAGTACAATCTTTCTTTCTCACATCCTTTATTTAATTATGCTGTTCGACAATCTGTTTAAATGAAACAAGATTCCTTCTTTTGCATGGTACACATGCAAATATCTACGGAAAAGAATTGTGACTGGTTGCATTTTAAAAGCATATGCAGAAAAGAAAGAAGCGTCATGTGCCATTTTTTATTTATTTTCACAACAAATGACAAAATGCAAATTAGAGAAAAAGAAAGGAGAAACACGGCTGTGCATTACCAATGTTTCTATTTCTTTCTCCCGATCTAGTAGTTATTTCTCTCTCTAAATCCTTTCTTTTGAAATCATCGAAACCATAAACATTGTGCATGCAACCATTATATTTATGTAATTTGAATTATGCCATTATTTAATATATGTCTGTATACATGTATATAAATTGATATAAATAAAGGTGTGAAAAAAAAACATTTCAAAAGGCTAACGATTAAACAAGTAACACGTAAATAAAAAAAAAGAAAAAAAAAGTTGCTGTTGTCATATTTTGATACATGGAAGTTGAAAGTTAATACAGTCAAAACTGTGTTAGCTGCCACATGTGTATAGCAGCCAAACTGTCGTATGAGCCAGTCCAGGTCCTCCAATGCGATTTTACTCTTTAAAGTAACTGTGAATAGCACTATACTGTCTAGTGTGGTCTGTGGCCAGCTTTAATTGTCCCAATTGCTCTTTATCTATATCCCCTTAAGCTGCCATACACAACTAATTGGTGGCAGGCAATGTGTGAAATACTGATAATACATCTGGCAATTTGCCTAATTATGTGCATAAACCATGAAAAGGTGTGAAAACAGTTAAATGCCATATAAAAGTGTACCCTTTTTTACTTTACAACACTTGCCTTTTCTTCATATTAATAGGGTCAGTCATACAAATAGACATTTACATCCAGCCTTCAGAATTTTCTTTTTTGTGTTAAGCAGCCAACTGTCGTATGCAGCCAAATTTGGTGTGTCCCTTGGCTGGCTGCATACGACAGTTTCGACTGTACATCAAAAACTAAGGTAGTCATTTTTTCTAAAGGTAAGATGAGATTGAAACCAGTCTTTTACTATAATGACGAACCTATTGAAGTTGTAGATGACTTTAGCTATTTAGGTATTAAATTTAATTATAATGGAAAATTTGATAAAACAAAAAACATCTTGTAGATCAAGCCAGAAAAGCTATGTTCTCGCTGGTTAGAAAAGCAAGAAAATTATCTCTACCTTTTGATATCCAGTTACATCTATTTGATAGCATGATTACCCCAATATTACTGTACGGTTCTGAAGTTTGGGGATGTGAAATGTGGATATAATAGATCAGTTTTATCTTAAGTTTTGTAAGTCATTATTGGGCGTAAAGCAATCAACACCTAGCATTATGGTATATGGTGAACTATGCTGAGTCAAAAAAGAAAGTGTGCACAGAGAATAACTGGAATTTCTATCGTAATTTTGAATATTGATATTATAATATTGGTATCAAATTAAAGGTTATTTGATTGCCTATAAGAATGTGTCTTTTTAAATTGTGTGAAATGGATTTTTTCTTGTGTTTTCCTAAGGTAATTAAGATAGGTGTCAATTTCGAAATTCACAGAACTTGCTGACGAATGTGAGGAGATTAAATAATGCAATTCTCTTTGGATTTCTGCTTAAATTTCTATTGTTACATATCTTCAATGAATAACGGCAAACATCTGTGGTCTCACTAATCGAACAAAACGTTTCATTTTATCGTTTGGAATTTCGTTGCGTTCATATTGCAAGACGTATTCCACGTCCTACAAATTCTTTAACTGGACCCTAAATTTTGAGAAACTTAGGCAGTAGAGATGCTCGGCCCTACAGCACACTCATGACTAATTTTCACACGTCCCTTGCCGATGACGATGTGCATAATGCAGGCGTAAATTAAGATTTAGGCATCATGATAATGTGACGGACATATGGTCTCGAAGCTCTTATGAGCCGTCTATCTGCCTTCGTCGATTTCAAATGTTGCTTACATATGCTTGATTTACTGAATCGCCATAATTGGTGTAGTTTTGAAACGTTGACGTAAGGGCGTCAACGTCATGTAACGATCTTGTCTAGTCATTGCTGCATTCGGGATATCAAACCGAAGCCCATCAAAAATGCATCCTTTGTTTTGAAATTTTGATTGCAAACGCCTAATTTCAGAACGATGGCATTTAAACGACAACGATACATTTTACGCCGGTTCAAGACACTAGCAAAACTGACGTGTAAAATCTGCTGTGTTTCCTAAGACGAAGCCTCTTTGGCTACTCAGAATTTTGAAATTTTATGTTTGATTTAGCTTTTATACACTTTGAATGCAGACTTCAGACAATAAAATTTATTATGAAATCTTTGTTTTGATAACCACGTGCAAAAAGGTGCTAACAGCGTTTTGCGATATGCCAGACAATTTGATCATTCAAAGTTGCTTCCCATGTCAATAGACACGAGAAAGTTGATAGTGTAACTCTGTGTAGAAGTTTCGTGAAGCTAATTGCAGCGGTTACGTTGATATATAACGTAGAAGTATGCACACTTTCTTTTTTGACTCAGTATAGGTACGATGCCATTACATTTGAACATAAAAAGTAGAGTTTTAAATTTCTGGTATAGAATAGTATGTGGTAAGGAAGAAAGAATTTGTAATAGGTTATATCCCCTTATTCATTATTTACATGAAAATGACTTATGCCATTCTGATTGGTTTAAAACTAATAATAATTGCTTTTAATAATTTTATTTCGGCATAAGTTACATTTAATGGTTCATGATGTAAAAAAGGGTCATAATCATATATACAGTTTAAAGATATAATAGATTACTTAAAAGAACAATGACATGCTCCCTACACCAAGGATGACGCAATAAAGAGCAAGCTCTTATTTCCATTGCGGCCCTTGCTGTAGGTGGCATGAACCAGAGAGGCAATTACAGTTTAATGGAATTTAAATAACCTATACCAATAAATATCACAGTACAGCACATAATTTAACAAACACAATGTTAACTGTTATCACAGATTGCTTGCTGAAAGACAAATTATCACATTAGAATCACAATAATAATTGAGAAACAGTCTTTACCATATCATAGTTAGTAAAATGAACGTACATGTACTAATCTCCTACAATCGTCTATGGTGTATTTATTAAAACAAATTTAAGGAAGATGCCACAAATTGTAATTCATTATGTAACCTATGCCTAATAAAGAATCAGCAAGTAATTTAAACAAACATAAAAATAAAAAAAATGTTTAAGAGCATATATTGCTGAGAAAATAGCCTTTAATGGCAACCTTGAAAGACTGATACTTGGTGATGTTAGTGAGGCTAGAGGGCAAATCGTTCCACAACTTAGCACCTATAAAACTAAAGGACTTACTTCCAGCCCCTTTGACCTTGGGAAGACTAAAACCACCTTTCCGACTAAGCCTTGTGCTGTATGAGTGTATAGTTACTTGAGGAGTACGAAAATAGTCCATATAATCCGGGGAAAGGTTATGCTTAACCTTAAAGACATGACACAGCGTAAACTGTTCAACTCTTTTGTTAACATGCAGCCAATTAAGGGTTTCAAACTGTTGTTGACCAACATGAGCTCTTGGATCAAGGTTCAGTATAAATCTGACCAACTTGTTCTGAGTGACCTGCAATTTGTGTTTTAAAGACTGGGTAAGACCACTGTACCAAACGGAGCATGCGTAATCATAATGACATTGGATAAGGGACATAACAAGTAATTTCTTAGTATGCTGAGTAAGATAATCTTTCTTGTGGTACAAAAACTTTAGCCTTGCATTGGCTTTCTTAATAATTGACTCAGCCATACAGTTAAAAGGCAAAAATTGGTCGATGGTTACACTAAGGTACTTGACTGAAGATGCAGGTGTGATTTGAGTATCGTTACAGGATATATTAAGACTGGAATTTGACCTTAGCTTATGCTTTGACCCAAACACTATGGTTCAGTCTTTCCTAAATGAAGGGAGAGCTTGTTGTCTACAAGCCAGTGACTAACGGTTTGAAGATCATCTGACAAGGTCTTCTCGACAGTAACAATATCTTTGCCAGAGACTAATATGGCTGAATCATCAGCATATAAAATTAACTTATTGTGTAATACACCTGACATGTCATTAACATATGCTAAAAAAAGCAAAGGACCAAGGATAGACCCCTGGGGCACACCGCATGTCACATTTGCTGTGGATGAAAAAGTGCCTGAGACATCAACCAGTTATTGTCTATCAGACAGGTAAGACCTGAACCATCTTATGATGTCTTTACTAAGACCGGACGAGTGAAGTTTCATTAAAAGGATTGCATGGTCGACGGTATCAAAGTTTGAGTTTGAGTTTATTGGGGTTTTACGCCGTTTTCAACTACCAGGGTCATATCGCGGCGGCTGGAGCACCTAACCGTGGGTTCCTGGTATTTCTCGCACCAGTACAACCACAATATCCAAACCGAGCCTCCAGCTGCTCTCTCACATAGATGATTCACACCCATTGGTGAGAGACAAATGACTTTTGTCAAATGTCAGAATGAATACTGGCCGATCCGGGGTTCGAACTCGAGACCCCTGGATTGACAGACTCCGACGTAACCGACTGAGCTATCCGGGCTCGGCTCGACGGTATCAAAGGCCTTCTGTAAATCTAAAAGTACCATGCCAACCACATCACCTCTATCATTCTCCCTTCTGATCTAATCTGTCAAATGTATCAAACAAGTATCTGTAGAAAAACCTTTCCTGAAACCGGATTGAAATTCATATATCAAGTTTCTGTTTTTGAAATAGGACTCGACCTGGTCGTACACAACCCTCTCAAGAATTTTAGATACTATATTCAGAATGGAGACGGGCCTGTAATTACCAACAGCTAGCTTATCATTCTTCTTAAAAAGTGGTACAACTCTTGATGACTTAAGGTCATCAGGTACAATACCTTGTACAAGTGACAGATTAATGATGTGAGTAAGGGGACCAACAATTACCAGACCCATCCTTGACAAATCTGGAAGGTATACCATCTAAGCCAGTTGCCTTATTAATACCTAATAAACTTATATATTTAAGTACTTTACTCTCAGACACTAGTGAAAAGGAGCAACTATCAGGAAAAATATGTTTGTTTCTGTAAATAGAATCAACAAAATTCCTTCCATATTTACCTACAGGTAACTTTTCAACAAGTTTGCATGCTACAGTTGTATAGAAATTATTAAAAGTTTCAGCAATTATTTTCTTATCAAAACAAACTTCACCATCAATATTTAAACAAACATTTCCACTAGACATAGAAGAACCTTTCTTAGAAGGTAAACCAAGATTTTTTAAAGTTTTCCACAGAGACTTAGAATCATTTTTGTTCTGTTCAACTGTATTTGAAAAATATTCTTTCTTAGTACATTCAACAAGAATCTGAACTTTATTTCTTAACAATTTAAAAGTGTTAAAGTTATCCTCAGATTTCTGGTTTCTAAATTTATGAAAAGCTTTGTCTCTTTCCTTCATGGTTTCAAAAATATCAGAGTCCATCCATGGCTCAGTCCTCTGTTTGATTCTAATTTGTTTCACAGGTGCTATATTGTCAATCACAGATAAAAACAAATGTTTAAAACTGTTCCAAGCATCATTTACATTTTCACACAATTAAACAGGATTCCAATCAACTGCTAAAAGACTGACTTGAAAGTTCTCTCTATTGTAGTTTTTTAGAGATCCCAATGTAACTGTATTATGAGAACCAACATAGACTTTAGTAACCTTTCTTGTACAATATATCATACTATGATCACTGAAGGATGTATGTAATACACCTGACTGTGATATCGTATGACAATCTGATGCTAGAATCAAGTCAATGGTTGTACAACTTGTATTACTAATTCTAGTTGGCTCACATACTAACTGTTTAAAATGAAACATTTCAATAAAACTTGTAAAAGACTGTAAAAGTGAACAACTTTTTTACTGGTCACATCTGTATTAAAATCACCTAGCAATATGGTTTCCTTTTCTAAAAAGTCACTAGTAGAAGAGCATACATTATCTAAAACACTATAGAATTTCTGTTGTAACGGTGGTCTGTATAAACAGCCACATAAAATTGGTTTAGTTTTTGGTAAAAAAAGTTCAACCCATGTAGATTCTAAATCTTCATGGTTCAAATCATGTCGACTGTTGAAGGACAAGTCTGTGCGCATATATATACAAACGCCGCCTCCGTGCCGATTCCGATCTCTGCGCTGGATGCAATAATTGTCAATTTGAATTTCTGAATCTGGAACTGAGTCATCTAACCATGTCTCTGATAAGCAAATACATGCAGCTCTGGTGTTTCTGGCTAAGTCAGTAACTTCATGTAACTTTGGTAAACGACTTCTTACATTGACATGTAAAAAATGTAGGCCACGTTTCTGAAAAATCTGGTTGAGTGGGATGTTTAGAAGCATCAGCTGGACAAGGTCCTGGGCAGGGGTGGATATCTCCACACAACAGCAAATAAATGGGTAAAATGTCATTTCTTCGTTTTATCAAGTAAGCAGAAAAATATTTGCACTTCGAAACTGAAGTATTCAAGTTGATAAAAGTTGTGTAAAGTGTGTGCTGCCCATACGTAATTGGCAAAATTGTGACACTGTCCGTAATAAAATTGTCCGGATAATGGTACACTTGTGAAGTGACATCTGTATCTTCATTCAACAAACGAACTGGAATGAGTGCTGCTTTAGCAGTTAGTGCTGCAGCATACCGCATCTATGCCAGTTATTGCTGCAGCATACCGCATTTATGGCAGATATTGCTGCAGCATACCGCATCTATGGCAGTTATTGCTGCAGCGTACTGCATCTTTAGCAGTTATTGCTGCAGCATACCGCATCTGTGGCAGTTATTGTTGCAGCATACCGCATCAATGGCAATTATTGTTGCGGCATCCCGCATCTATCGCAGTTATTGCTGCAGCATACCGCATCTCTAGCAGTAATTGTTGCAGCATATCGCATCTATAGCAGTAATTGCTGCAGCATACCGCATCTCTAGCAGTAATTGCTGCAGCATACCGCATCTCTAGCAGTAATTGCTGCAGCATACCGCATCTCTAGCAGTTATTGCTGCAGCATATCGCATCTATAACAGTTATTGCTGCAGCTTACCGCATCAACGACAGTTATTGCTGCAAAATACTGCATCTTTAGCAGTTATTGCTGCAGCATATCGCATCTATGGCAGTTATAGCTGCAACATACCGCATATATGGCAGTTATTGCTGCAAAATACTGCATCTATAGCAGTAATTGCTGCAGCATACCGCATCTATAGCATTAATTGCTGCAGCATATCGCATCTATAACAGTTATTGCTGCAGCATACCGCATCAACGACAGTTATTGCTGCAAAATACTGCATCTTAAGCAGTTATTGCTGCAGCATATCGCATCTATGGCAGTTATAGCTGCAACATACCGCATCTATAACAGTTATAGCTGCAACATACCGCATCTATGGCAGTTATTGCTGCAGTATACCGCATCTATAGCAGTTATTGTTGCAGCATGCTGCATCTATGGCAGTTATAGCTGCAGCATTCCGCATCTACAGTAGTTATTGCTGCAGCATACTGCATCTGTGGCAGTTATTGCTGCAGCATACTGCATCTATAGCAGTTTTTGCTGCAGCATACTGCATCTTTAGCAGTTATTGCTGCAGCATGCTGCATCTATAGCAGTTATTGCTGCAGCATACTGTATCTATAGCAGTTATTGCTGCAGCATACCGCATCTGTGGCATTTATTGCTGCAGCGTACTGCATCTTTAGCAGTTATTGCCGCAGCATACTACATCTATAGCAGTTATTGTTGCAGCATACCGCATCTGTGGCAGTTATTGTTGCAGCATACCGCATCAATGGCAATTATTGTTGCGGCATCCCGCATCTATCGCAGTTATTGCTGCAGCATACCGCATCTCTAGCAGTAATTGCTGCAGCATATCGCATCTATAGCAGTAATTGCTGCAGCATACCGCATCTCTAGCAGTAATTGCTGCAGCATACCGCATCTCTAGCAGTAATTGCTTCACAATACTCATCTCTAGCAGTTATTGCTGCAGCATATCGCATCTATAACAGTTATTGCTGCAGCTTACCGCATCAACGACAGTTATTGCTGCAAAATACTGCATCTTTAGCAGTTATTGCTGCAGCATATCGCATCTATGGCAGTTATAGCTGCAACATACCGCATATATGGCAGTTATTGCTGCAAAATACTGCATCTATAGCAGTAATTGCTGCAGCATACCGCATCTATAGCATTAATTGCTGCAGCATATCGCATCTATAACAGTTATTGCTGCAGCATACCGCATCAACGACAGTTATTGCTGCAAAATACTGCATCTTAAGCGGTTATTGCTGCACCATATCGCATCTATGGCAGTTATAGCTGCAACATACCGCATCTATGACAGTTATAGCTGCAACATACCGCATCTATGGCAGTTATTGCTGCAGCATACCGCATCTATAGCAGTTATTGTTGCAGCATGCTGCATCTATGGCAGTTATAGCTGCAGCATTCCGCATCTACAGTAGTTATTGCTGCAGCATACTGCATCTGTGGCAGTTATTGCTGCAGCATACTGCATCTATAGCAGTTTTTGCTGCAGCATACTGCATCTTTAGCAGTTATTGCTGCAGCATACTGCATCTATAGCAGTTATTGCTGCAGCATACTGTATCTTTAGCAGTTATTGCTGCAGCATACCGCATCTGTGGCAGTTATTGTTGCAGCATACCGCATCAATGGCAATTTTTGCTGCGGCATCCCGAATCTATGGCAGTTATTGCTGCAGCATACCGCATCTCTGGCAGTAATTGCTGCGGAATACCACATCTATAGCAGTAATTGCTGCAGCATATCGCATCTATAGCAGTTATTGCTGCAGCATACCGCCTATATAGCAGTTATTGCTGCAGCATACAACATCAATGGCAGTTATTGCTGCAAAATACTGCATCTTTAGCAGTTATTGCTGCAGCATACCGCATCTATGGCAGTTATTGCTGCAAAATACTGCATCTTTAGCAGTTATTGCTGCAGCATGACGCATCTATTGCAGTTATTGCTGCAGCATACTGCATCTATAGCAGTTATTGCTGCAGCATACCGCATCAATGACAGTTATTGCTGCAAAATACTGCATCTTTAGCAGTTATTTCTGCAGCATACCGCATCTATGGCAGTTATAGCTGCAACATACCGCATCTATGGCAGTTTTTGCTGCGGAATACCGCATCTATAGCAGTTATTGTAGCAGCATGCTGCATCTATGGCAGTTATAGCTGCAGCATTCTGCATCTACGGTAGTAATTGCTGCAGCATACTGCGTCTGTGGCAGTTATTGCTTCAGCATACTGCATATTTAGCAGTTATTGCTGCAGCATGCTGCATCTATAGCAGTTATTGCTGCAGCATACCGCATCAATGGCATTTTTTGCTGCCGCATCCAGAATCTATCGCAATTATTGCTGCAGCATACCGCATCTCTGGCAGTTATTGCTGCGGAATACCACATCTATAGCAGTAATTGCTGCAGCATATTGCATGTATAGCAGTTATTCCTGCAGCATACCGCATCTCTAGCAGTAATTGCTGTAGCATATCGCATCTATGGCAGTTATAGCTGCAACATACGGCATATATGGCAGTTATTGGTGCAAAATACTGCATCTGTGTTAGTTATTGTTGCAGCATACCGCATTAATGGCAATTATTGTTGCGGTATCCCGCATCTATCGCAGTTATTGCTGCAGCATACCGCATCTCTAGCAGTAATTGCTGCAGCATATCGCATCTATAGCAGTTATTGCTGCAGCATACCGCATCTCTAGCAGTAATTGCTGTAGCATATCGCATCTATAGCAGTTATTGCTGCAGCATATCGCATCTATGGCAGTTATAGCTGCAACATACGGCATATATGGCAGTTATTGGTGCAAAATACTGCATCTTTAGCAGTTATTGTTGCAGCATACTACATCTATAGCAGTTATTCCTGCAGCATACCGCATCTGTGTTAGTTATTGTTGCAGCATACCGCATTAATGGCAATTATTGTTGCGGTATCCCGCATCTATCGCAGTTATTGCTGCAGCATACCGCATCTCTAGCAGTAATTGCTGCAGCATATCGCATCTATAGCAGTTATTGCTGCAGCATACCGCATCTCTAGCAGTAATTGCTGTAGCATATGGCATCTATAGCAGTTATTGCTGCAGCATATCGCATCTATGGCAGTTATAGCTGCAACATACGGCATACATGGCAGTTATTGGTGCAAAATACTGCATCTTTAGCAGTTATTGCTGCAGCATACCGCATCTATGGCAGTTATAGCTGCAACATACCGCCTCTATGGCCGTTATTGCTGCAGCATACTGCATCTATAGCAGTTTTTGTTGCAGCATGCTGCATCTATGACAGTTATAGCTGCAGCATTCCGCATCTACATTAGTTATTGCTGCAGCATACCGCATCTATGGCAGTTATAGCTGCAACATACCGCATCTATGGCCGTTATTGCTGCAGCATACCGCATCTCTAGCAGTAATTGCTGCAGCATACCGCATCTCTAGCAGTTATTGCTGCAGCATATCGCATCTATAACAGTTATTGCTGCAGCTTACCGCATCAACGACAGTTATTGCTGCAAAATACTGCATCTTTAGCAGTTATTTCTGCAGCATGACACATCTATTGCAGTTATTGCTGCAACATACCGCATCTATGGCAGTTATTGCTGCGGAATACCGTATCTATAGCAGTTATTGTTTCAGCATGATGCATCTATGGCAGTTATAGCTGCAGCATTCCGCATCTACAGTAGTTTTTGCTGCAGCTTACTGCATCTGTGGCAGTTATTGCTGCAGCTTACTGCATCTATAGCAGGTTTTGCTGCAGGACACTGCATATTTAGCAGTTATTGCTGCAGCATACTGCATCTTTAGCAGTTATTGCTGCAGCATACTGTATCTATAGCAGTTATTGCTGAAGCATACCGCATCTGTGGCAGTTATTGTTGCAGCATACTGCATCAATGGCAACTTTTGCTGCGGCATCCCGAATCTATCGCAGTTATTCATGCAGCATACCGCATCTCTGGCAGTTATTGCTGCGGAATACCACATCTATAGCAGTTATTGCTGCAGCATATCGCATGTATAGCAGTTATTGCTGTAGTATATCGCATATATGGCAGTTATTGCTGCAGCATACCGCATCTGTGGCAGTTATTGTTGCAGCATACCGCATTAATGGCAATTTTTACTGTGGCATCCCGAATCTATCGCAGTTATTGCTGCAGCATACCGCATCTGTGGCAGTTATTGCTGCGGAATACCACATCTATAGCAATAATTGCTGCAGCATATCGCATCTATAGCAGTTAAAGCTGCAGCATACCGCCTATATGGCAGTTATTGCTGCAGCATACCACATCAATGGCAGTTATTGCTGCAGCATACCACATCAATGGCAGTTATTGCTGCAAAATACTGCATCATTCGCAGTTATTGCAGCAGCATACCGCATCTATGGCAGTTATTGCTACAGCATACTGCATCTATAGCAGTAATTGCTGCAGCATACCGCATCAATGACAGTTATTGCTGCAAAATACTGCATCTTTAGCAGTTATTGCTGCAGCATATCGCATCTATGACAGTTATAGCTGCAAAATACTGCATCTTTAGCAGTTATTGCTGCAGTATAATACATCTATGGCAGTTATAGCTGCAACATACCGCATATATGACAGTTATTGCTGCAGCATACCGCATCAATGGCAGTCATTGCTGCAAAATACTGCATCTTTAGCAGTTATTGCTGCAGCATACCGCATCTATGCCAGTTTTTGCTGCAGCATACCGCATAAAGGGCAGATATTGATGCAGTATAACGCATTTATGGCAGTTATTGCTGCAGCTTACTGCATCTTTAGCAGTTATTGCTGCAGCATACTACATCTATAGCAGTTATTGCTGCAGCATACCGCATCTGTGGCAGTTATTTTTGCAGCATACCGCATCAATGGCAATTTTTGTTGCGGCATTCCGCATTTATCGCAGTTATTGCTGCAGCATACCGCATCTCTAGCAGTAATTGCTGCAGCATATCGCATCTATAGCAGTTATTGCTGCAGCATACCGCATCTCTAGCAGTAATTGCTGCAGCATATCGCATCTTTAGCAGTTATTGCTGCAGCATGCTGCATCTATAGCAGTTATTGCTGCAGGATACTGTATCTATAGCAGTTATTGCTGCAGCATACCGCATCAATGGCATTTTTTGCTGTCGCATCCAGAATCTATCGCAATTATTGCTGCAGCATACCGCATCTCTGGCAGTTATTGCTGCGGAATACCACATCTATAGCAGTAATTGCTGCAGCATATTGCATGTATAGCAGTTATTGCTGCAGCATTCCGCATATATGGCAGTTATTGCTGCAGCATACCGCATCAATGGCAGTTATTGCTGCAAAATACTGCATCTTTAGCAGTTATTGGTGCAGCATACCGCATCTATGCCATTTATTGCTGCAGCGTACCGCATATATGGCAGATATTGCTGCAGCATCCCGCATTCTATGGCAATTATTGCTGCACGGTACTGCATCTTTACCAGTTATTGTTGCAGCATACTATATCTATAGCAGTTATTCCTGCAGCATACCGCATCTGTGTTAGTTATTGTTGCAGCATACCGCATTAATGGCAATTATTGTGGCGGTATCCCGCATCTATCGCAGTTATTGCTGCAGCATACCGCATCTCTAGCAGTAATTGCTGCAGCATATCGCATCTATAGCAGTTATTGCTGCAGCATACCGCATCTCTAGCAGTAATTGCTGCAGCATATCGCATCTATAGCAGTTATTGCTGCAGCATATCGCATCTATGGCAGTTATAGCTGCAACATACGGCATATATGGCAGTTTTTGCGGCAAAATACTGCATCTTTAGCAGTTATTGCTGCAGCATACCGCATCTATGGCAGTTTTAGCTGCAACATACCGCATCTATGGCCGTTATTGCTGCAGCATACTGCATCTATAGCAGTTTTTGTTGCAGCATGCTGCATCTATGACAGTTATAGCTGCAGCATTCCGCATCTACATTAGTTATTGCTGCAACATTCTGCATCTGTGGCAGTTATTGCTGCAGCATACTGCATTTATTGCAGTTTTTGCTGCAGCATACTGCATCTTTAGCAGTTAATGCTGCAGCATACTTCATCTATAGCAGTTATTGCTGCAGCATACTGTATCTATAGCAGTTATTGCTGCAGCATACCGCATCTATGGCAGTTATAGCTGCAACATACCGCATCTATGGCAGTTATTGCTGCGGAATACCGCATCTATAGCAGTTATTGTTGCAGCATGCTGCATCTATGGCAGTTATAGCTGCAGCATACTGCATATCTAGCAGTTATTGCTGCAGCATACTGCATCTATAGCAGTTATTGCTGCATCATACTGTATCTATAGCAGTTATTGCTGCAGCATACCGCATCTGTGGCAGTTATTGTTGCAGCATACCGCATCAATGGCAATTTTTGCTGCGGCCTCCCGAATCTATCGCAGGTATTGCCGCAGCATACCGCATCTCTGGCAGTTATTGCTGCGGAATACCACATCTATAGCAGTAATTGCTGCAGCATATCGCATCTATATCAGTTATTGTTGCAGCATACCGCATATATGGCAGTTATTGCTGCAGCATACCGCATCTGTGGAAGTTATTGTTGCAGCATACCGCATCAATGGCAATTATTGCGGTGGCATCCCGAATCTATCACAGTTATTGCTGCAGCATACCGCATCTGTGGCAGTTATTGCTGCGGAATACCACATCTATAGCAGTAATTGCTACAGCGTATCGCAGTAACTGCGATAGATTCGGGATGCCGCAGCAAAAAAATGCCATTGATGCGGTATGCTGCAACAATAACTGCCACAGATGCGGTATGCTGCAGCAATAACTGCTATAGATACAGTATGCTGCAGCAATAACTGCTATAGATGCAGTATGCTGCAGCAATAACTGCTAAAAATGAAGTATGCTGCAGCAAAACCGCCATAAATGCAGCATGCTGCAACAATAACTACTATAGATGTGGTATTTCGCAGCAATAACTGCCATAGATGCGGTATGTTGCAGCTATAACTGCCATAGATGCGGTATGCTGCAGCAATAACTGCTAAAGATGCAGTATTTTGCAGCAATAACTGTCATCGATGCGGTATGCTGCAGCAATAACTGCCATAGATGCGGTATGCTGCAGCAATAACTGCTAAAGATGCAAAATTTTGCAGCAATAACTGCCTTTGATGTGGTATGCTGCAGCAATAACTGCCCTATAGGCGGTATGCTGCAGCAATTACTGCCATAGATGTGGTATTCAGCAGCAATATCTGCCACAGATGCAATATGCTGCAGCAATAACTGCGATAGATTCGGGATGCCGCAGCAAAAATTGCAATTGATGTGGTATGCTGCAGCAATAAATGCCACAGATGCGGTATGCTGCAACAATAACTGCTATAGATACAGTATGCTGCAGCAATAACTGCTTAAGATGCGATATGCTGCAGCAATTACTGCTAGAGATGCGGTATGCTGCAGCAATAACTGCTATAGATGCGATATGCTGCAGCAATTACTGCTAGAGATGCGGTATGCTGCAGCAATAACTGCGATAGATGCGGAATGCCGCAACAAAAATTGCCATTGATGCGGTATGCTGCAAAAATAACTGCCACAGATGCGGTATGCTGCAACAATAACTGCTACAGATGTAGTATGCTGCAGCAATAACTGCTAAAGATGCAGTACGCTGCAGCAATAACTGCCATAAATGCGTTATACTGCATCAATATCTGTCCTTTATGCGGTATGCTGCAGCAAAAACTGGCATAGATGCGGTATGCTGCAGCAATAACTGCTAAAGATGCAGTATTTTGCAGCAATGACTGCCATTGATGCGGTATGCTGCAGCAATAACTGTCATATATGCGGTATGCTGCAGCAATAACTTCTATACATGCAATATGCTGCAGCAATTACTGGTATAGATGTGGTATTCCGCAGCAATAACTGCCAGAGATGCGGTATGCTGCAGCAATAACTGCGATAGATTCCGGCTGCCGCAGCAAAAATTGCCATTGATGCGGTATGCTGCAACAATAACTGCCACAGATGCAGTATGCTGCAGCAATAACTGCTAAAGATGCAGTATGCTGCAGCAATAACTGATAAAGATGCAGTATGCTGCAGCACTAACAGATAAAGATGCAGTATGCTGCAGAAAAAGCTGCTACAGATGCAGTATGCTGCAGCAATAACTGTCACAGATGCAGTATGCTGCATCAATAACTACTGTAGATGCGGAATGCTGCAGCTATAACTGCCATAGATGCAGCATGCTGCAACAATAACTGCTATAGATGCGGTATGCTGCAGCAATAACTGCCATAGATACGGTATGTTGCAGCTATAACTGCCATAGATGTATTATACTGCAGCAATAACTGCTAAAGATGCAGTATTTTGCAGCAATAACTGCCATAGATGCGGTATGTTGCAGCTATAACTGTCATAGATGCGATATGCTGCAGCAATAACTGCTAAAGATGCAGTATTTTGCAGCAATAACTGTCATTGATGCGGTATGCTGCAGCAATAACTGCTATAGATGCAGTATGCTGTAGCAATAACTGCCATAGATGCGGTATGCTGCTGCAATAACTGCGAAAGATGCAGTATTTTGCAGCAATAACTGCCATTGATGTGGTATGCTGCAGCAATAACTGCCATATAGGCGGTTTGCTGCAGCTTTAACTGCTATAGATGCGATATGCTGCAGCAATTATTGCTATAGATGTGGTATTCCGCAGCAATAACTGCCACAGATGCGGTAGGCTGCAGCAATAACTGCGATAGATTCGGGATGCCACAGTAAAAATTGCCATTAATGCGGTATGCTGCAACAATAACTGCCACAGATGCGGTATGCTGCAGCAATAACTGCCATATATGCGATATACTACAGCAATAACTGCTAAACATGATGATATGCTGCAGCAATAACTGCTATAGATGTGGTATTCCGCAGCAATAACTGCCAGAGATGCGGTATGCTGCAGCAATAACTGCGATAGATTCGGGATGCCCCAGCAAAAGTTGCCATTGATGCAGTATGCTGCAACAATAACTGCCACAGATGCGGTATGCTTCAGCAATAACTGCTATAGATACAGTATGCTGCAGCAATAACTGCTAAAGATGCAGTATGCTGCAGCAATAACTGCTAAATATGCAGTGTCCTGCAGCAAAACCTGCTATAGATGCAGTATGCTGCAGCAATAACTGCCACAGATGCAGTAAGCTGCAGCAAAAACTACTGTAGATGCGGAATGCTGCAGCTATAACTGCCATAGATGCATCATGCTGCAACAATAACTGCTATAGATACGGTATTCCGCAGCAATAACTGCCATAGATGCGGTATGTTGCAGCAATAACTGCAATAGATGCGTCATGCTGCAGCAATAACTGCTAAAGATGCAGTATTTTGCAGCAATAACTGCCATTGATGTGGTATGCTGCAGCAATAACTGCCATATAGGCGGTATGCTGCAGCAATACCTGCTATAGATGCGATACGCTGTAGCAATTACTGCTATAGATGTGGTATTCCGCAGCAATAACTGCCACAGATGCGGTATGCTGCAGCAATAACTGCGATAGATTCGGGATGCCACAGCAATAATTGCCATTGATGCGGTATGCTGCAACAATAACTTCCACAGATGCGGTATGCTGCAGCAATAACTGCCATATATGCGGTATGCTGCAACAATAACTGATATAGATGCGATATGCTGCAGCAATTACTGCTATAGATGTGGTATTCCGCAGCAATAACTGCCAGAGATGCGGTATGCTGGGGCAATAACTGCGATAGATTCGGGATGCCGCAGCAAAAATTGCCATTGATGCGGTATGCTGCAACAATAACTGCCACAGATGAGGTATGTTGCAGCAATAACTGCTATAGATACAGTATGATGCAGCAATAACTGCTATAGATGCAGTATGCTGCAGCAATAACTGCTAGATATGCAGTATGCTGCAGCTATAACTGCCATAGATGCAGCATGCTGCAACAATAACTGCTATAGATGCGGTATTCCGCAGCAATAACTGCCATAGATGCGGTATGTTGCAGCTATAACTGCCATAGATGCGGTATGCTGCAGCAATAACTGCTATAGATACAGTATGCTGCAGCAAAAACTGCTATAGATGAAGTATGCTGCAGCATTAACTGCTAAAGATGCAGTATGCTGCAGCAAAAACTGCAATAGATGCAGTATGCTGCAGCAATAACTGCCACAGATGCAGAATGTTGCAGCAATAACTAATGTAGATGCGGAATGCTGCAGCTATAACTGTCATAGATGCAGCATGCTGCAACAAAGACTGCTATAGATGCAGTATGCTGCAGCAATAACGGCCATAGATGCGGTATGTTGCAGCTATAACTGCCATAGATGCAGTATGCTGCAGCAATAACTGCTGAAGATGCAGTATTTTGCAGCAATAACTGCCATATATGCCGTATGTTGCAGCTATAACTGCCATAGATGCGATATGCTGCAGCAATAACTGCTATAGATGCGATATGCTGCAGCAATTACTGCTAGAGATGCGGTATGCTGCAGCAATAACTGCTATAGATGTGGTATTCCGCAGCACTAACTGCCAGAGGTGCGGTATGCTGCAGCAATAACTGCGATAGATGCGGGATACCGCCACAATAATTGCCATTAATGCGGTATGCTGCAACAATAACTAACACAGATGCGGTATGCTGCAGGAATAACTGCTATAGATGTAGTATGCTGCAACAATAACTGGTAAAGATGCAGTACCGTGCAGCAATAATTGCCATAGAATGCGGGATGCTGCAGCAATATCTGCCATATATGCGGTACGCTGCAGCAGTAAATGGCATAGATGCGTTTTGCTGCAGCAATTACTGCTAAAGATGCAGTATTTTGCAGCAATAACTGCCATTGATGCGGTATGCTGCAGCAATAACTGCCATATATGCGGAATGCTGCAGCAATAACTGCTATACATGCAATATGCTGCAGCAATTACTGCTATAGATGTGGTATTCCGCAGCAATAACTGGCATAGATGCGGTATGCTGCAGCACTAACTGCTAAAGCAGCACTCATTCCAGTTCGTTTGTTGAATGAAGATACAGGTGTCACTTCACAAGTGTACCATTATCCGGACAATTTTATTACGGACAGTGTCACAATTTTGCCAATTACGTATGGGCAGCACACACTTTACACAACTTTTATCAACTTGAATACTTCAGTTTCGAAGTGCAAATATTTTTCTGCTTACTTGATAAAACGAAGAAATGACATTTTACCCATTTATTTGCTGTTGTGTGGAGATATCCACCCCTGTCCAGGACCTTGTCCAGCTGATGCTTCTAAACATCCCACTCAACCAGATTTTTCAGAAACGTGGCCTATATTTTTTACATGTCAATGTAAGAAGTCGTTTACCAAAGTTACATGAAATTACTGACTTAGCCAGAAACACCAGAGCTGCATGTATTTGCTTATCAGAGACATGGTTAGATGACTCAGTTCCAGATTCAGAAATTCAAATTGACAATTATTGCATCCAGCGCAGAGATCGGAATCGGCACGGAGGCGGAGTTTGTATATATATGCGCACAGACTTGTCCTTCAACAGTCGACATGATTTGAACCATGAAGATTTAGAATCTACATGGGTTGAACTTTTTTTACCAAAAACTAAACCAATTTTATGTGGCTGTTTATACAGACCACCGTTACAACAGAAATTCTATAGTGTTTTAGATAATGTATGCTCTTCTACTAGTGACTTTTTAGAAAAGGAAACCATATTGCTAGGTGATTTTAATACAGATGTGACCAGTAAAAAAATTGTTCACTTTTACAGTCTTTTACATGTTTTATTGAAATGTTTCATTTTAAACAGTTAGTATGTGAGCCAACTAGAATTAGTAATACAAGTTGTACAACAATAGAGAGAACTTTCAAGTCAGTCTTTTAGCAGTTGATTGGAATCCTGTTTAATTGTGTGAAAATGTAAATGATGCTTGGAACAGTTTTAAACATTTGTTTTTATCTGTGATTGACAATATAGCACCTGTGAAACAAATTAGAATCAAACAGAGGACTGAGCCATGGATGGACTCTGATATTTTTGAAACCATGAAGGAAAGAGACAAAGCTTTTCATAAATTTACAAACCAGAAATCTGAGGATAACTTTAACACTTTTAAATTGTTAAGACATAAAGTTCAGATTCTTGTTGAATGTGCTAAGAAAGAATATTTTTCAAATACAGTTGAACAGAACAAAAATGATTCTAAGTCTCTGTGGAAAACTTTAAAAAATCTTGGTTTACCTTCTAAGAAAGGTTCTTCTATGTCTAGCGGAAATGTTTGTTTAGATATTGATGGTGAAGTTTGTTTTGATAAGAAAATAATTGCTGAAACTTTTAATAATTTCTATACAACTGTAGCATGCAAACTTGTTGAAAAGTTACCTGTAGGTAAATATGGAAGGAATTTTGTTGATTCTATTTACAGAAACAAACATATTTTTCCTGATAGTTGCTCCTTTTCACTAGTGTCTGAGAGTAAAGTACTTAAATATATAAGTTTATTAGGTATTAATAAGGCAACTGGCTTAGATGGTATACCTTCCAGATTTGTCAAGGATGGGTCTCTGGTAATTGTTGGTCCCCTTACTCACATCATTAATCTGTCACTTGTACAAGGTATTGTACCTGATGACCTTAAGTCAGCAAGAGTTGTACCACTTTTTAAGAAGAATGATAAGCTAGCTGTTGGTAATTACAGGCCCGTCTCCATTCTGAATATAGTATCTAAAATTCTTGAGAGGGTTGTGTACGACCAGGTCGAGTCCTATTTCAAAAACAGAAACTTGATATATGAATTTCAATCCGGTTTCAGGAAAGGTTTTTCTACAGATACTTGTTTGATACATTTGACAGATTAGATCAGAAGGGAGAATGATAGAGGTGATGTGGTTGGCATGGTACTTTTAGATTTACAGAAGGCCTTTGATACCGTCGAGCCGAGCCCGGATAGCTCAGTCGGTTACGTCGGAGTCTGTCAATCCAGGGGTCTCGAGTTCGAACCCCGGCTCGGCCAGTATTCATTCTTACATTTGACAAAAGTCATTTGTCTCTCACCAATGGGTGTGAATCATCTATGTGAGAGAGCAGCTGGAGGCTCGGTTTGGATATTGTGGTTGTACTGGTGCGAGAAATACCAGGAACCCACGGTTAGGTGCTCCAGCCGCCGTGATATGACCCTGGTAGTTGAAAACGGCGTAAAACCCCAATAAACTCAAACTCAAACTTTGATACCGTCGACCATGCAATCCTTTTAATGAAACTTCACTCGTCCGGTCTTAGTAAAGACATCATAAGATGGTTCAGGTCTTACCTGTCTGATAGACAATAACTGGTTGATGTCTCAGGCACTTTTTCATCCACAGCAAATGTGACATGCGGTGTGCCCCAGGGGTCTATCCTTGGTCCTTGGTTAATTTTATATGCTGATGATTCAGCCATATTAGTCTCTGGCAAAGATATTGTTACTGTCGAGAAGACCTTGTCAGATGATCTTCAAAACGGTAGTCACTGGCTTGTAGACAACAAGCTCTCCCTTCATTTAGGAAAGACTGAACCATAGTGTTTGGGTCAAAGCATAAGCTAAGGTCACATTCCAGTCTTAATATATCCTGTAACGATACTCAAATCACACCTGCATCTTCAGTCAAGTACCTTAGTGTAACCATCGACCAATTTTTGCCTTTTAACTGTATGGCTGGGTCAATTATTAAGAAAGCCAATGCAAGGCTAAAGTTTTTGTACCACAAGAAAGATTATCTTACTCAGCATACTAAGAAATTACTTGTTATGTCCCTTATCCAATGTCATTATGATTACGCATGCTCCGTTTGGTACAGTGGTCTTACCCAGTCTTTAAAACACAAATTGCAGGTCACTCAGAACAAGTTGGTCAGATTTATACTGAACCTTGATCCAAGAGCTCATGTTGGTCAACAGCAGTTTGAAACCCTTAATTGGCTGCATGTTAACAAAAGAGTTGAACAGTTTATGCTGTGTCATGTCTTTAAGGTTAAGCATAACCTTTCCCCGGATTATATGGACTATTTTCGTACTCCTCCAGTAACTATACACTCATACAACACAAGGCTTAGTCGGAAAGTTGGTTTTAGTCTTCCCAAGGTCAAAGGGGCTGGAAGTAAGTCCTTTAGTTTTATAGGTGCTAAGTTGTGGAACGATTTGCCCTTTAGCCTCACTATCATCACCAAGTATCAGTCTTTCAAGGTTGCCATTAAAGGCCATTTTCTCAGCAATATATGCTCTTAAACATTTTTTTTTATTTTTATGTTTGTTTAAATTACTTGCTGATTCTTTATTAGGCATAGGTTACATAATGAATTACAATTTGTGGCATCTTCCTTAAATTTGTTTTAATAAATACACCATAGACGATTGTAGGAGATTAGTACATGTACGTTCATTTTACTAACTATGATATGGTAAAGACTGTTTCTCAATTATTATTGTGATTCTAATGTGATAATTTGTCTTTCAGCAAGCAATCTGTGATAACAGTTAACATTGTGTTTGTTAAATTATGTGCTGTACTGTGATATTTATTGGTATAGGTTACTTAAATTCCATTAAACTGTAATTGCCTCTCTGGTTCATGCCACCTACAGCAAGGACCGCAATGGAAATAAGAGCTTGCTCTATATTGCGTCATCCTTGGTGCAGGGAGCATGTCATTGTTCTTTTAAGTAATCTATTATATCTTTAAACTGTATATATGATTATGACCCTTTTTTACATCATGAACCATTAAATGTAACTTATGCCGAAATAAAATTATTAAAAGCAATTATTATTAGTTTTAAACCAATCAGAATGGTATAAGTCATTTTCATGTAAATAATGAATAAGGGGATATAACCTATTACAAATTCTTTCTTCCTTACCACATACTATTCTATACCAGAAATTTAAAACTCTACTTTTTATGTTCAAATGTAATGGCATCGTACCTATACTGAGTCAAAAAAGAAAGTGTGCATACTTCTACGTTATATATCAACGTAACCGCTGCAATTAGCTTCACGAAACTTCTACACAGAGTTACACTATCAACTTTCTCGTGTCTATTGACATGGGAAGCAACTTTGAATGATCAAATTATCTGGCATATCGCAAAACGCTGTTAGCACCTTTTTGCACGTGGTTATCAAAACAAAGATTTCATAATAAATTTTATTGTCTGAAGTCTGCATTCAAAGTGTATAAAAGCTAAATCAAACATAAAATTTCAAAATTCTGAGTAGCCAAAGAGGCTTCGTCTTAGAAAACACAGCAGATTTTACACGTCAGTTTTGCTAGTGTCTTGAACCGGCGTAAAATGTATCGTTGTCGTTTAAATGCCATCGTTCTGAAATTAGGCGTTTGCAATCAAAATTTCAAAACAAATGATGCATTTTTGATGGGCTTCGGTTTGATATCCCGAATGCAGCAATGACTAGACAAGATCGTTACATGACGTTGACGCCCTTACGTCAACGTTTCAAAACTACACCATTTATGGCGATTCAGTAAATCAAGCATATGTAAGCAACATTTGAAATCGACGAAGGCAGATAGACGGCTCATAAGAGCTTCGAGACCATATGTCCGTCACATTATCATGATGCCTAAATCTTAATTTACGCCTGCATTATGCACATCGTCATCGGCAAGGGACGTGTGAAAATTAGTCATGAGTGTGCTGTAGGGCCAAGCATCTCTACTGCCTAAGTTTCTCAAAATTTAGGGTCCAGTTAAAGAATTTGTAGGACGTGGAATACGTCTTGCAATATGAACGCAACGAAATTCCAAACGATAAAATGAAACGTTTTGTTCGATTAGTGAGACCACAGATGTTTGCCGTTATTCATTGAAGATATGTAACAATAGAAATTTAAGCAGAAATCCAAAGAGAATTGCATTATTTAATCTCCTCACGTTCGTCAGCAAGTTCTGTGAATTTCGAAATTGACACCTATCTTAATTACCTTAGGAAAACACAAGAAAAAATCCATTTCACACAATTTAAAAAGACACATTCTTATAGGCAATCAAATAACCTTTAATTTGATACCAATATTATAATATCAATATTCAAAATTACGATAGAAATTCCAGTTATTCTCTGTGCACACTTTCTTTTTTGACTCAGCATAGTTCACCATATACCATAATGCTAGGTGTTGATTGCTTTACGCCCAATAATGACTTACAAAACTTAAGATAAAACTGATCTATTATATCCACATTTCACATCCCCAAACTTCAGAACCGTACAGTAATATTGGGGTAATCATGCTATCAAATAGATGTAACTGGATATCAAAAGGTAGAGATAATTTTCTTGCTTTTCTAACCAGCGAGAACATAGCTTTTCTGGCTTGATCTACAAGATGTTTTTTTGTTTTATCAAATTTTCCATTATAATTAAATTTAATACCTAAATAGCTAAAGTCATCTACAACTTCAATAGGTTCGTCATTATAGTAAAAGACTGGTTTCAATCTCATCTTACCTTTAGAAAAAATGACTACCTTAGTTTTGGATGTACAGTCGAAACTGTCGTATGCAGCCAGCCAAGGGACACACCAAATTTGGCTGCATACGACAGTTGGCTGCTTAACACAAAAAAGAAAATTCTGAAGGCTGGATGTAAATGTCTATTTGTATGACTGACCCTATTAATATGAAGAAAAGGCAAGTGTTGTAAAGTAAAAAAGGGTACACTTTTATATGACATTTAACTGTTTTCACACCTTTTCATGGTTTATGCACATAATTAGGCAAATTGCCAGATGTATTATCAGTATTTCACAAATTGCCTGCCACCAATTAGTTGTGTATGGCAGCTTAAGGGGATATAGATAAAGAGCAATTGGGACAATTAAAGCTGGCCACAGACCACACTAGACAGTATAGTGCTATTCACAGTTACTTTAAAGAGTAAAATCGCATTGGAGGACCTGGACTGGCTGCATACGACAGTTTGGCTGCTATACACATGTGGCAGCTAACACAGTTTTGACTGTATTAACTTTCAACTTCCATGTATCAAAATATGACAACAGCAACTTTTTTTTTCTTTTTTTTTATTTACGTGTTACTTGTTTAATCGTTAGCCTTTTGAAATGTTTTTTTTTCACACCTTTATTTATATCAATTTATATACATGTATACAGACATATATTAAATAATGGCATAATTCAAATTACATAAATATAATGGTTGCATGCACAATGTTTATGGTTTCGATGATTTCAAAAGAAAGGATTTAGAGAGAGAAATAACTACTAGATCGGGAGAAAGAAAAAGAAACATTGGTGATGCACAGCCGTGTTTCTCCTTTCTTTTTCTCTAATTTGCATTTTGTCATTTGTTGTGAAAATAAATAAAAAATGGCACATGACGCTTCTTTCTTTTCTGCATATGCTTTTAAAATGCAACCAGTCACAATTCTTTTCCGTAGATATTTGCATGTGTACCATGCAAAAGAAGGAATCTTGTTTCATTTAAACAGATTGTCGAACAGCATAATTAAATAAAGGATGTGAGAAAGAAAGATTGTACTAAATTCACAAAAGGTGTGAATACCAAAAACAACAAAAACCATAAAACATATAAATATTGTAAATATTTATTATGTAATTTGTGTTCCACATGGGTCAATGACCTTCTGGATCATTTATATATGAATTAAACATTATAACTGTGTGGGTTCGATTCCACACATATCCGTGTGTATAAAACAGTGTGCTACCACCTTAAATATGGGTATATTCACCATCGATATACTTATTTCTATTACAGTTATGTTTGGTTATGATTCTGCACCAGCCTATTCACCATCGATATACTTATTTCTATTACAGTTATGTTCGGTTATGATTCTGCACCAGCCTATTTACAATTGCCCAATTTTCTCTATTGCGTTCTTTGTATTTTCTTTCTACATTAATTTTTAGAATTAAAGATAGATGTCTGATAAAACCCTTGACCGAAGGTTTAGCTTTTTTTGCAGTTGTATACATACCTTTTAAATTCTAGACAAATAATATCGATTTTCGGTTTATTTACGCATCCCAAAAGAACGTCAAAGCTTTGTAAATTAGAATCTCTGTAAAATTCTTGTAGAGTCAATTCGATGCTTCGTAGAATCGGTTATATTTTGTTACAATCAAAGAAAATATGAACCAAAGTTTCATCTGAAAGCTGGCAAAAATCATAGGAGGCGTTATCTGTTAAATTCATTTTTACTAAAAGAGAGTTTGTTGGTAATATTCTGTGAATGATTCGGGTTTGTAACCATTGAATGTATGTATCTCTTGTCAGGGTGAATACGGATGTGTAAATTTTACTCCATTCTCTATTAATGTTAGGATAAACTAGGGACCACTTCCTTTGGTAAGTGGGATTTTCTTCATTTTCAATCAGTAAGGAATAGAGATATTTGTTGAAATTTTGTTTAGCAAGCATCGGTAATATACAATAGTTTACGGATGGGTTGTGGTTCGTGGGTAAAGAAGTATAGTCTATTCTGATATTTAACGTTTGAATAAATGATTTGACTGCACTTCTAATACTAAAATATTCTAGGAAGTTTATTCCTCCATTTGTTAATTCATTGAAAAAATAACATGTCTTAAATTCACCATTTTCCTGCAAGATGTCTTTAATTAGAGTAATTCCTCTTTTATAAAGTTTATCATTATAGATATATCTTGATCCAACTGTAATAGATTGATTGTAAAATAGAGGTGTATTTAAGATCTGTTCCCCATTTTCCAGCTTAATATATAATGTTTTTCTACATATGAAATGTAAGATTTAAGAACATCTTTCCAAAAACAATAATTCAAGTTTTTTATCACATTTTCACAGTACAGTTTTCCACATTGCATTATTTTTTTTATATCGAACAACATATTTGGAATTTTGTAACAAGCGGTATTATTGTCTATTAACATATTTTTCAACCATTTAATTTTCATACTTTTGATAAAGCTTTTGATATCCGGTACTTTTAAACCACCCTCTTTGTAATCTTTAGCCGATACGGAAGCTTTAATTTTTGTTTTACCATCCCAGATAAAGTTAGTGAAAAGATTATTGATTTGATTCAAGTACTCATTGGATGGTGTAGGAAGGCTTATAAATAAATGGTTTAACATAGGTATTAGCAAACTTTTTACAACTGCAATTCTACCAATTGGAGTTAATTTACGTGGTTTCCAAAAGGAAATGGTTTTGTTAATACTTATCCATTTGCCATCGAAATTTAAGTCTATCATATTTTGCAGGTTGACATCGAAGTGAATGCCTAATAATTTAAATTGATATTCACCCCAGGAAAGTTTCCAGCGTGTTTTAATTGAACGAGTGATATACTTCATGGAACCGATCCATATCAGTTTTGTTTTATCGAAATTGACTTTTAAACCAGATATTTCAGAGAAATGATTTAGTATGTCTAACACTAAATTTAGGGACTGATCTGACCCATCTAGAAGGAGAGTTGTGTCATCTGCAAACTGTGAGATTAAGAATTATTCTCTTTGTATTTTGATACCCGTTATATTTTTGCATGACTTTATTTTTAAGTTCAAAATTTGAGTGCAAAGGATAAAAATGTACGATGAGATTGGATCACCCTGTCTACAACCTCTTTTAACTAAGAAATTATCAGAAATAAACCCATTCAATTGAACTGAGACCTGAGTATTATATAGAAAAAGTTGTATCCATTTTATTATCTCGTCTCCAAAATTGAAAAAGGATAAAGTATTTTCGATAAAGTTGAAAGATAATGAATCGAATGCTTTCTCGAAGTCTATCAGCATTAAGAGCCCGGGAATGTTATTTTTTCACAATGTTGCATAATGTCATAAACGATCCTTGTATTTTCACCAATATATCTACCTTTAATGAAGCCAGTTTGGTCTTTGGATATGATATGATCTAAAACGGATTTTAAGCGATTAGCGATAGTGCCGGAGGCTAGTTTTTAAAGAACATTTAGTAATGTAATCGGTCTCCAATTTTTAAGAAACTGTCTTGGCTTGTTTTCCTTTGGAATGCAAATAATATTTCCTAACTTAATACTTTTTGAGAATGATCCGGTAATGTAAGCATGATTAAGACATCTAACGACAAAATGACCAATTTTGGGCCAGAACATTTTGAAGAAGTTAGTAGTGAAACCGTCACATCCGGGACTTTTATCATTTTGCATATTCCTAAGCGTTTTTGTTACCTCGCTATAAGTTAATAAACCTTCTAAAGACTGCGATTGTTCTACATTAAGTTTATTGAAGTCGACATTCTGAAATTCTGAATCTAAGTTTAAATTATTATTATTGGTACGTTCATCGTACAGTTTTTCGTAAAATAGTTTTGTTTCTTTTAAAATTTCCTGCTGAGAATAGATTATAGATCCATCTTCTTTTTCAATAAATGGGATAGTTTTATTTGTATGATGTCGTTTTTCAAGATTACAAAAGAAATTTGTTATTTTCTCGCCTTCGTCGATCCATTTTGATCTTGACCTGATGAAAGATCCCTCTAATCGTATTTGTCTGATTCCATTAAGTTCTGTTTGAAGATTGAGTAGCTCCTCTTTGTTTGTTTCATTTAAATTAGTTTCTAATTTAATCATTTTTGACATAAGTTCATTTTCGCGATTATTTATTTGTCTTTTTTGTATGATTAGTATGAAATTGTTTTACCTCTTATTTCCATAAGAAGTGTTTCTAAAAATAGTTCATCATGTATACTAAATTGTATTTTAGATCTTTCAATATTTAAAATGTTATCTTGATTATAAACAGGTAACGAGTATTGTATGATAATTTCATCATTTTTTTGTTAATACATTCAACATAGTCAATGTCTTTCAATAAAGAATTATTGAATTTCCAGTAACCCTTTCCATGTTTAAATTCCGAAAAGTTAAGGTTTAAAACAATAATTGAATGATCTGATCTATAGCTCAGATCAATATCACAGTTTTGAACGAATTCCACCATATCATTTGTAATGAGGTAAAAATCTATTCTACCTTGTTGTAAAGGATTTAGTCTTTTCCAAGTGAACTTTTCTGTGTTTCCGTGTATCATTCGAAATGGATCATTTAAGTCTCTTTCCGATATTTGGGTTTGTAAATATTTTCTAGAATTAATATGGTGATTACTCTTTTTTATAATTTTTGTAATCCAGAAGCGGGTTTAAGACCAAGTTAAAATCTCCGCACAAAATAAATGAGCCGCTGCTATTGCACAAATCTATTACATCGAAAAAAATTTTGAAAAAACTTTGGGTCCTCGACATTTTAGGCGTATATGTTTATCAGCATAAATGTGGAATCCATAAAATTTAGTTCTAAGAGAAGTAGTTGTCCGTTATTGTCTTTATGTACTTTTGTAACTTTAATCCCAGCTTCTTTCTTAATTAAAATACAAACACCCCTAGCATTAGATTTACCATGGCTGTAGTAACAATCTCCGTTCCATTCGGAATAAATAGTTTTTGCTATGTCTGGTGTAAAATGTGTTTCCTGTAGACAGATGATATCTGATTTCTTTTGTTTAAAGAGAGAAAATAAATCAAAACGTTTTTTGCTATTGTTTATACCGCGGCAATTGTAAGGGGGAATTTCAAGATTATTCATAGTTGATGTTAGTGTTCAAAAATTCACTGAGATCTTGATGAAGAGGAAGTACAGAATCATTAAAACATTTGAGACATCTGTTACAATATCCATAAATAATTTGGCAGCACACTGTATTTGATAAAGGTAGCAAAAAACAAATAAACAAAAACATGGTGAAATACAAACGAATACACATGGTTTCAGTTGATAGTATTTGATAGAAAATTTGATAACATTAACTTTGAATTCAGGATCAAGGAGTTCGAAGCGCAAAAAAATCTGTAAATGTTAAACAAAAAGCAATCACACCGGGCCTCTGCCCTTCGTTAGGGTTTAACATTCAGTATGATATTTTATGTCAATGTTAGCCTTATAAGTGAATATAATATAAAGAATGTTTTAATATGTATTTCCGATTAAGTATAGCTCACGATAACTGATCTGGCAGGTCACCCCTAGCTATTCGATAGGGATGCTCTGCCATGCCATTCACCGCGAGCCATAGAAAAAACGTAGAGTAATAAATCAGGGATATTTTATATCTGGCGCCATGAGATTCCACCATAAACATGTTATACAATTTACTTTCAGTATGACAAATATAGAATTATTCGAGAAGGAATATGGAACGAAAAGAAGAAACTGTTAAAAACCGTTCCTTATTTTCCCTCAATATCTCCATGCTATGAAATAGATATACACTGTTCATTTTTTGTCCTCTACAATAGCTTTTAATTCAAACAGTTGATTATTTGTCATTTGGAAAATGGGTTAGAAAAGAGAAAGTTAATCTTATAATTACTGTCGTTTTGTGAAAACATAAGTGTCGATTTGTAAATAAAACGACATTTTGGTTTGATTCTTATATAACATGTCTAATCTTACCATTGTTCGATGGATAGGAGAAAAGAAAGTAGCAAATATGTTCTGAAGAAAATCCGTTAAGGGAAAAGAATTCAATATATCGTCGCATTTCAACAAAAAAACCTCGCAACCGCAGCTTGTTTAAAGCTGCGGCTAAGAGGCCCCTGTCGGAAATCAGCAATACGAGGTATAGTCAAAAAGTTCCCGGACTGCCTTTGAATTGTATTTTTTCCGACTTATTTGATTAAAGTCTTTATTCAATAAGTAATTTTGAAATGTTAACTACCACTTTGATAAATTTTTGAGGTTTTAAATTGTTAAAAATCAAAATTTTCAAAGACGCTAGAGCATGGTGTTCAAGAGTACGGATCACTTTGAAATGACGCTTGCTACCAATATTCTTACTATTATTCAAAGGACCATATCTTAAAAATTACAGGCACTTTTACATGCAGCCTCGATATGCCATCACATCAACACATTTTCTGAACAATTTCAAAATTTCAACGTCGTGGCATAAAAATTCTGCATTTCATACATATTGCTCCTAGCAATGGATGAAAGTCAACTGAAATTAAGGCGACGTCATCACAGCGTACGGAACAAATCTCCGCTATTAACGTCTATGTGAAGGCCGGAATGACGCCTATGGAAATTTAGAAGTTCTTTAATCCTAGCAAAGGCTGCAGTGCATATTTTAGGACAACTTTGTTTAATTGACATAAGAAATTTAGGATTTACCACTCGAAAATAAGCGATGATCTTAGCAATGAGTGGTCTAAAACGTGCTAATTTAGACATAAAGACCAACATTCTCACGGACCGATGGAAATCATTCGACGATGTAGCTAATATTGTTGGAATATTTGTAGTGGTGCAATTCATAGAATAATTTCAATAAAATAAAATACGTCTAAATTGTACGCAGGGCGGGCGGCGCGGCTTTAGACGGACAATGAGCAAATGACCCGCGTCGTGTGTCTTTTCTTTGAACGTTTCCTAAGAAGCGTGTGAACGCTGATTTTACCAGGATAATGTAGGTCTTACCAACCTAATGCATACATCATACCGATATGAAAATAGGAACCACATAATTATGTTCTTAGCTATGAAAGACTGTCCAGCATAACACGCAATACAGCCCGGACTCAGTAAAATGTCATTTCAGCATTTCCCTGAAATTTTCCCGATGTTGCAGGTTTGAGTCAAACGAAGAGCTTTGACCTACGACCAGGTTAGCTGTGAAATATTATGACACCGAATTCATTCGTTTGCTCCATATGTGTATCGCGATAGGAAGTATCTAGATCATTTTGATAAATAATTTGAAAAGTTGTAAACTAACCCGAAATCATTGATTTTGGCTCTGTAACCCAGCAAGCAATTTGTATGGGTCCCATATGGGTCCCTTATGGGCACCTTTATGGGTCCCATAAGGGTAACCCATATGGGACCCATTTAGGATGTGCAACCGGGGGCCATATGGGTCCTATCTGGGCAGCCCATATACATGCAATCTGGGACCCATATGGGTCCCAAATGGGCAGACCCATATAGACAGCCCTGATCTAACCCATTTCTATTGGCTTTCGTTTGGTGTTGATTGAAGATGAAAACCTTCCAAAGCTTCTCGCTCAGAAGGGGTATTTATTCCCCACCATAGAGGATTAAGGTCTCGCCAGGTATGTCTGACGACCTTGTCACATTTTCTAAGGTTTGATACCTAGGAATTTGGTCTTAATTGTCATAACAATTTCGAGGCTTTCTATAACTATCTATATGTTTTTTGATTTACTTTTATGTCTATATTTATCTCTATCTTTTTTTGAAAATGTGTACACAATTTAATTTCTTTTAACAGAATCATATAGGATTATCAAGCCAAATGCTTTCTTTACATAAACGCTTTGTAAAAACATGATTTATTGTCAAGATTTTAAATTATTTCCCTTTAATATATATAAAACTCCTTGTAACACACTAATTGATAAGATTATGATAGTGATTTGAACAGACTAATTACAGTTTAAACACCGTTAAAACGACAAAATAATTCGGATGATCCAACATGAAGCCCATGTTTAAAAAACGATATTGACAAAGAATGTACTTCTGTACAATATAGCGCAGAAAAAACGTATGCAAAAGAAAAATGCCGATTATCAACTTTTGCTATTTAATATCTCTAGGCCGATGTTTTTTTGGCGATTTAGGCCTACCTTTCAATTAGAGAAGTCAATACCAGGTTTTGTTCGAGAAAGGATTAGACATGTCTTATTGATGTTGCCTTAGGCTACTTGTCTTGCTGAATCTAATGTTGTTGTTTTTTCAATTTGTATTGATTTGATGGTCATTAATTTTGATGGATATAAATAAGATCGTCATTCAAATTGAAAAGTTATAATTCTATAGGCTACATGATTCAGATTATGGATATTTTAGATATGCTCATGTATACATAATTATTCTGTTGTACTTGAATGGGCGCAAGCCGATTATTGTAACTGGGACCCCCATAGTCAAAACAACATGGGCTTTCCTACATAGGCCCTATATGGGCATACCCATATGGGCTTGCCCATACACAGCCCATATGCTGGGAATATTGGACCAATCTGGGTCCCTTATGATCAAACCCACATGGGCTTACCTACATAGGTCCTATTTGGGTCCCATATGGGCCTACCCACATGGGCTTACCCATACACATCCCATATAGGACCCATATAAGCATGTTTGCTGGGAAAATACGACGTTATGTAGACGTCGCTGTGCGACGTCAAAGTGATCTGTACATTGTTTATGTATGTTTTTGCGACTGTAAAATATCATGTTATAGGTATTGTATCAATATAAATGATATATGTACTTATCGGACAGGAGTTCATCTTTTTAGGTATATAAGTTTTAGAAAAATCCGAATGCATATAATTTACGTATGAAGGCAGTCCGGGAACTTTCTGACTGTACCTCGTAGATCTATAATGTTTCAAAAAGATAGGGAAAACATGTATTTACACACTCCCCTTTCGATTTGTATCATCCTTCCAAATTTCGAGGCATTTTTTGTCTGCAAAAGGCTTCATTCAGACCAGTCTTTATTTTTTATTCTAGAAATGGCATACAACATAAAACACCAAGCAATTGAAAACATACATAGAAATACATGTAAAAGGATAACTACGTCGATAATTAGCAGATTCTATGTCTATAGCAGTGCTCATCGAAACGATTTTATCATGATTGTCAATCGATATTTTGTTTAAACTCGTATAAGCACTATTTATGCTCTGATTGCATACCGTAATTGATCATTATCGTTTCCACGCAAAACTGTCGTATTAATCCTCGACTGTAGAGGACACTTATTATTGTACTTATTATTGTACTTATTATTATACACATTATTGCGTAGAAAAAACACAATGCTGGCACACGACTTTTCGTACAATATATAGCTCACGACAACTGGACTGGTCAAGAGCAACTTGTTATTCTTCAGGTGACTCAGCAAATATGCCTGTGTCGTCTGCATACAGTAATACGGGCGAAATGGCCACGAAGTGGCCTTTCGTCCGTCTATAGATTGAAATTTAAACGGAAACAAAAATGTCGGAAACCCTCTGTTTTTTTCAATGTTAATTGAATGGAAAAATCAGAGGGTTTCCGTGAAATTTCGGGCGGGGGGGAAGGGTAATTTCGCATTTTTGGACTCGAGTGCCCCTGGCTTTTAACGTCATTTTTACAGCAATTACCTGATAATCCCCTTCCTAAACGCTATCAAAACAACCTGTCAGACGCAGTGGATCAATTAATATCGATATAAACAAAGCTCTTGAATTGTGTGTGAATTTAAGAAATACAACAACAAAGGTAAAATTTAACTAAAGACCTAAGCGAAGTCGACCTATGCTAGCTCACGTGTTAACGTTCTTGAATCGATAATTCATGACAGATCAGCGGCCATCTTGTTTCGTTTGCAAATATGTATACCGGCAACAACAATTTTGGCTGCATTCACCATGGAGTTACATACTGCGCGATAATATGAAGTGGTGTGACACCACAAAGGATGTGTAGATTTCTTACCGGAAGTAATCAACAGAAATGGGCCGAAGAAATCGGTGCAAACGGCGTGTTCCCAAACGACTTCGAGAACTTTGTGTATGTGTAAGTGTCAAAATCTATGGATTTTCAATATCTCAGTTATATTTCAAACCTGTCATATTGGTTTCCAGTAGCAAATGAGTTTCGTACCAAATAAGTTTCGACCGATCAAGTTGTAGTCTGGTCTCGTAACAGTAAGTTTGGTCTCGTTACAGTAAGTGTTCATTTGCAAACGAAGCATCAGCTATCAACTGCGTGCATTAGCTAAACTATAATTTTCGGTGATTATTTTTAACATTATTTTGTCTGCATTGGATTGCTGTAGAAAAAGAAAACATTCCATGTTTTCATGTCTCCATTCATCATTTATTTTTAGCAGGCCCGTAGGAATAGGGGGGGGGGGCTTAGTTGCAATAATGTAACCGAAACCATTTTGAATGACAAACAAATACCCATCATCAAGTTTGTGGCTACGATATCGCAGCTAGGGGGGGGGGGGGGTAGTCCTATCTATAAGCCCTGACATATAGGGGGGGGGGGCTAAGCCCCCCAAATGTTGTCCATAAATGCCGAACCCCCCCCCCTTCCCAGTGGGCATCTAGGGGCAGGGTTGTGCCTAGGTCAGAATTTTATGGGGACACAGGTGTCCCTGTACCCAGTCATGGCGAAGACATGTCTGATGAAATTTCCCTCGGTCTGATAATTTTTTTGCTAATGTCAGTCCCACTGTCTGACATTAATTTTGACTTGTAAGATAGAGAATAATAGTTCGGACTGACAAGATTTCATTCAGTCTGACAGGTAACTCATTACTGTCAGACCAAATGTCTGACAAAGATTTGCCGTTCTTCGCCATGTCTGCTGTACCTACAAATCATGAGGACATTGGAAAATTTTGGGGGACAAGCTAAAGTAACAACTATTTTAGTCATGATTTTAAACAAGTCTTGCATTTCATGTTGACATCAGTCTCGCTCAACCACGGACATTTTACCAACCAATTCTTATAGAACTTTTGTTCCTTGCGTTTGATTTGTCTCTGAGAAAGATGATTGATGCATTTGGCTGTCTGCATCGGCAGACGACACAGTATCGGGTGTTTTATCCCCCATTCATTGATTTCACATCGTCTGCCAGGGTTTTTTTTTTACTAAGATATTGGGGCCGAATTTCGGCCCCTTCCCCTCTGGGAATTTTTCCCCTAAATTGTAATTTTCCCCTCATAAATCAATGTTTCAGCCTTTTGAATGTTCTCCCATGGGAGTATTTATGTTAATAATCAAAGATCTTCAGTTTATCAGCTTATAAATTGCTATCCAAATCTTTTTCTTTGTGTTTTCTAAAATATTTGAAGCATTTTCAGGATTCAAGCAAAAAATATGCTTGAAAATTTTTCCCCTACAAGGACTCGTTCGACGCATTTTTCCCCAAATGAAGGGCCCGGGCCCCTTCCCCTAACCGTAAAAAGAACCCCTGTCTGCTATCTTTCTAGAACTCAGCTCAAATGATCATAAGGCTAAGATGTTTATGTTAATCTATAGCCAATAGCAAATATATTGAGGACAGATGAGAAATTGCATTTGTATGTGTAAATGTATTGAATTACCATGACTAAACATGATTTCTATATTCATTTCAGCTATAAAACAAGAATCTACATGGGTTGGTTCAAGTTATTTAATAGTAATTGTGCAGGCCTAATTGTGAGGCCAAGAACCAGACACATTTCAAGTGAGTTGATTTGTTGTTTACCATTTTAACCCTTTCTCAACCAACAAACTTTTAGAGTGATCCACTTCAAAAACACACAAATGACAAAATGGAAGGTATTCAAGATAGAATTTGTGTGAAATATGGCAAAGAAAATATTGAGACAAAAGGAGAAACTGCTGGTTATCAGTAGTTTCTTCTTTTGTTTCAATGTTTTCCCAAGCCATTTCTATTAGGGACGTCAAAACCAGGTCTTGTTTGGGAAAGTGTTAAGTTTATCTTAGTAAAAGAGTACAAAACATGGCAAAGTTAAACACATTACAGCAATATTGCACATACTTAGTTATCAAATAGGAAAAAAGACTCCCTTATCTAAATAATTTTAGTGAGTTTGTATATGTATAGATTCTGATAATTCTGATAAAATAGCACTAGGTCTGTTCAATCACTGACTCTTACTGGACTGTCTGTTAATAAATTGCTGAGTGTAATGCTGCACGCCTAGGAGGAATTATAGTGTTTGAAATGAGATATCATGTTACATAATTATGTTAAATGGACAGGTCTGTTGCTGCCCACTGCAAATGCTGATCAGGGAACACTTCAGTTGTGGATACTTACTCATATGATAATCATATTTTGGATAAGACGTTTAGCTGAACCTATTTATATAGAAATTTAATTTTGAGGGTTCAGCACATTTAAAACTACATTTTTTTGTATTTCTGAATCTTAAGAAAATAATATGTCATGAGTTCTAATGAGTTTCAATTCTGTATTTATTGAAAAAGATATATTTAGAACTCAGATATTTTCATGCGCGGATCCAGAGGGGGGTCATGACCCCCCCACCTGGAATTTGGCAAAAAAAGGGTTATAAAAAAGATTACTGGTTATGGCCCATACAAGCAGCGTCATTCGTCCCTGTGTGCCACGACAAACCGTTGTTATATTTAGTCCTTCATGGTATAACATGTATCTGCATGGATCCAGGGGGGTCATGGGGCCTGACCCCCCCCCCCTGGAATTTGGAAAAAAAGGGGTCGGATCAGAAGAACCACCACCCCCACCACCCCGCCACCCACCCCCACCACCCCCCTGGGAAAAATACCTAAAATACCTGGATCCGCGCTTGATTTTATCTGAAATTTTTAAAAAGTTTCTAAGTTTTTCCCTCTCCTGTAAAATATTACAAAATTTAGTTACAATAGTTTTGCACTAAGCCCTCGATTTGCCTTATGACCATCTTAAGTGTTGAGATATTATATATGTATTTGACAATTTTGTCAATTTTCATGTTATGAATTTAATATGCATATAAATGTATACATGTATTCAATTATCATTTTTGCAGACATGGTGAAATCAGAAAACAGGGGTATGTTGAACAGCTGTATAAAGTCTGGTGGAATGGAATGTGTTTCAGAAAGGCCTTCAATGGTATGCATTTATTCTTTATCCCTGAAACAATCTTGATTTTATCATATCATGTACAAAGTTAGATTTTTTCTGAATTATAAAGTATGGTGAAAAACATTACTTTCTAAATAAAGTATACTTAGCCATACAGTACAAATTGTCTGCAACCTGTTTCAGCATGGATCAGTTTGAAATATTGGTGTTTAGAAAAGGTTGCACGAGTATATATTTACATGTCTAGATCTATGCTCGATTGGAATGTGACAATTTTAATGATGAGTTCACAGTTTACATGTTGAATTGCCCAGGTAGGTAATTAAGCAGCAGGGGTGCAGTATATATATTTTGTAAATAAAATGTTCTGTTCTGTTCTGTATATATTTAAGGGCACATCCCCTGCCGCTTAATGAAACCCACCCTGCATTAAAAGGGATGATTTAAATGGGTAATCACAGCTTTTTAAAGTAATTACAAACTTTTCCAAAAGAACAAGAAGAATTTTACATTCTTCAGTATAAACAATGTAGGATATATCAAGAATCAACATTTTCTACTTTTCATTCAATGTTTTGATTTTGAAAATATGCATATCCTTTTTCCTTTTGCAATATATGTATATATATATATACAGAAAATTGCAGAAAATTTTGTAAAAATACATTGAACTTTTTTTTGATGATTTAATTACTGATTTTGTCATCTCATCAGCATCACCTTTGAAATTTTTGATAATATTTTTCATTGCATGTATTGTTGCATTTTGACAAGGCTTGAATTATTGTTAGAAAAGTAGAAAATGCCAGGATGCCAGGAGTTGTGATTTTTAGGGGTCAGTATAAGGCTGAAATGTTACATTTGTTACTTTTGTATAATTGCAGGTTCATAAATCAGGTGCACAGATGACTAAAGATGATGCTGACAATGATGATTACCGGTGTTATAACAGACCAATTGACAATTTGTGGACATTGTTTGGTCCATACAGTGATTGTTTACAATATCCATGTATAAACATTCAAATTTTAAATCCGACAAAACTCCATCCTGTTTTAACCAATTCAAACATAATGACATATTTTGACAACCTGGTGAAAGGTTTTGAAAACATTGAGGAAAATGAAGAAATGGTTTTGTGACAAGAAATTTTATCATTTCCCACAATGTTTTTTAGCCAGTTAGATCAAAATATATGAAATTTTATTCTCTTGAAATTGTCATCTGCAACATCTTTCAATTTGGGACAGTCTTAAAAAATCCCTCTGGTAATTGGTTACAAATGATATAGTGCAGATAATCAAATTCAATAGAATATCATGTTATGACTTGTAAAAAACCAGCCAAAGTGTCGTTCATGTTTATGAAAATTAGAATAAATTTTTAACGTTTTATTTGATTTTTTTCTGGCTATCAGAAAACATACACATTAACCCAAATAAGTCCTGATTTTGTCATCCCTGAAAGAAAAAGCTTAAGAAAACATTGAGACAAAAGAAGAAATTGCTGATAACCAGCGTTTTCTCCTTTTATCTAGATATTTTGTATGCTAAATTGTACCTAAATCCTATCTTTATCAACATTCATTTGATTTTTAGCTCACCTGAGCACGAATGTGCTCATGGTGAGCTATTGTGATACCGCTGTGTCCGGCGTCCGTCGTCCGGCGTCCGGTGTCCGTCGTCCGTCGTCCGTCAAACTTTGCCTTGTGTGCACTCTAGAGGCCACATTTTTTGCCCAATCAACCTGAAATTTGCTCAGAATGATTGTCTTGATGAAATTTCGGACAAGTTCGAAATTGGGTCATCTGGGGTCAAAAACTAGGTCACGGGGTCAAATCTTAGAAAAACCTTGTGTGCACTCTAGAGGTCACATTTTTTGCCCAATCAACCTGAAATTTGCTCAGAATAATTGTCTTGATAAAATCTCGAACAAGTTTGCAATTGGGTCATCTGGGGTCAAAAACTAGGTCACGGGGTCAAATCTTAGAAAAACCTTGTGTGCACTATAGAGGTCACATTTTTTGCCCAATCAACCTGAAATTTGCTCAGAATGATTGTCTTGATGAAATCTCGGACAATTTCGAAATTGGGTCATCTGGGGTCAAAAACTAGGTCACGGGGTCAAATCTTAGAAAAACCTTGTGTGCACTCTAGAGGCCACATTTTTTGCCCAATCAACTTAAAATTTGCTCAGAATAATTGTCTTGATAAAATCTCGGACAAGTTCGAAATTGGGTCATCTGGGGTCAAAAACTAGGTCACGTGGTCAAATCTTAGAAAAACCTTGTGTGCATTATAGAGGTCACATTTTTTGCCCAATCAACCTGAAAATTGATCAGAATTATTGTCTGGATAAAATCTCGTACAAGGGCGAAATTGGGTCATCTGGAGTCAAAAACTAGGTCACGGGGTCAAATCTTAGAAAAACCTTGTGTGCACTCTAGAGGCCACATTTTTTACCCAATCACCCTGAAAATTGATCAGAATGATTGTCTTGATCAATTTTCAGACAAGATTGAAATTGGGTCATCTGGGGTCATAAACTAGGTCATGAGGTAAAATCTTTATAAAACCTTGTGTGCACTCTAGAGGCCACATTTTTTGCCCAATCAACCTGAAAATTGATCAGAATGATTGTCTTGATCAATTCTAGGTCACGAGGTCAAATCTTAGATAAACCTTGTGTGCACCCTAGAGGTCACATTCTATGTCCAATCAACCTGAAAATTGGTTTACAAAAAAAAAGTTATTATATCAGGTGAGCGCTTCAGGGCCAATGGCCCTCTTGTTGCAGGATGTTTCCTTTTGGATCACCTCTAAATTCTAGAGTTTGGGAAAGGGTTAAATCAGAGTAATAACTGGTATAGAGATTTGATAGACATAATGATGTTATGCCTGCCAACAGCATATCTTCTGTCCTCTTTATTTCAAGTTGTGCACCGGTCCATGAGAAAACTTTCAACCAAAATAAATACAGTTTACACTCGTTAAGTCAACATCTGATTTGTCAAATTTCTGCTTAAGTCGAAGTGAAAATGTGGTCCTTGCATCACCAATGGCCATAGGGTATCAATCAGGTTAGACAAATTTGATTATTTTAAAATGAATAAATCTATTGAAATACAGTAGGAAAAGGAGATAATTTGCTCCTTTCGAGCAATTTTCCATTTCCTGCTATATTTTGATAATACACGCACTTGCCTAACAAAAATGAATAAATACCATTAATCAAAGCCGAAAAGAATTGGGATAAGTCAATTTCACGATATCTCGAGCTAAAATGACGTTCCCTACGACTTCGACACGACGAATATTACGAAACGTATTGGAAAACGGCTTACTGTCGTTTGAAGGCAATGCTGAAAACTGTTGAGATGAAGTGAAACATGCTAGTGATAGTGAACTTTCCGAGCGTCTTCAATATATAGGAACTTTTGAAAACCATGGACTGGATGGGAGAAAATGTTGAAAAAAAAACTATGCCTGTTTGCGGTTTTTAGCTCACCTGAGCACAAAGTGCTCAAGGTGAGCTATTGTGGTAACTCAATGTCCGTCTGTCTGTCCGTCCCTCTGTCAACAATTTGGTGTTTACACTGTAGTATCCACAAAAGTTGGCCAATCTTGATCAAACGTGGTCAAAGCAAGTATGGTCATAAGTTCTCGGATGAGTTTGATTATGGGTCTGATCGGACCTGGAAGTCCGAAGTTATGTGTCCTTGAATATATTAAAATTAGCTAGTTTTGACTTTGTTTACGCTCTGGCATCTACAAATATCAGTTAATCGTAATAAACTTTGGACACAATGTTGGTGACAATTTGATCTCTCATGAGTTCGATTTCGAGCTTGATCGGAATAGAATGTCATGAGTTATGTGCCCTTGAATTTTACAAAATTGCTGTTTTAACAGTTTTCGACTTTCTTTACACTAGAATCTACAATTATTGATCAAACAAGACAAAACTTGATAACGATTTTAGTGACCATAAGATCTTGCATGAGTTCGATTTTCAGATTGATTGGATAAGAAAGTCATGAGTTATGTGCCCTTGAATTTTACAAAATTGCTGTTTTCTACAGTATTTGACTGTTTACACTCTAGCGTCTATGAATATTGATCAATCAAGACGAAACTTAGACACAATGTTGGTGACCATTACATCACACGAGAGTGTGATTTTCAATTGGATCGGAATGAAAAGTTTTGAGTTATGTGCCCTTGAAATTTACAAAATTGCCGTTTTGACCGTTTTCAAATTTGTTAACACTCTAGCACCCACAGTTATTGAGAAAAAAAGACAAAACTTCGACACAATGTTGGTGACAATAAGATCTTGGAGGAGTTTGATTTTCAGTACGATCAGATCAGAAAGTCGTGAGTTAAGTGCCCTTGAATTTGACAAAATTGGCGTTTTCGACTGTTTTTCGACTTTGTTTACTCTCTAGCTTCTACAGTTTTTGACCAATCAAGATGAAACTTGGACACAATGTTGGCCATAAGAACTTGCATGGGTTCGAATCGTTCCCATCGGATCAGATAGTTTAGAGTTATGTGACAAAATTGCCGTTTTCGAATCTAACTACTACAAATATTGAAAGAACAAGGCAAAACTTGGCCATAATGTTAATTACCAAGTCTTGTTCGGGAAAGGTTTAAGGCAGTCCTCCCCCTAATGAGATTCGCATGACGTCGGAATTATTCGGGTTAGGCTGAAATCATTCAGAAGAGGAACCTTCCACTGCTGAATGATTACGACCGCATCCGGATATGTTACGTAACGACGACACTCAGAAAAAACATATGTTTTATGAATCTCAAAATGGCCACATTACGGGTATTCTACCTTAATTAAATATCGATTACTCGTAATCTTTCCTCCCAAAAAAGACAACAATATGTATATTCGGGATAATTCCACTGATTCATTTTAAATTATTGTGTGCAACATCTTCCTATTTGGACCAAAGTCAAATTTTGACGTTTGGGAATGGGTTTATTATGTGGATTTCAAAATTCATACAATTCGTTATGATGTCTGTGTGACAAGTCTGTAAGGTCATTGTTCTTGGTCAAAGACACATGTATGTCAAGGTCATAATTACAGAACCTCATAGATCTATAGACTCTACTCCAAGTTCCAACAGGCATTTGTGCTTCACATGCACGTCTTTTAGTCTAAAACCCTTTGGACTTTGACGAGATATATCTAATTTTCAAGGAATCGTTTAGGTTGACGTCGACATCCTTTCGCCCGTTTCTAGGCTTTGCCTACTTTCATATTAAATATAGCATAAAAACACCTCAACGTCATCATTATTCAAAACAGAACCAATATTTTCTGATAGTGTAGTTAAACCACTGCATGTGTTAGACATGAAATGTACAAGATCATCCAATAATAAGGAGAATAAGATTGGCGATAGATTTTCGCCCTGACGGACACCCGACATACTACTAAAGAACATGGATAAATTACCACCAGCTTTAACACAAGACTTAGCGTTATCATAAATGTTAAATAGTACCTTGAAGATTTTGCCATCAATATTATTACTGAGTAACTTTCTCCAAAGAGCAACTCTATTGACCGAGTCAAAAGCTTTACGATAATCAATGAAAGCGCAATATAGTCTCTTTTTCTTCTACAGATAAAAATCAATTAACATCTTTAGTGAGAAAATATGATCTGTAGTACTATAATGTTTCATAAAACCTGCTTGTTCTTCTATTAAGATACCTGCAGATTCTAAAAAAAATATTCCGTCCCTGGTAAAGAATAGCTGTAAACAATTTGCCAAAACAACTTAAGATGGTTATACCTCTGTAATTATCAGGGTCATTAATGTCACCTTTAATTTTATAAATTTGCAAGATAGTACCTTTAGACCATGCATCTGGTATTATACCAGTGTTTAATATAAGATTAAACAGTTTACAGTAAATAGGTAACATAAGGTTTTTAGAATATTTTAGATATTCATTCAGAATATTGTCATTTATAGAGCAGGCTTTTTGATTTTTTAAGTTAATATTCACCTTGGAAATCTCACTGAAAGTAGTTGGGGTATTAAGTTCCCATTTAAACTCAGTGAGATTATCAAGATCAATTTTACCAATATCGTTTTCAGGTGCGGCTTCATTTAATTTACTAAAATACTCATAAAACAATCAGCAGATACTTTTTGCAATTTCTCCTTGCCTTCTGATGAGTATTTAGTAAACATAGCCCAGTAAGATTTTGGATCATTATTTTTCATTATTTTTACTTTTTTGTTAGATCCCAGCAAACATACCTATATCGGGCCGATATCGGCTGTGTATCGGAATATCAGTAAATTTTGCCGATGATGGGCCGATATCGGGCCGATAAGATTTGACGATTCTAAAATTATTTCATTGTGGCATCTCAGTATTTCATTTTATATTTTGAATGACAAATCTTCGTTAAACTTCAATTCAGTAATACATTGGGAACAAAAAATCCATTCTAGACATTAAATATCGACCGTATGTCGGCCCGACATCGGCCCGACGTTGACTTTGCTTGACAACCTGTTTACGTTTCTTATCGTTCAAAAGTGTGTTTTTCTGAAATAAAACTCTATTGCGTTGAAAAAAAACAAAATTAGATAAGAACCTAGTATTCAATTGATATCAGTATTATTGAATTATCAATATCGGCCCGACATCGGCCCGACATCAGCTGTAAGTACCCTCAAGTCAATATCTACGTATCTGCCTTAGAGCGGACATTATTTTTCTTCTCTTTGTTGATACACACTTTTTTATTATAAGTAGGTAAATGGTTTTAACAAAAGTTTGTCATTTATTATTGGAATAGTTTTTGTTTGGGACTTTCATTATTTAGGGACTGCGAGTACTTTGATTATGTATTGTATTTTTCATGACTTAGTTAGTCTAATGCCTAGTTTGAAAAAATGGCTTCAAAATTTGTTTCTCTAAGTTTAGCCTTGAGTTTTTGTTTAATCCCCCAAGATATTACATTTTCTGCTGACGAGGATGAGTATTGGCAAGATTTGGGAGTTCCTGGAGGGGAAAGAGTCCGTTGACAACGAAGTAGAGTGAGTGGAGCTGTATTTTCGTGGCTAACTAAATTGACAACGACAAGAAGGTTGCTGTTTTCCTATGAATGATTGAGAAATTTGGTGCAGCCAGCGTTACCAAATGACAAAACGTTCATTTAGATTAAGGACATCCTTAAGAGTCGTTACAACCCAAAGCCTTTGATCATTCCTGAGCGTTTTAAGTTTCATAAAAGGGAACAAAGAGAGGATGAATCGGTTTCGGTTGGTGGAAATTAAGGAACTTTCTGTCAATTGTTACTACGGTGCATTTGTACCACAAGCGTTAAGGGACCAACTGGTGTGCGGCTTATGGTCTGAGCAAATTCTGTGAAAATTACTGGCCGAGGCTGATTTGACTTTTGATGCAATCAAAATAGCGGTTACTATATGGAAACTGAACATGTCGTAAGGGACCAGAAGGGTGCAAGTGCGAGTAAACCCAAATCTAAACATAAACAGTTGCAAAAGAAAGTTGAATGTTTCCGTTGCGGTGGCGAACATTATGCCGACAACAAATGCAAATTCAAAAACAGTAAATGTTTTTTATGCCGCGAAATTGGTCACATTTCAAGGTGGTGTAAACCAAAACCTACAAAGCATATTACGGAATCTGACGGAGAGGAGATCGTAATCTTGTGGTTATTTTCCTTGAGTGTGTACATTGGTGAGAGTGAGAAGTATACGGTGCAGCTCGGGTTGGACAACCATAATGTCACGATGGAGATCGATACTGGCAGTGCCTGTGCTATCATAAATGAACACGTTGATTGTGCAAAATTCAGCAAATATAAACTGGAGACACCGTCTGTCAATTAAACCCATTACCAAACAGCAAAATTTTAGGGCGGCCAACCACATCACCTCTATCATTCTCCCTTCTGATCTAATCTGTCAAATGTATCAAACAAGTATCTGTAGAAAAACCTTTTCTGAAACCGGATTGAAATTCATATATCAAGTTTCTGTTTTTGAAATAGGACTCGACCTGGTCGTACACAACCCTCTCAAGAATTTTAGATACTATATTCAGAATGGAAACGGGCCTGCAATTACCAACAGCTAGCTTATCATTCTTCTTAAAAAGTGGTACAACTCTTGCTGAGGTCATCAGGTACAATACCTTGTACAAGTGACAGATTAATGATGTGAGTAAGGGGACCAACAATTACCAGAGACCCATCCTTGACAAATCTGGAAGGTATACCATCCAAGCCAGTTGCCTTATTAATACCTAATAAACTTATATATTTAAGTACTTTACTCTCAGACACTAGTGAAAAGGAGCAACTATCAGGAAAAATATGTTTGTTTCTGTAAATAGAATCAACAAAATTCCTTCCATATTTACCTACAGGTAACTTTTCAACAAGTTTGCATGCTACAGTTGTATAGAAATTATTAAAAGTTTCAGCAATTATTTTCTTATCAAAACAAACTTCACCATCAATATTTAAACAAACATTTCCACTAGACATAGAAGAACCTTTCTTAGAAGGTAAACCAAGATTTTTTAAAGTTTTCCACAGAGACTTAGAATCATTTTTGTTCTGTTCAACTGTATTTGAAAAATATTCTTTCTTAGCACATTCAACAAGAATCTGAACTTTATTTCTTAACAATTTAAAAGTGTTAAAGTTATCCTCAGATTTCTGGTTTCTAAATTTATGAAAAGCTTTGTCTCTTTCCTTCATGGTTTCAAAAATATCAGAGTCCATCCATGGCTCAGTCCTCTGTTTGATTCTAATTTGTTTCACAGGTGCTATATTGTCAATCACAGATAAAAACAAATGTTTAAAACTGTTCCAAGCATCATTTACATTTTCACACAATTAAACAGGATTCCAATCAACTGCTAAAAGACTGACTTGAAAGTTCTCTCTATTGTAGTTTTTTAGAGATCACAATGTAACTGTATTATGAGAACCAACATAGACTTTAGTAACCTTTCTTGTACAATATATCATACTATGATCACTGAAGGATGTATGTAATACACCTGACTGTGATATCGTATGACAATCTGATGCTAGAATCAAGTCAATGGTTGTACAACTTGTATTACTAATTCTAGTTGGCTCACATACTAACGGTTTAAAATGAAACATTTCAATAAAACATGTAAAAGACTGTAAAAGTGAACAACTTTTTTACTGGTCACATCTGTATTAAAATCACCTAGCAATATGGTTTCCTTTTCTAAAAAGTCACTAGTAGAAGAGCATACATTATCTAAAACACTATAGAATTTCTGTTGTAACGGTGGTCTGTATAAACAGCCACATAAAATTGGTTTAGTTTTTGGTAAAAAAAGTTCAACCCATGTAGATTCTAAATCTTCATGGTTCAAATCATGTCGACTGTTGAAGGACAAGTCTGTGCGCATATATATAACAAACGCCGCCTCCGTGCCGATTCCGATCTCTGCGCTGGATGCAATAATTGTCAATTTGAATTTCTGAATCTGGAACTGAGTCATCTAACCATGTCTCTGATAAGCAAATACATGCAGCTCTGGTGTTTCTGGCTAAGTCAGTAATTTCATGTAACTTTGGTAAACGACTTCTTACATTGACATGTAAAAAATGTAGGCCACGTTTCTGAAAAATCTGGTTGAGTGGGATGTTTAGAAGCATCAGCTGGACAAGGTCCTGGGCAGGGGTGGATATCTCCACACATCAGCAAATAAATGGGTAAAATGTCATTTCTTCGTTTTATCAAGTAAGCAGAAAAATATTTGCACTTCGAAACTGAAGTATTCAAGTTGATAAAAGTTGTGTAAAGTGTGTGCTGCCCATACGTAATTGGCAAAATTGTGACACTGTCCGTAATAAAATTGTCCGGATAATGGTACACTTGTGAAGTGACATCTGTATCTTCATTCAACAAACGAACTGGAATGAGTGCTGCTTTAGCAGTTAGTGCTGCAGCATACCGCATCTATGCCAGTTATTGCTGCAGCATACCGCATTTATGGCAGATATTGCTGCAGCATACCGCATCTTTGGCAGTTATTGCTGCAGCGTACTGCATCTTTAGCAGTTATTGCCGCAGCATACTACATCTATAGCAGTTATTGCTGCAGCATACCGCATCTGTGGCAGTTATTGTTGCAGCATACCGCATCAATGGCAATTATTGTTGCGGCATCCCGCATCTATCGCAGTTATTGCTGCAGCATACCGCATCTCTAGCAGTAATTGCTGCAGCATATCGCATCTATAGCAGTAATTGCTGCAGCATACCGCATCTCTAGCAGTAATTGCTGCAGCATACCGCATCTCTAGCATTAATTGCTGCAGCATACCGCATCTCTAGCAGTTATTGCTGCAGCATATCGCATCTATAACAGTTATTGCTGCAGCTTACCGCATCAACGACAGTTATTGCTGCAAAATACTGCATCTTTAGCAGTTATTGCTGCAGCATATCGCATCTATGGCAGTTATAGCTGCAACATACCGCATATATGGCAGTTATTGCTGCAAAATACTGCATCTATAGCAGTAATTGCTGCAGCATACCGCATCTAAAGCATTAATTGCTGCAGCATATCGCATCTATAACAGTTATTGCTGCAGCATACCGCATCAACGACAGTTATTGCTGCAAAATACTGCATCTTAAGCAGTTATTGCTGCAGCATATCGCATCTATGGCAGTTATAGCTGCAACATACCGCATCTATGACAGTTATAGCTGCAAAATACTGCATCTATGACTGTTATTGCTGCAGCATACCGCATCTATAGCAGTTATTGTTGCAGCATGCTGCATCTATGGCAGTTATAGCTGCAGCATTCCGCATCTACAGTAGTTATTGCTGCAGCATACTGCATCTGTGGCAGTAATTGCTGCAGCATACCGCATCTAAAGCATTAATTGCTGCAGCATATCGCATCTATAACAGTTATTGCTGCAGCATACCGCATCAACGACAGTTATTGCTGCAAAATACTGCATCTTAAGCAGTTATTGCTGCAGCATATCGCATCTATGGCAGTTATAGCTGCAACATACCGCATCTATGACAGTTATAGCTGCAAAATACTGCATCTATGACTGTTATTGCTGCAGCATACCGCATCTATAGCAGTTATTGTTGCAGCATGCTGCATCTATGGCAGTTATAGCTGCAGCATTCCGCATCTACAGTAGTTATTGCTGCAGCATACTGCATCTGTGGCAGTTATTGCTGCAGCATACTGCATCTATAGCAGTTTTTGCTGCAGCATACTGCATCTTTAGCAGTTATTGCTGCAGCATGCTGCATCTATAGCAATTATTGCTGCAGCATACTGTATCTATAGCAGTTATTGCTGCAGCATACCGCATCTGTGGCAGTTATTGCTGCAGCGTATTGCATCTTTAGCAGTTATTGCCGCAGCATACTACATCTATAGCAGTTATTGTTGCAGCATACCGCATCTGTGGCAGTTATTGTTGCAGCATACCGCATCAATGGCAATTATTGTTGCAGCATCCCGCATCTATCGCAGTTATTGCTGCAGCATACTACATCTATAGCAGTTATTGCTGCAGCATACCGCATCTGTGGCAGTTATTGTTGCAGCATACCGCATCAATGGCAATTATTGTTGCGGCATCCCGCATCTATCGCAGTTATTGCTGCAGCATACCGCATCTCTAGCAGTAATTGCTGCAGCATATCGCATCTATAGCAGTAATTGCTGCAGCATACCGCATCTCTAGCAGTAATTGCTGCAGCATACCGCATCTCTAGCAGTAATTGCTGCAGCATACCGCATCTCTAGCAGTTATTGCTGCAGCATATCGCATCTATAACAGTTATTGCTGCAGCTTACCGCATCAACGACAGTTATTGCTGCAAAATACTGCATCTTTAGCAGTTATTGCTGCAGCATATCGCATCTATGGCAGTTATAGCTGCAACATTCCGCATATATGGCAGTTATTGCTGCAAAATACTGCATCTATAGCAGTAATTGCTGCAGCATACCGAATCTATAGCATTAATTGCTGCAGCATATCGCATCTATAACAGTTATAACAGTTATTGCTGCAGCATACCGCATCAACGACAGTTATTGCTGCAAAATACTGCATCTTAAGCAGTTATTGCTGCAGCATATCGCATCTATGGCAGTTATAGCTGCAACATACCGCATCTATGACAGTTATAGCTGCAACATACCGCATCTATGGCAGTTATTGCTGCAGCATACCGCATCTATAGCAGTAATTGTTGCAGCATGCTGCATCTATGGCAGTTATAGCTGCAGCATTCCGCATCTACAGTAGTTATTGCTGCAGCATACTGCATCTGTGGCAGTTATTGCTGCAGCATACTGCATCTATAGCAGTTTTTGCTGCAGCATACTGCATCTTTACCAGTTATTGCTGCAGCATGCTGCATCTCTAGCAGTTATTGCTGCAGCATACTGTATCTATAGCAGTTATTGCTGCAGCATACCGCATCTGTGGCAGTTATTGTTGCAGCATACCGCTTCAATGGCAATTTTTGCTGCGGCATCCCGAATCTATGGCAGTTATTGCTGCAGCATACCGCATCTCTGGCAGTAATTGCTGCGGAATACCACATCTATAGCAGTAATTGCTGCAGCATGTCGCATGTATAGCAGTTATTGCTACAGCATACCGCATATATGGCAGTTATTGCTGCAGCATACCGCATTTGTGGCAGTTATTGCTGCGGAATACCACATCTATAGCAGTAATTGCTGCAGCATATCGCATCTATAGCAGTTATTGCTGCAGCATACCGCCTATATAGCAGTTATTGCTGCAGCATACAACATCAATGGCAGTTATTGCTGCAAAATACTGCATCTTTAGCAGTTATTGCTGCAGCATACCGCATCTATGGCAGTTATTGCTGCAAAATACTGCATCTTTAGCAGTTATTGCTGCAGCATGACGCATCTATTGCAGTTATTGCTGCAGCATACTGCATCTATAGCAGTTATTGCTGCAGCATACCGCATCAATGACAGTTATTGCTGCAAAATACTGCATCTTTAGCAGTTATTTCTGCAGCATACAACATCAATGGCAGTTATTGCTGCAGCATACCGCATCTATGGCAGTTATTGCTGCAAAATACTGCATCTTTAGCAGTTATTGCTTCAGCATACTGCATATTTAGCAGTTATTGCTGCAGCATGCTGCATCTATAGCAGTTATTGCTGCAGCATACCGCATCAATGGCATTTTTTGCTGCCGCATCCAGAATCTATCGCAATTATTGCTGCAGCATACCGCATCTCTGGCAGTTATTGCTGCGGAATACCACATCTATAGCAGTAATTGCTGCAGCATATTGCATGTATAGCAGTTATTGCTGCAGCATTCCGCATATATGGCAGTTATTGCTGCAGCATACCGCATCAATGGCAGTTATTGCTGCAAAATACTGCATCTTTAGCAGTTATTGCTGCAGCATACCGCATCTATGCCATTTATTGCTGCAGCGTACCGCATATATGGCAGATATTGCTGCAGCATCCCGCATTCTATGGCAATTATTGCTGCACGGTACTGCATCTTTACCAGTTATTGTTGCAGCATACTACATCTATAGCAGTTATTCCTGCAGCATACCGCATCTGTGTTAGTTATTGTTGCAGCATACCGCATTAATGGCAATTATTGTGGCGGTATCCCGCATCTATCGCAGTTATTGCTGCAGCATACCGCATCTCTGGCAGTTATTGCTGCGGAATACCACATCTATAGCAGTTATTGCTGCAGCATACCGCATCTCTAGCAGTAATTGCTGCAGCATATCGCATCTATAGCAGTTATTGCTGCAGCATATCGCATCTATGGCAGTTATAGCTGCAACATACGGCATATATGGCAGTTATTGCTGCAAAATACTGCATCTTTAGCAGTTATTGCTGCAGCATACCGCATCTATGGCAGCTATAGCTGCAACATACCGCATCTATGGCCGTTATTGCTGCAGCATACTGCATCTATAGCAGTTTTTGTTGCAGCATGCTGCATCTATGACAGTTATAGCTGCAGCATTCCGCATCTACATTAGTTATTGCTGCAACATTCTGCATCTGTGGCAGTTATTGCTGCAGCATACTGCATCTATTGCAGTTTTTGCTGCAGCATACTGCATCTTTAGCAGTTAATGCTGCAGTATATTTCATCTATAGCAGTTATTGCTGCAGCATACTGTATCTATAGCAGTTATTCCTGCAGCATACCGCATCTATGGCAGTTATAGCTGCAACATACCGCATCTATGGCAGTTATTGATGCGGAATACCGCATCTATAGCAGTTATTGTTGCAGCATGCTGCATCTATGGCAGTTATAGCTGCAGCATACTGCAAATCTAGCAGTTATTGCTGCAGCATACTGCATCTAAAGCAGTTATTGCTGCATCATACTGTATCTATAGCAGTTATTGCTGCAGCATACCGCATCTCTGGCAGTTATTGCTGCGGAATACCACATCTATAGCAGTAATTGCTGCAGCATATCGCATCTATATCAGTTATTGTTGCAGCATACCGCATATATGGCAGTTATTGCTGCAGCATACCGCATCTGTGGAAGTTATTGTTGCAGCATACCGCATCAATGGCAATTATTGCGGTGGCATCCCGAATCTATCGCAGTTATTGCTGCAGCATACCGCATCTGTGGCAGTTATTTCTGCGGAATACCACATCTATAGCAGTAATTGCTACAGCGTATCGCATCTATAGCAGTTATTGCTGCAGCATACCGCCTATATGGCAGTTATTGCTGCAGCATACCACATCAATGGCAGTTATTGCTGCAAAATACTGCATCTTTAGCAGTTATTGCTGCAGCATGACGCATCTATTGCAGTTATTGCTGCAACATACCGCATCTATGGCAGTTATTGCTGAGGAATACCGTATCTATAGCAGTTATTGTTGCAGCATGATGCATCTATGGCAGTTATAGCTGCAGCATTCCGCATCTACAGTAGTTTTTGCTGCAGCTTACTGCATCTGTGGCAGTTATTGCTGCAGCATACTGCATCTATAGCAGGTTTTGCGGCAGGACACTGCATATTTAGCAGTTATTGCTGCAGCATACTGCATCTTTAGCAGTTATTGCTGCAGCATACAGTATCTATAGCAGTTATTGCTGCAGCATACCGCATCTGTGGCAGTTATTGTTGCAGCATACTGCATCAATGGCACCTTTTGCTGCGGCATCCCGAATCTATCGCAGTTATTGCTGCAGCATACCGCATCTCTGGCAGTTATTGCTGCGGAATACCACATCTATAGCAGTTATTGCTGCAGCATATCGCATGTATAGCAGTTATTGCTGTAGTATATCGCATATATGGCAGTTATTGCTGCAGCATACCGCATCTGTGGCAGTTATTGCTGCGGAATACCACATCTATAGCAATAATTGCTGCAGCATATCGCATCTATAGCAGTTAAAGCTGCAGCATACCGCCTATATGGCAGTTATTGCTGCAGCATACCACATCAATGGCAGTTATTGCTGCAAAATACTGCATCTTTCGCAGTTATTGCAGCAGCATACCGCATCTATGACAGTTATAGCTGCAACATACCGCATCTATGGCAGTTATTGCTGCAAAATACTGCATCTTTAGCAGTTATTGCTGCAGTATAATACATCTATGGCAGTTATAGCTGCAACATACCGTATCTATGGCAGTTATTGCTGCAGCATACCGCATCTATAGCAGTTATTGTTGCAGCATGCTGCATCTATGGCAGTTATAGCTGCAGCATTCCGCATCTACAGTAGTTATTGATGCAGCATACTGCATCTGTGGCAGTTATTGCTGCAGCATACTGCATCTGTAGCAGTTTTTGCTGCAGCATACTGCATCTTTATCAGTTAGTGCTGCAGCATACTGCATCTTTATCAGTTATTGCTGCAGCATACTGCATCTTTAGCAGTTATTGCTGCAGCATACTGCATCTGTGGCAGTTATTGTTGCAGCATACCGCATCAATGGCAATTTTTGCTGCGGCAGCCGGAATCTATCGCAGTTATTGCTGCAGCATACCGCATCTCTGGCAGTTATTGCTGCGGAATACCACATCTATACCAGTAATTGCTGCAGCATATTGCATGTATAGAAGTTATTGCTGCAGCATACCGCATATATGACAGTTATTGCTGCAGCATACCGCATCAATGGCAGTCATTGCTGCAAAATACTGCATCTTTAGCAGTTATTGCTGCAGCATACCGCATCTATGCCAGTTTTTGCTGCAGCATACCGCATAAAGGGCAGATATTGATGCAGTATAACGCATTTATGGCAGTTATTGCTGCAGCGTACTGCATCTTTAGCAGTTATTGCTGCAGCATACTACATCTATAGCAGTTATTGCTGCAGCATACCGCATCTGTGGCAGATATTTTTGCAGCATACCGCATCAATGGCAATTTTTGTTGCGGCATTCCGCATCTATCGCAGTTATTGCTGCAGCATACCGCATCTCTAGCAGTAATTGCTGCAGCATATCGCATCTATAGAAGTTATTGCTGCAGCATACCGCATCTATAGCAGTAATTGCTGCAGCATATCGCATCTTTAGCAGTTATTGCTGCAGCATACTGCATCTATAGCAGTTATTGCTGCAGCATACTGTATCTATAGTAGTTATTGTTGCAGCATACCGCATCTGTGGCATTTATTGCTGCAGCATACCACATCAATGGCAATTTTTGCTGCGGCATCCCGAATCTATCGCAGTTATTGCTGCAGCATATTGCATCTGTGGCAGTTATTGCTGCTGAATACCACATCTATGGCAGTAATTGCTGCAGCATACCGCCTATAGGGCAGTTATTGCTGCAGCATACCACATCAATGGCAGTTATTGCTGCAAAATTTTGCATCTTTAGCAGTTATTGCTGCAGCGTACCGCATCTATGGCAGTTATTGCTGCAGCATATTGCATCTATAATAGATATTGCTGCAGCATACCGCACCTATGGCAGTTATAGCTGCAACATACCGCATCTATGGCAGTTATTGTTGCAGCATGCTGCATCTATGGCAGTTATAGCTGCGGCATCCCGAATCTATCGCAGTTATTGCTGCAGCATAACGCATCTCTGACAGTTATTGCTGCGGAATACCACATCTACAGCAGTAATTGCTGCAGCATATTTGCATGAATAGCAGTTATTGCTGCAGCATTCCGCATATATGGCAATTATTGCTGCAGTATACCTCATCTGTGGCAGTTATTGTTGCAGCATACCGTATCAATGGCATTTATTGCTGCGGCATCCCGAATCTATCACAGTTATTGCTGCAGCATACCGCATCTATTGCAGTTATAGCTGCAACATACCGCATCTATGGCAATTATTGCTGCGGAATACCGCATCTATAGCAGTTATTGTTGTAGCATGCTGCATCTATGGCAGTTATAGCTGCAGCATTCCGCATCTACAGAAGTTATTGCTGCAGCATACTGCATCTTTGGCAGTTATTGCTGCAGCATACTGCATCTATAGCACGTTTTGCTGCAGGATACTGCATATTTAGCTGTTATTGCTGCAGCATACTGCATCTATAGCAGTTATTGCTGCAGTATACTGTATCTATAGCAGTTATTGCTGCAGCATACCGCATCTGTGGCAGTTATTGCTGCAGCATACCACATCAAAGGCAGTTATTGCTGCAAAATACTGCATCTTTAGAAGTTATTCCTGCAGCATACCGCATCTATGGCAGTTATTGCTGCAGCATACTGCATCTATAGCAGTTATTGCTGCAGCATACCGCATCAATGACAGTTATTTCTGCAAAATACTGCATCTTTAGCAGTTATTGCTGCAGCATACCGCATCTTTGGCAGTTATAGCTGCAACATACCGCATATATGGCAATTATTGCTGCAGCGTACTGCATATTTAGCAGTTATTGCTGCATCATACTACATCTATAGCAGTTATTGCTGCAGCATACCGCATCTCTAGCAGTAATTGCTGCAGCATATCGCATCTATAGCAGTTATTGCTGCAGCATACCGCATCAACGACAGTTATTGCTGCAAAATACTGCATCTTTAGCAGTTATTGCTGCAGCATATCGCATCTTTGGCAGTTACAGCTGCAACATACCGCATATATGGCAGTTATTGCTGCAAAATACTGAATCTTTAGCAGTTATTGCTGCAAGATACCGCATATATGTCAGTTATTGCTGCAGCATACCGCATCTATAGCAGTTATTGTTGCAGCATGCTGCATCTATGGCAGTTCTAGCTGCAGAATTCCGCATCTACAGTAGTTATTGCTGCAGCATACTGCATCTGTGGCAGTTATTGCTGCAGCATACTGCATCTGTAGCAGTTATTGCTGCTGCATACTGTATCTATAGCAGTTATTGCTACACCATACCGCATCTGTGGCAGTTATTGCTGCAGCATACCACATCAAAGGCAGTTATTGCTGCAAAATACTGCATCTTTAGCAGTTATTCCTGCAGCATACCGCATCTATGGCAGTTATAGCTGTAAAATACTGCATCTATGGCAGTTATAGCTGTGGAATACGGCATCTATAGCAGTTATTGTTGCAGCATGCTGCATATATGGCAGTTAAAGTTGCAGCATTCCGCCTCTACAGTAGTTATTGCTGCAGCATACTGCATCTATGACAGTTATTGCTGCAGCATACTGCATCTATGGCAGTTTTTGCTGCAGGATACTGCATATTTAGCAGTTATTACTGCAGCATACTGCATACTGCTATAGATGTGGTATTCCGCAGCAAAAACTGCCATAGATGCGGTATGTTGCAGCTATATCTGCCATAGATGCGATATGCTGCAGCAATAACTGCTAAAGATGCAGTATTTTGCAACAATAACTGTCATTGATGCGGTATGCTGCAGCAATAACTGCTATAGATGCAGTATGCTGCAGCAATAACTGCCATAGATGCGGTATGCTGAAGCAATAACTGCTAAAAAAGCAGTATTATGCAGCAATAACTGCCATTGATGTGGTATGCTGCAGCAATAACTGCCATGTATGCGGTATGCTGCAACAATTACTGCTATACATGCGATATGCTGCAGCAATTACTGCTATAGATGTGGTATTCCGCAGCAACAACTGCCAGAGATGCGGTATGCTGCAGCAATAACTGCTATAGATGCGATATGCTGCAGCAATTACTGCTATAGATGTGGTATTCCCCAGAAATAACTGCCATAGATGCCGCATAGATGCGGTATGCTGCAGCAATAACTGCGATAGATTCGGGATGCCGCAGCAAAAAATGCCATTGATGCGGTATGCTGCAACAATAACTGCCACAGATGCGGTATGCTGCAGCAATAACTGCTATAGATACAGTATGCTTCAGCAATAACTGCTATAGATGCAGTATGCTGCAGCAATAACTGCTAAAAATGAAGTATGCTGCAGCAAAACCGCCATAGATGCAGCATGCTGCAACAATAACTGCTATAGATGTGGTATTTCGCAGCAATAACTGCCATAGATGCGGTATGTTGCAGCTATAACTGCCATAGATGCGGTATGCTGCAGCAATAACTGCTAAAGATGCAGTATTTTGCAGCAATGACTGCCTTTGATGCGGTATGCTGCAGCAATAACTGTCATATATGCGGTATGCTGCAGCAATAACTTCTATACATGCAATATGCTGCATTAATTACTGGTATAGATGTGGTATTCCGCAGCAATAACTGCCAGAGATGCGGTATGCTGCAGCAATAACTGCGATAGATTCCGGCTGCCGCAGCAAAAATTGCCATTGATGCGGTATGCTGCAACAATAACTGCCACAGATGAGGTATGCTGCAGCAATAATTGCCATATATGCGGTATGCTGCAGCACTAACTGCTATAGATAGAGTATGCTGCAGCAATAACTGCTATAGATGCAGTATGCTGCAGCAATAACTGCTAAAGATACAGTATGCTGCAGCAGAAACTGCTATAGATGCAGTATGCTGCAGCAATAACTGCCACAGATGCAGTATGCTGCAGCAATAACTACTGTAGATGCGGAATGCTGCAGCTATAACTGCCATAGATGCAGCATGCTGCAACAATAACTGCCATAGATGCGGTATGTTGCAGCTATAGCTGCCATAGGTGCGGTATGCTGCAGCAATAACTGCTAAATATGCAGTATTTCGCAGCAATAACTGCCATATATGCGGTATGTTGCAGCTATAACTGCAATAGATGCGATATTCTGCAGCAATAATTGCTAAAGATGCAGTATTTTGCAGCAATAACTGCCATTGTTGCGGTATGCTGTAGCAATAACTGCTAAAGAAGCATTATTTTGCAGCAATAACTGCAATTGATGTGGTATGCTGCAGCAATAACTGCCATATAGGCGGTATGCAGCAGCAATAACTGCTATAGATGCGATATGCTGCAGCAATTACTGCTATAGATGTGGTATTCCCCAGAAATAACTGCCATAGATGCCGCATAGATGCGGTATGCTGCAGCAATAACTGCGATAGATTCGGGATGCCGCAGCAAAAAATGCCATTGATGCGGTATGCTGCAACAATAACTGCCACGGATGCGGTATGCTGCAGCAATAACTGCTATAGATACAGTATGCTGCAGCAATAACTGCTATAGATGCAGTATGCTGCAGCAATAACTGCTAAAAATGAAGTATGCTGCAGCAAAACCGCCATAGATGAAGCATGCTGCAACAATAACTGCTATTGATGTGGTATTTCGCAGCAATAACTGCCATAGATGCGGTATGTTGCAGCTATAACTGCCATAGATGCGGTATGCTGCAGCAATAACTGCTAAAGATGCAGTATTTTGCAGCAATTACTGTCATCGATGCGGTATGCTGCAGCAATAACTGCTATAGATACAGTATGCTGCAGCAATAACTGCAATAGATGCGTCATGCTGCAGCAATAACTGCTAAAGATGCAGTATTTTGCAGAAATAACTGCCATAGATGCGGTATGCTGCAGCAATAACTGCTAAAGATGCAGTATTTTGCAGCAATAACTGCCATTGATGTTGTATGCTGCAGCAATAACTGCTATATAGGCGGTATGCTGCAGCAATAACTGCTATAGATGCGATATGCTGCAGCAATTACTGCTATAGATGTGGTATTCCGCAGCAATAGCTGCCACAAATGCGGTATGCTGCAGCAATAACTGCCATATATGCGGTATGCTGTAGCAATAACTGCTATACATGCGACATGCTGCAGCAATTACTGCTATAGATGTGGTATTCCGCAGCAATTACTGCCAGAGATGCGGTATGCTGCAGCAATAACTGCCATAGATTCGGGATGCCGAAGCAAAAATTGCCATTGATGCGGTATGCTGCAACAATAACTGCCACAGATGCCGTATGCTGCAGCAATAACTGCTATAGATACAGTATGCTGCAGCAATAACTGCTATAGATGCAGCATGCTGCAGCAATAACTGCTAAAGATGCAGTATGCTGCAGCAAAAACTGCTATAGATGCGGTATGTTGCAGCTATAACTGTCATAGATGCGGTATGTTGCAGCTATAACTGCCATAGATGCGATATGCTGCAGCAATAACTGCTTAAGATGCAGTATTTTGCAGCAATAACTGTCGTTAATGCGGTATGCTGCAGCAATAACTGTTATAGATGCGATATGCTGCAGCAATTAATGCTATAGATGCGGTATGATGCAGCAATTACTGCTATAGATGCAGTATTTTGCAGCAATAACTGCCATATATGCGGTATGTTGCAGCTATAACTGCCATAGATGCGATATGCTGCAGCAATAACTGCTAAAGATGCAGTATTTTGCAGCAATAACTGTCGTTGATGCGCTAAACTGCAGCAATAACTGTTATAGATGCGATATGCTGCAGCAATAACTGCTAGACATGCGGTATGCTGCAGCAATTACTGCTAGAGATGCGGTATGCTGCAGCAATTACTGCTAGAGATGCGGTATGTTGCAGCAATTACTGCTATAGATGCGATATGCTGCAGCAATTACTGCAAGAGATGCGGTATGCTGCAGCAATAACTGCGATAGATGCGGGATGCCGCAACAATAATTGCCATTGATGCGGTATGCTGCAACAATAACTGCCACAGACGCGGTATGCTGCAACAATAACTGCTATAGATGTAGTATGCTGCGGCAATAACTGCTAAAGATGCAGTACGCTGCAGCAATAACTGCCACAGATGCGGTATGCCGCAGCAAAAACTGCTATAGATACAGTATGCTGCAGCAATAACTGCTATAGATGCAGCATGCTGCAGCAATAACTGCTAAAGATGCAGTATGCTGACGCAAAAACTGCTATAGATGCAGTAGGCTGCAGCAATAATTGTCACAGATGCAGTATGCTGCAGCAATAACTACTGTAGATGCGGAATGCTGCAGCTATAACTGCCATAGATGCAGCATGCTGCTACAATAACTACTATAAATGCGGTATTCCGCAGCAATAACTGCCATAGATGCGGTATGTTGCAGCTATAACTGTCATAGATGCGGTATGTTGCAGCTGTAACTGCCATAGATGCGGTATGCTGCAGCAATAAATGCGATAGATGCGGGATGCCGCAACAATAATTGCCATTGATGCGGTATGCTGCAACAATAACTGCCACAGATGCGGTATGCTGCAACAATAACTGCTAAAGATGTAGTATGCTGCGGCAATAACTGCTAAAGATGCAGTACGCTGCAGCTATAACTGCCACAGATGCGGTATGCTGCAGTTATTGCTGCAGCATACCGCATCTGTGGCAGTTATTGTTGCAGCATACCGCATCAATGGCAATTTTTGCTGCGGCATCCCGAATCTATGGCAGTTATTGCTGCAGCATACCGCATCTCTGGCAGTAATTGCTGCGGAATACCACATCTATAGCAGTAATTGCTGCAGCATGTCGCATGTATAGCAGTTATTGCTACAGTATACCGCATATATGGCAGTTATTGCTGCAGCATACCGCATTTGTGGCAGTTATTGCTGCGGAATACCACATCTATAGCAGTAATTGCTGCAGCATACCGCCTATATAGCAGTTATTGCTGCAGCATACAACATCAATGGCAGTTATTGCTGCAAAATACTGCATCTTTAGCAGTTATTGATGCAGCATACCGCATCTATGGCAGTTATTGCTGCAAAATACTGCATCTTTAGCACTTATTGCTGCAGCATGACGCATCTATTGCAGTTATTGCTGCAGCATACTGCATCTATAGCAGTTATTGCTGCAAAATACTGCATCTTTAGCAGTTATTTCTGCAGCATACCGCATCTATGGCAGTTATAGCTGCAACATACCGCATCTATGGCAGTTTTTGCTGCGGAATACCGCATCTATAGCAGTTATTGTAGCAGCAGGCTGCATCTATGGCAGTTATAGCTGCAGCATTCTGCATCTACGGTAGTAATTGCTGCAGCATACTGCGTCTGTGGCAGTTATTGCTTCAGCATACTGCATATTTAGCAGTTATTGCTGCAGCATGCTGCATCTATAGCAGTTATTGCTGCAGCATACCGCATCAATGGCATTTTTTGCTGCCGCATCCAGAATCTATCGCAATTATTGCTGCAGCATACCGCATCTCTGGCAGTTATTGCTGCGGAATACCACATCTATAGCAGTAATTGCTGCAGCATATTGCATGTATAGCAGTTATTGCTGCAGCATTCCGCATATATGGCAGTTATTGCTGCAGCATACCGCATCAATGGCAGTTATTGCTGCAAAATACTGCATCTTTAGCAGTTATTGCTGCAGCATACCGCATCTATGCCATTTATTGCTGCAGCGTACCGCATATATGGCAGATATTGCTGCAGCATCCCGCATTCTATGGCAATTATTGCTGCACGGTACTGCATCTTTACCAGTTATTGTTGCAGCATACTACATCTATAGCAGTTATTCCTGCAGCATACCGCATCTGTGTTAGTTATTGTTGCAGCATACCGCATTAATGGCAATTATTGTGGCGGTATCCTGCATCTATCGCAGTTATTGCTGCAGCATACCGCATCTCTAGCAGTAATTGCTGCAGCATATCGCATCTATAGCAGTTATTGCTGCAGCATACCGCATCTCTAGCAGTAATTGCTGCAGCATATCGCATCTATAGTAGTTATTGCTGCAGCATATCGCATTTATGGCAGTTATAGCTGCAACATACGGCATATATGGCAGTTATTGCTGCAAAATACAGCATCTTTAGCAGTTATTGCTGCAGCATACCGCATCTATGGCAGTTATAGCTGCAACATACCGCATCTATGGCCGTTATTGCTGCAGCATACTGCATCTATAGCAGTTTTTGTTGCAGCTAGCTGCATCTATGACAGTTATAGCTGCAGCATTCCGCATCTACATTAGTTATTGCTGCAACATTCTGCATCTGTGGCAGTTATTGCTGCAGCATACTGCATCTATTGCAGTTTTTGCTGCAGCATACTGCATCTTTAGCAGTTAATGCTGCAGCATACTTCATCTATAGCAGATATTGCTGCAGCATACTGTATCTATAGCAGTTATTGCTGCAGCATACCGCATCTATGGCAGTTATAGCTGCAACATACCGCATCTATGGCAGTTATTGCTGCGGAATACCGCATCTATAGCAGTTATTGTTGCAACATGCTGCATCTATGGCAGTTATAGCTGCAGCATACTGCATATCTAGCAGTTATTGCTGCAGCATACTGCATCTATAGCAGTTATTGCTGCATCATACTGTATCTATAGCAGTTATTGCTGCAGCATACCGCATCTGTGGCAGTTATTGTTGCAGCATACCGCATCAATGGCAATTTTTGCTGCGGCATCCCGAATCTATCGCAGTTATTGCCACAGCATACCGCATCTCTGGCAGTTATTGCTGCGGAATACCACATCTATAGCAGTAATTGCTGCAGCATATCGCATCTATATCAGTTATTGTTGCAGCATACCGCATATATGGCAGTTATTGCTGCAGCATACCTCATCTGTGGAAGTTATTGTTGCAGCATACCGCATCAATGGCAATTATTGCGGTGGCATCCCGAATCTATCGCAGTTATTGCTGCAGCATACCGCATCTGTGGCAGTTATTGCTGCGGAATACCACATCTATAGCAGTAATTGCTACAGCGTATCGCGTCTATAGCAGTTATTGCTGCAGCATACCGCCTATATGGCAGTTATTGCTGCAGCATACCACATCAATGGCAGTTATTGCTGCAAAATACTGCATCTTTAGCAGTTATTGCTGCAGCATGACTCATCTATTGCAGTTATTGCTGCAACATACCGCATCTATGGCAGTTATTGCTGCGGAATATCGTATCTATAGCAGTTATTGTTGCAGCATGATGCATCTATGGCAGTTATAGCTGCAGCATTCCGCATCTACAGTAGTTTTTGCTGCAGCTTACCGCATCTGTGGCAGTTATTGCTGCAGCATACTGCATCTATAGCAGGTTTTGCTGCAGGAAACTGCATATTTAGCAGTTATTGCTGCAGCATACTGCATCTTCAGCAGTTATTGCTGCAGCATACTGTATCTATAGCAGTTATTGCTGAAGCATACCGCATCTGTGGCAGTTATTGTTGCAGCATACTGCATCAATGGCAACTTTTGCTGCGGCATCCCGCATCTATCGCAGTTATTGCTGCAGCATACCGCATCTCTGGCAGTTATTGCTGCGGAATACCACATCTATAGCAGTTATTGCTTCAGCATATCGCATGTATAGCAGTTATTGCTGTAGTATATCGCGTATATGGCAGTTATTGCTGCAGCATACCGCATCTGTGGCAGTTATTGTTGCAGCATACCGCATTAATGGCAATTTTTACTGTGGCATCCCGAATCTATCGCAGTTATTGCTGCAGCATACCGCATCTGTGGCAGTTATTGCTGCGGAATACCACATCTATAGCAATAATTGCTGCAGCATATCGCATCTATAGCAGTTAAAGCTGCAGCATACCGCCTATATGGCAGTTATTGCTGCAAAATACCACATCAATGGCAGTTATTGCTGCAAAATACTGCATCTTTCGCAGTTATTGCAGCAGCATACCGCATCTATGGCAGTTATTGCTACAGCATACTGCATCTATAGCAGTTATTGCTGCAGCATACCGCATCAATGACAGTTATTGCTGCAAAATACTGCATCTTTAGCAGTTATTGCTGCAGCATATCGCATCTATGACAGTTATAGCTGCAACATACCGCATCTATGGCAGTTATTGCTGCAAAATACTGCATCTTTAGCAGTTATTGCTGCAGTATAATACATCTATGGCAGTTATAGCTGCAACATACCGTATCTATGGCAGTTATTGCTGCAGCATACCGCATCTATAGCAGTTATTGTTGCAGCATGCTGCATCTATGGCAGTTATAGCTGCAGCATTCCGCATCTACAGTAGTTATTGATGCAGCATACTGCATCTGTGGCAGTTATTGCTGCAGCATACTGCATCTGTAGCAGTTTTTGCTGCAGCATACTGCATCTTTAGCAGTTATTGCTGCAGCATACTGCATCTGTGGCAGTTATTGTTGCAGCATACCGCATCAATGGCAATTTTTGCTGCGGCAGCCGGAATATATCGCAGTTATTGCTGCAGCATACCGCATATCTGGCAGTTATTGCTGCGGAATACCACATCTATACCAGTAATTGCTGCAGCATATTGCATGTATAGAAGTTATTGCTGCAGCATACCGCATATATGACAGTTATTGCTGCAGCATACCGCATCAATGGAAGTCATTGCTGCAAAATACTGCATCTTTAGCAGTTATTGCTGCAGCATACCGCATCTATGCCAGTTTTTGCTGCAGCATACCGCATAAAGGGCAGATATTGATGCAGTATAACGCATTTATGGCAGTTATTGCTGCAGCGTACTGCATCTTTAGCACTTATTGCTGAAGCATACTACATCTATAGCAGTTATTGCTGCAGCATACCGCATCTGTGGCAGTTATTTTTGCAGCATACCGCATCAATGGCAATTTTTGTTGCGGCATTCCGCATCTATCGCAGTTATTCCTGCAGCATACCGCATCTCTAGCAGTAATTGCTGCAGCATATCGCATCTATAGCAGTTATTGCTGCAGCATACCGCATCTTTAGCAGTTATTGCTGCAGCATACTGCATCTATAGCAGTTATTGCTGCAGCATACTGTATCTATAGCAGTTATTGTTGCAGCATACCGCTTCTGTGGCATTTATTGCTGCAGCATACCACATCAATTGCAATTTTTGCTGCGGCATCCCGAATCTATCGCAGTTATTGCTGCAGCATATTGCATCTGTTGCAGTTATTGCTGCTGAATACCACATCTATGGCAGTAATTGCTGCAGCATACCGCCTATAGGGCAGTTATTGCTGCAGCATACCACATCAATGGCAGTTATTGCTGCAAAAGTTTGCATCTTTAGCAGTTATTGCTGCAGCATACCGCACCTATGGCAGTTATTGCTGCAGCATATTGCATCTATAGCAGTTATTGCTGCAGCATACCACATCGATGACAGTTATTGCTGCAAAATACTGCATCTTTAGCAGTTATTGCTGCAGCATACCGCATCTATGGCAGTTATAGCTGCAACATACCGCATCTATGGCAGTTATTGCTGCGAAATACCACATCTATAGCAGTTATTGTTGCAGCATGCTGCATCTATGGCGGTTTTGCTGCAGCATACTTCATTTTTAGCAGTTATTGCTGCAGCATACTGCATCTATAGCAGTTATTGCTGCAGCATACTGTATCTATAGCAGTTATTGCTGCAGCATACCGCATCTGTGGCCGTTATTGTTGCAGCATACCGCATCAATGGCATTTTTTGCTGCGGCATCCCGAATCTATCGCAGTTATTGCTGCAGCATACCGCATCTATGCGGCATCTATGACAGTTATTTCTGGGGAATACCACATCTATAGCAGTAATTGCTGCAGCATATCGCATCTATAGCAGTTATTGCTGCAGCATACCGCCTATATGGCAGTTATTGCTGCAGCATACCACATCAATGGCAGTTATTGCTGCAAAATAATGCTTCTTTAGCAGTTATAGCTACAGCATACCGCAACAATGGCAGTTATTGCTGCAAAATACTGCATCTTTAGCAATTATTGCTGCAGAATATCGCATCTATTGCAGTTATAGCTGCAATATACCGCATATATATCAGTTATTGCTGCAAAATACTGCATCTTTAGCAGTTACTGCTGCAGCATACCGCACCTATGGCAGTTATAGCTGCAACATACCGCATCTATGGCAGTTAGTGTTGCAGCATGCTGCATCTATGGCAGTTATAGCTGCAGCATTCCGCATCTACAGTAGTTATTGCTGCAGCATACTGCATCTGTGGCAGTTATTGCTGCAGCATACTGCATCTATAGCAGTTTCTGCTGCAGCATACTGCATCTTTAGCAGTTATTGCTGCAGCATACTGCATCTATAGCAGTTATTGCTGCTGCATACTCTATCTATAGCAGTTATTGCTGCAGCATACCGCATCTGTGGCAGTTATTGTTGTAGCATACCGCATCAATGGCAATTTTTGCTGCGGCATCCCGAATCTATCGCAGTTATTGCTGCAGCATAACGCATCTCTGGCAGTTATTGCTGCGGAATACCACATCTACAGCAGTAATTGCTGCAGCATATCGCATGAATAGCAGTTATTGCTGCAGCATACCGCATATATGGCAATTATTGCTGCAGCATACCTCATCTGTGGCAGTTATTGTTGCAGCATACCGTATCAATGGCATTTATTGCTGCGGCATCCCGAATCTATCGCAGTTATTGCTGCAGCATACCGCATCTATTGCAGTTATAGCTGCAACATACCGCATCTATGGCAATTATTGCTGCGGAATACCGCATCTATAGCAGTTATTGTTGTACCATGCTGCATTTATGGCAGTTATAACTGCAGCATTCCGCATCTACAGAAGTTATTGCTGCAGCATACTGCATCTTTGGCAGTTATTGCTGCAGCATACAGCATCTATAGCACGTTTTGCTGCAGGATACTGCATATTTAGCTGTTATTGCTGCAGCATACTGCATCTATAGCAGTTATTGCTGCAGTATACTGTATCTATAGCAGTTATTGCTGCAGCATACCGCATCTATGGCAGTTATTGCTACAGCGTATTGCATATTTAGCAGTTATTGCTGCAGCATACTACATCTATAGCAGTTATTGCTGCAGCATACCGCATCTGTGGCAGTTATTTTTGCAGCATACCGCATCAATGGCAATTATTGTTGCGGCATCCCGCATCTATAGCAGTTATTGCTGCAGCATACTGCATCTCTAGCAGTAATTGCTGCAGCATATCGCATCTATAGCAGTTATTGCTGCAGCATACCGCATCTCTAGCAGTAATTGCTGCAGCATATCGCATCTATAGCAGTTATTGCTGCAGCATACCGCATTAACGACAGTTATTGCTGCAAAATACTGCATCTTTAGCAGTTATTGCTGCAGCATATCGCATCTTTGGCAGTTATAGCTGCAACATACCGCATATATGGCAGTTATTGCTGCAAAATACTGAATCTTTAGCAGTTATTGCTGCAAGATACCGCATCTATGTCAGTTATTGCTGCAGCATACCGCATCTATAGCAGTTATTGTTGCAGCATGCTGCATCTATGGCAGTTCTAGCTGCAGCATACTGTATCTATAGCAGTTATTGCTACACCATACCGCATCTGTGGCAGTTATTGCTGCAGCATACCACATCAAAGGCAGTTATTGCTGCAAAATACTGCATCTTTAGCAGTTATTCCTGCAGCATACCGCATCTATGGCAGTTATTGCTGCAGCATACTGCATCTATAGCAGTTATTGCTGCAGCATACCGCATCAATGACAGTTATTGCTGCAAAATACTGCATCTTTAGCAGTTATTGCTGCAGCATACCGCATCTATGGCAGTTATAGCTGCAACATACCGCATCTATGGCAGTTATTGCTGCAGAATACCGCATCTATAGCAGTTATTGTTGCAGCATGCTGCATCTATTGCATTTATAGCTGCAGCATTCCGCATCTGTGGCAGTTATTGTTGCAGCATACAGTATCAATGGCAATTTTTGCTGCGGCATCCCGAATCTATCGCAGTTATTGCTGCAGCATACCGCATCTCTGGCAGTTGTTGCTGCGGAATACCACATCTATAGCAGTAATTGCTGCAGCATATCGCATGTGTAGCAGTTATTGTTGCAGCATACCGCATACATGGCAGTTATTGCTGCAGCATACCACATCAATGGCAGTTATTGCTGCATAATACTGCTTTTTTAGCAGTTATTGCTTCAGCATACCGCATCTATGGCAGTTATTGCTGCAGCATACTGCATATATAGCAGTTATTGCTGCAGCATACCGCATCAATGACAGTTATTGCTGCAAAATACTGCATCTTTAGCAGTTATTGCTGCAGCATATCGCATCTATGGCAGATATAGCTGCAACATACCGCATCTATGGCAGTTTTTGCTACAAAATACTGCATCTTGAGCCGTTATTGCTGCAGCATACCGCATCTATGTCAGGTATAGCTGCAACATACCGCATCTATGGCAGTTTTTGCTGCGGAATACTGCATCTATAGCAGTTATTTTTACAGCATGCTGCATCAATGGCAGTTATAGCTGCAGCATTCCGCATCTACAGTAGTTATTGCTGCAGCATACTGCATCTGTGGCAGTTATTGCTGCAGCATACTGCATCTATTGCAGTTTCTGCTGCAGGATACTGCATATTTAGCAGCTATTGCTGCAGCATACTGCATCAATGGCAATTATTGTTGCGGCATCCCGCATCTTTCGCAGTTATTGCTGCAGCATACCGAATCTCTAGCAGTAATTGCTGCAGCATATTGCATCTATAGCAGTTATTGCTGCAGCATACCGCATCAACGACAGTTATTGCTGCAAAATACTGCATCTTTAGCAGTTATTGCTGCAGCATATCGCATCTATTGCAGTTATAGCTGCAACATACCGCATATATGGCAGTTATAAGTGCATTATTCCGCATCTATAGTAGTTATTGCTGCAGCATACCGCATCTGTGGCAGCTATTGCTGCAGCATACTGCATCTATAGCAGTTATTGCTGCAGCATACTGTATCTATAGCAGTTATTGATGCAGCATACCGCATCAAGGGCAAGTTTTGCTGCGGCATCCCGAATCTATCGCAGTTATTGCTGCAGCATACCGCATCTCTGGCAGTTATTGCTGCGGAATACCACATTTATAGCAGTAATTGCTGCAGCATATTGCATGTATAGCAGTTATTGCTGCAGCACATACCGCATATATTACAGTTATTGCTGCAGCATAGCAAATCAATGGCAGTTATTGCTGCAAAATACTGCTTTTTAGCAGTTATTGCTGCAGCATACCGCATTTATGCCAGTTATTGCTGCAGTATACCGCATATATGGCAGATATTGCTGCAGCATACCGCATCTATGGCAGTTATTACTGCAGCGTACTGCATCTTTAGCAGTTATTGCTGCAGCATACTACATCTATAGCAGTTATTGCTGCAGCATACCTCATCTCTGGCAGTTATTGGTGCAGCATACTGCATCAATGGCAATTATTGTTGCGGCATCCCGCATCTTTCGCAGTTATTGCTGCAGCATACCGAATCTCTAGCAGTAATTGCTGCAGCATATTGCATCTATAGCAGTTATTGCTGCAGCATACCGCATCAACGACAGTTATTGCTGCAAAATACTGCATCTTTAGCAGTTATTGCTGCAGCATATCACATCTATTGCAGTTATAGCTGCAACATACCGCATATATGGCAGTTATAAGTGCATTATTCCGCATCTGCAGTAGTTATTGCTGCAGCATACCGCATCTGTGGCAGTTATTGCTGCAGCATACTGCATCTATAGCAGTTTGTGCTGCAGCATACTGCATCTTTAGCAGTTATTGCTGCAGCATACTGCATCTATAGCAGTTATTGCTGCATCATACTGTATCTAAAGCAGTTATTGCTGAAGCATACCGCATCTGTGGCAGTTATTGCTGCAGCATACCGCATCAATGGCAATTTTTGCTGCGGCATCCCGAATCTATCGCAGTTATTGCTGCAGCATACCACATCTCTGGCAGTTATTGCTGCGGAATACCACATCTATAGCAGTAATTGCTGCAGCATATGACATGTATAGCAGTTATTGCTGCAGCATACCGCATCTCTGGCAGTTATTGCTGCGGAATACCACATTTATAGCAGTAATTGCTGCAGCATATTGCATGTATAGCAGTTATTGCTGCAGCACATACCGCATATATTACAGTTATTGCTGCAGCATAGCACATCAATGGCAGTTATTGCTGCAAAATACTGCTTTTTAGCAGTTATTGCTGCAGCATACCGCATTTATGCCAGTTATTGCTGCAGTATACCGCATATATGGCAGATATTGCTGCAGCATACCGCATCTATGGCAGTTATTACTGCAGCGTACTGCATCTTTAGCAGATATTGCTGCAGCATACTGCATCTATAGCAGTTATTGCTGCAGCATACCTCATCTCTGGCAGTTATTGGTGCAGCATACTGCATCAATGGCAATTATTGTTGCGGCATCCCGCATCTTTCGCAGTTATTGCTGCAGCATACCGAATCTCTAGCAGTAATCGCTGCAGCATATTGCATCTATAGCAGTTATTGCTGCAGCATACCGCATCAACGACAGTTATTGCTGCAAAATACTGCATCTTTAGCAGTTATTGCTGCAGCATATCGCATCTATTGCAGTTATAGCTGCAACATACCGCATATATGGCAGTTATAAGTGCATTATTCCGCATCTATAGTAGTTATTGCTGCAGCATACCGCATCTGTGGCAGCTATTGCTGCAGCATACTGCATCTATAGCAGTTATTGCTGCAGCATACTGTATCTATAGCAGTTATTGATGCAGCATACCGCATCAAGGGCAAGTTTTGCTGCGGCATCCCGAATCTATCGCAGTTATTGCTGCAGCATACCGCATCTCTGGCAGTTATTGCTGCGGAATACCACATTTATAGCAGTAATTGCTGCAGCATATTGCATGTATAGCAGTTATTGCTGCAGCACATACCGCATATATTACAGTTATTGCTGCAGCATAGCAAATCAATGGCAGTTATTGCTGCAAAATACTGCTTTTTAGCAGTTATTGCTGCAGCATACCGCATTTATGCCAGTTATTGCTGCAGTATACCGCATATATGGCAGATATTGCTGCAGCATACCGCATCTATGGCAGTTATTACTGCAGCGTACTGCATCTTTAGCAGTTATTGCTGCAGCATACTACATCTATAGCAGTTATTGCTGCAGCATACCTCATCTCTGGCAGTTATTGGTGCAGCATACTGCATCAATGGCAATTATTGTTGCGGCATCCCGCATCTTTCGCAGTTATTGCTGCAGCATACCGAATCTCTAGCAGTAATTGCTGCAGCATATTGCATCTATAGCAGTTATTGCTGCAGCATACCGCATCAACGACAGTTATTGCTGCAAAATACTGCATCTTTAGCAGTTATTGCTGCAGCATATCGCATCTATTGCAGTTATAGCTGCAACATACCGCATATATGGCAGTTATAAGTGCATTATTCCGCATCTGCAGTAGTTATTGCTGCAGCATACCGCATCTGTGGCAGTTATTGCTGCAGCATACTGCATCTATAGCAGTTTGTGCTGCAGCATACTGCATCTTTAGCAGTTATTGCTGCAGCATACTGCATCTATAGCAGTTATTGCTGCATCATACTGTATCTAAAGCAGTTATTGCTGAAGCATACCGCATCTGTGGCAGTTATTGCTGCAGCATACCGCATCAATGGCAATTTTTGCTGCGGCATCCCGAATCTATCGCAGTTATTGCTGCAGCATACCGCATCTCTGGCAGTTATTGCTGCGGAATACCACATCTATAGCAGTAATTGCTGCAGCATATGACATGTATAGCAGTTATTGCTGCAGCATACCGCATAAATGACAGTTATTGCTGCAGCATACCGCACCTGTGGCAGTTATTGTTTCAGCATTCAGCATCAATGGCAATTATTGCTGCAGCATCCGGAATCTATCGCAATTATTGCCGCAGCATACCGCATCTGTGGCAGTTATTGCTGCGGAATACCACATCTATAGCAGTATGCAGTATGCTGCAGCAATAACTGCTATATATGCAGTATGCTGCAGCAATAACTGCCATAGATGCGGTATGCTGAAGCAATAACTGCTAAAAAAGAAGTATTATGCAGCAATAACTGCCATTGATTTGGTATGCTGCAGCAATAACTGCCATGTATGCGGTATGCTGCAACAATAACTGCTAAACATGCGATATGCTGCAGCAATTACTGCAATAGATGTGGTATTCCGCAGCAACAACTGCCAGAGATGCGGTATGCTGCAGCAATAACTGCGATAGATTCGGGATGCCGCAGCAAAAATTGCCATTGATACTGTATGCTGCAACAATAACTGCCACAGATGCGGAATGCTGCAGCTATAACTGCAATAGATGCAGCATGCTGCAACAATAACTGCTATAGATGCGGTATTCTGCAGCAATAACTGCCATAGATGCGGTATAGTGCAGCTATAACTGCCATAGATGCGGTATGCTGCAGCAATAACTGCTAAAGATGCAGTATTTTGCAGCAATAACTGTCATTGATGCGGTATGCTGCAGCAATAACTGCTATAGATGCAGTATGCTGCAGCAATAACTGCCATAGATGCGGTATGCTGCATGAATAACTTCTAAAGATGCAGTATTTTGCAGCAATAACTGCCTTTGATGTGGTATGCTGCAGCAATAACTGCCACAGATGCGGTATGGTGTAGCAATAACTGCTATAGATACAGTATGCTGCAGCAATAACTGCTACAGATGCAGTATGCTGCAGCAATAACTGCCACAGATGCAGTATGCTGCAGCAATAACTACTGTAGATGCGGAATGCTGCAGCTAGAACTGCCATAGATGCAGCATGCTGCAACAATAACTGCTATAGATGCGGGATGCTGCAGTAATAACTGACATATATGCGGTATCTTGCAGCAATAACTGCTAAAGATTCAGTATTTTGCAGCAATAATTGCCATATATGCGGTATGTTGCAGCTATAACTGCCAAAGATGCGATATGCTGCAGCAATAACTGCTAAAGATGCAGTATTTTGCAGCAATAACTGTCGTTGATGCGGTATGCTGCAGCAATAACTGCTATAGATGCGATATGCTGCAGCAATTACTGCTAGAGATGCGGTATGCTGCAGCAATAACTGCTATAGATGTAGTATGCTGCAGCAATAACTGCTAAATATGCAGTACGCTGTAGCAATAACTGCCATATATGCGGTATGCTGCAGCAATAACTGCTATAGATACAGTATACTGCAGCAATAACTGCTATAGATGCAGTATGCTGCAGCAATAACAGCTAAATATGCAGTATCCTGCAGCAAAACGTGCTATAGATGCAGTATGCTGCAGCAATAACTTCTGTAGATGCGGAATGCTGCAGCTATAACTGCTATAAATGCAGCATGCTACAACAATAACTGCTATAGATGCGGTATTCCGCAGCAATAATTGCCATAGATGCGGTATGTTGCAGCTATAACTGCAATAGATGCGGTATGCTGCAGCAATAACTGCGATAGATTCGGGATGCCGCAGAAATAAATGCCATTGATACGGTATGCTGCAACAATAACTGCCACAGATGAGGTATGCTGCAGCAATAATTGCAATATATGCGGTATGCTGCAGCAATAACTGCTATTCATGCGATATGCTGCAGCAATTACTGCTGTAGATGTGGTATTCCGCAGCAATAACTGCCAGAGATGCGTTATGCTGCAGCAATAACTGCGATAGATTCGGGATGCCGCAGCTATAACTGCCATAGATGCAGCATTCTGCAACAATAACTGCCATAGATGCGGTATGTTGCAGCTATAACTGCCATAGGTGCGGTATGCTGCAGCAATAACTGCTATAGATGCAATATGCTGCAGCAATAACTGCCATAGATGCGGTATGCTGCAGCAATAACTGCTAAAGATGCAAAATTTTGCAGCAATAACTGCCATTGATGTGGTATGCTGCAGCAATAACTGCCCTATAGGCGGTATGCTGCAGCAATTACTGCCATAGATGTGGTATTCAGCAGCAATAACTGCCACAGATGCAATATGCTACAGCAATAACTGCGATAGATTCGGGATGCCGCAGCAAAAATTGCCATTGATGTGGTATGCTGCAGCAATAAATGCCACAGATGCGGTATGCTGCAACAATAACTGCTATAGATACAGTATGCTGCAGCAATAACTGCTATAGATGCAGTATGCTGCAGCAATAACTGCTAAAGATGCGATATGCTGCAGCAATTACAGCTAGAGATGCGGTATGCTGCAGCAATAACTTCTATAGATGCGATATGCTGCAGCAATTACTGCTAGAGATGCGGTATGCTGCAGCAATAACTGCGATAGATGCGGAATGCCGCAACAAAAATTGCCATTGATGCGGTATGCTGCAAAAATAACTGCCACAGATGCGGTATGCTGCAGCAATAACTGCTATAGATGTAGTATGCTGCAGCAATAACTGCTAAAGATGCAGTACGCTGCAGCAATAACTGCCATAAATGCGTTATACTGCATCAATATCTGCCCTTTATGCGGTATGCTGCAGCAAAAACTGGCAAAGATGCGGTATGCTGCAGCAATAACTGCTAAAGATGCAGTATTTTGCAGCAATGACTGCCATTGATGCGGTATGCTGCAGCAATAACTGTCATATATGCGGTATGCTGCAGCAATAACTTCTATACATGCAATATGCTGCAGCAATTACTGGTATAGATGTGGTATTCCGCAGCAATAACTGCCAGAGATGCGGTATGCTGTAGCAATAACTGCGATAGATTCCGGCTGCCGCAGCAAAAATTGCCATTGATGCGGTATGCTGCAACAATAACTGCCACAGATGCAGTATGCTGCAGCAATAACTGCTATAGATGCAGTATGCTGCAGCAATAACTGATAAAGATGCAGTATGCTGCAGCACTAACTGATAAAGATGCAGTATGCTGCAGCAAAAACTGCTACAGATGCAGTATGCTGCAGCAATAACTGCCACAGATGCAGTATGCTGCTTCAATAACTACTGTAGATGCGGAATGCTGCAGCTATAACTGCCATAGATGCAGCATGCTGCAACAATAACTGCTATAGATGCGGTATGCTGCAGCAATAACTGCCATAGATACGGTATGTTGCAGCTATAACTGCCATAGATGTATTATACTGCAGCAATAACTGCTAAAGATGCAGTATCTTGCAGCAATAACTGCCATAGATGCGGTATGTTGCAGCTATAACTGTCATAGATGCGGTATGCTGCTGCAATAACTGCGAAAGATGCAGTATTTTGCAGCAATAACTGCCATTGATGTGGTATGCTGCAGCAATAACTGCCATATAGGCGGTATGCTGCAGCTTTAACTGCTATAGATGCGATATGCTGCAGCAATTATTGCTATAGATGTGGTATTCCGCAGCAATAACTGCCACAGATGCGGTATGCTGCAGCAATAACTGCCATATATGCGATATACTACAGCAATAACTGCTATACATGCGATATGCTGCAGCAATAACTGCTATAGATGTTGTATTCCGCAGCAATAACTGCCAGAGATGCGGTATGCTGCAGCAATAACTGCGATAGATTCGGGATGCCGCAGCAAAAGTTGCCATTGATGCAGTATGCTGCAACAATAACTGCCACAGATGCGGTATGCTGCAGCAATAACTGCTATAGATACAGTATGCTGCAGCAATAACTGCTAAAGATGCAGTATGCTGCAGCAATAACTGCTAAATATGCAGTGTCTTGCAGCAAAACCTGCTATTGATGCAGTATGCTGCAGCAATAACTGCCACAGATGCAGTAAGCTGCAGCAAAAACTACTGTAGATGCGGAATGCTGCAGCTATAACTGCCATAGATGCATCATGCTGCAACAATAGCTGCTATAGATACGGTATTCCGCAGCAATAACTGCCATAGATGCGGTATGTTGCAGCAATAACTGCAATAGATGCGTCATGCTGCAGCAATAACTGCTAAAGATGCAGTATTTTGCAGCAATAACTGCCATTGATGTGGTATGCTGCAGCAATAACTGCCATATAGGCGGTATGCTGCAGCAATAACTGCTATAGATGCGATACGCTGTAGCAATTACTGCTATAGATGTGGTATTCCGCAGCAATAACTGCCACAGATGCGGTATGCTGCAGCAATAACTGCGATAGATTCGGGATGCCACCGCAATAATTGCCATTGATGCGGTATGCTGCAACAATAACTTCCACAGATGCGGTATGCTGCAGCAATAACTGCCATATATGCGGTATGCTGCAACAATAACTGATATAGATGCGATATGCTGCAGCAATTACTGCTATAGATGTGGTATTCCGCAGCAATAACTGCCAGATCATGCGGTATGCTGGGGCAATAACTGCGATATGTTCGGGATGCCGCAGCAAAAATTGCCATTGATGCGGTATGCTGCAACAATAACTGCCACATATGCGGTATGCTGCAGCAATAACTGCTAAAGATACAGTATGCTGCAACAATAACTGCCACAGATGCGGTATGCTGCAGCAATAACTGCCATATATGCGATATACTACAGCAATAACTGCTATACATGCGATATGCTGCAGCAATAACTGCTAAAGATGTGGTATTCCGCAGCAATAACTGCCAGAGATGCGGTATGCTGCAGCAATAACTGCGATAGATTCCGGATGCCGCAGCAAAAGTTGCCATTGATGCAGTATGCTGCAACAATAACTGCCACAGATGCGGTATGCTTCAGCAATAACTGCTATAGATACAGTATGATGCAGCAATAACTGCTTTAGATGCAGTATGCTGCAGCAATAACTGCTAGATATGCAGTATGCTGCAGCTATAACTGCCATAGATGCAGCATGCTGCAACAATAACTGCTATAGATGCGGTATTCCGCAGCAATAACTGCCATAGATGCGGTATGTTGCAGCTATAACTGCCATAGATGCGGTATGCTGCAGCAATAACTGCTATAGATACAGTATGCTGCAGCAATAACTGCTATAGATGAAGTATGCTGCAGCATTAACTGCTAAAAATGCAGTATGCTGCAGCAAAAACTGCAATAGATGCAGTATGCTGCAGCAATAACTGCCACAGATGCAGAATGTTGCAGCAATAACTAATGTAGATGCGGAATGCTGCAGCTATAACTGTCATAGATGCAGCATGCTGCAACAAAAACTGCTATAGATGCAGTATGCTGCAGCAATAACGGCCATAGATGCGGTATGTTGCAGCTATAACTGCCATAGATGCGGTATGCTGCAACAATAACTGCTAAAGATGCAGTATTTTGCAGCAATAACTGCCATATATGCCGTATGTTGCAGCTATAACTGCCATAGATGCGATATGCTGCAGCAATAACTGCTATAGATGCGATATGCTGCAGCAATTACTGCTAGAGATGCGGTATGCTGCAGCAATAACTGCTATAGATGTGGTATATCGCAGCAATAACTGCCAGAGATGCGGTATGCTGCAGCAATAACTGCGATAGATGCGGGATACCGCCAAAATAATTGCCATTAATGCGGTATGCTGCAACAATAACTAACACAGATGCGGTATGCTGCAGGAATAACTGCTATAGATGTAGTATGCTGCAACAATAACTGGTTAAGATGCAGTACCGTGCAGCAATAATTGCCATAGAATGCGGGATGCTGCAGCAATATCTGCCATATATGCGGTACGCTGCAGCAATAAATGGCATAGATGCGGTATGCTGCAGCAATAACTGCTAAAGATGCAGTATTTTGCAGCAATAACTGCCATTGATGCGGTATGCTGCAGCAATAAATGCCATATATGCGGAATGCTGCAGCAATAACTGCTATACATGCAATATGCTGCAGCAATTACTGCTATAGATGTCGTATTCCGCAGCAATAACTGCCAGAGATGCGGTATGCTGCAGCAATAATTGCGATAGATTCTGGATGCGGCAGCAAAAAATGCCATTGACGCGGTATGCTGCAGCAATAACTGCTATAGATGCAGCATGCTGCAGCAATAACTGCTAAATATGCAGTATGCTGAAGCAATAACTGCTAAAGATGCAGTATTTTGCAGCAATAACTGCCATAGATGCGGTATGCTGCAGCAATAACTGCTAAAGATGCAGTATTTTGCAGCAATAACTGCCATTGATGTTGTATGCTACAGAAATAACTGCTAAAGATGCAGTATTTTGCAGCAATAACTGTCGTTGATGCGGTATGCTGCAGCAATAACTGCTATAGATGCAGTATGCTGCAGCAATAACTGCAATAGATGCGTCATGCTGCAGCAATAACTGCTAAAGATGCAGTATTTTGCAGCAATAACTGCCATAGATGCGGTATGCTGCAGCAATAACTGCTAAAGATGCAGTATTTTGCAGCAATAACTGCCATTGATGTTGTATGCTGCAGCAATAACTGCTATATAGGCGGTATGCTGCAGCAATAACTGCTATAGATGCGATATGCTGCAGCAATTACTGCTATAGATGTGGTATTCCGCAGCAATAACTGCCACAAATGCGGTATGCTGCAGCAATAACTGTCATATATGCGGTATGCTGTAGCAATAACTGCTATACATGCGACATGCTGCAGCAATTACTGCTATAGATGTGGTATTCCGCAGCAATTACTGCCAGAGATGCGGTATGCTGCAGCAATAACTGCCATAGATTCGGGATGCCGCAGCAAAAATTGCCATTGATGCGGTATGCTGCAACAATAACTGCCACAGATGCGGTATGCTGCAGCAATAACTGCTATAGATGTAGTATGCTGCGGCAATAACTGCTAAAGATGCAGTACGTTGCAGCAATAACTGCCACAGATGCGGTATGCTGCAGCAATAACTGCTAGAGATGCGGTATGCTGCAGCAATAACTGCGATAGATGCGGGATGCCGCAACAATAATTGCCATTGATGCGGTATGCTGCAACAATAACTGCAACAGATGCGGTATGCTGCAACAATAACTGCTATAGATGTAGTACTAGTATGCTGCGGCAATAACTGCTAAAGATGCAGTACGCTGCAGCAATAACTGCCACAGATGCGGTATGCTGCAGCAATAACTGCAATAGATAGAGTATGCTGCAGCAATAACTGCTATAGATGCAGCATGCTGCAGCAATAACTGCTAAAGATGCAGTATGCTGCAGCAAAAACTGCTATAGATGCAGTATGCTGCAGCAATAACTGCCACAGATGCAGCATGCTGCAGCAATAACTACTGTAGATGCGGAATGCTGCAGCTATAACTGCCATAGATGCAGCATGCTGCAACAATAACTGCTATAGATGCGGTATGCTGCAGCAATAACTGCCATAGATGCGGTATGTTGCAGCTATAACTGTCATAGATGCGGTATGTTGCAGCTATAACTGCCATAGATGCGATATGCTGCAGCAATAACTGCTTAAGATGCAGTATTTTGCAGCAATAACTGTCGTTGATGCGGTATGCTGCAGCAATAACTGTTATAGATGCGATATGCTGCAGCAATTAATGCTATAGATGCGGTATGCTGCAGCAATTACTGCTATAGATGCAGTATTTTGCAGCAATAAATGCCATATATGCGGTATGTTGCAGCTATAACTGCCATAGATGCGATATGCTGCAGCAATAACTGCTAAAGATGCAGTATTTTGCAGCAATAACTGTCGTTGATGCGGTAAGCTGCAGCAATAACTGTTATAGATGCGATATGCTGCAGCAATAACTGCTAGAGATGCGGTATGCTGCAGCAATTACTGCTAGAGATGCGGTATGCTGCAGCAATTACTGCTAGAGATGCGGTATGCTGCAGCAATTACTGCTATAGATGCGATATGCTGCAGCAATTACTGCTAGAGATGCGGTATGCTGCAGCAATAACTGCGATAGATGCGGGATGCCGCAACAATAATTGTCATTGATGCGGTATGCTGCAACAATAACTGCCACAGATGCGGTATGCTGCAACAATAACTGCTATAGATGTAGTATGCTGCGGCAATAACTGCTAAAGATGCAGTACGCTGCAGCAATAACTGCCACAGATGCGGTATGCTGCAGCAATCACTGCTATAGATAGAGTATGCTGCAGCAATAACTGCTATAGATGCAGCATGCTGCAGCAATAACTGCTAAAGATGCAGTATGCTGCAGCAAAAACTGCTATAGATGCAGTATGCTGAAGCAATAACTGCCACAGATGCAGTATGCTGCAGCAATAACTACTGTAGATGCGGAATGCTGCAGCTATAACTGCCATAGATGCAGCATGCTGCAACAATAACTGCTATAGATACGGTATGCTGCAGCAATAACTGCCATAGATGCAGTATTTTGCAGCTATAACTGTCATAGATGCGGTATGTTGCAGCTATAACTGCCATAGATGCGATATGCTGCAGCAATAACTGCTTAAGATGCAGTATTTTGCAGCAATAACTGTCGTTGATGCGGTATGCTGCAGCAATAACTGTTATAGATGCGATATGCTGCAGCAATTAATGCTATAGATGCGGTATGCTGCAGCAATTACTGCTATAGATGTAGTATTTTGCAGCAATAACTGCCATATATGCGGTATGTTGCAGCTATACCTGCCATAGATGCGATATGCTGCAGCAATAACTGCTAAAGATGCAGTATTTTGCAGCAATAACTGTCGTTGATGCGGTAAGCTGCAGCAATAACTGTTATAGATGCGATATGCTGCAGCAATAACTGCTAGAGATGCGGTATGCTGCAGCAATTACTGCTAGAGATGCGGTATGCTGCAGCAATTACTGCTAGAGATGCGGTATGCTGCAGCAATTACTGCTATAGATGCGATATGCTGCAGCAATTAATGCTAGAGATGCGGTATGCTGCAGCAATAACTGCGATAGATGCGGGATGCCGCAACAATAATTGCCATTGATGCGGTATGCTGCAACAATAACTGCCACAGATGCGGTTTGCTGCAGCAATAACTGCTATAGATGTAATATGCTGCGGCAATAACTGCTAAAGATGCAGTACGCTGCAGCAATAACTGCCAAAGATGCGGTATGCTGCAGCAATATCTGCCATAAATGCGGTATGCTGCAGCAATAACTGGCATAGATGCGGTATGCTGCAGCACTTACTGCTAAAGCAGCACTCATTCCAGTTCGTTTGTTGAATGAAGATACAGATGTCACTTCACAAGTGTACCATTATCCGGACAATTTTATTACGGACAGTGTCACAATTTTGCCAATTACGTATGGGCAGCACACACTTTACACAACTTTTATCAACTTGAATACTTCAGTTTCGAAGTGCAAATATTTTTCTGCTTACTTGATAAAACGAAGAAATGACATTTTACCCATTTATTTGCTGTTGTGTGGAGATATCCACCCCTGCCCAGGACTTTGTCCAGCTGATGCTTCTAAACATCCCACTCAACCAGATTTTTCAGAAACGTGGCCTACATTTTTTACATGTCAATGTAAGAAGTCGTTTACCAAAGTTACATGAAATTACTGACTTAGCCAGAAACACCAGAGCTGCATGTATTTGCTTATCAGAGACATGGTTAGATGACTCAGTTCCAGATTCAGAAATTCAAATTGACAATTATTGCATCCAGCGCAGAGATCGGAATCGGCACGGAGGCGGCGTTTGTATATATATGCGCACAGACTTGTCCTTCAACAGTCGACATGATTTGAACCATGAAGATTTAGAATCTACATGGGTTGAACTTTTTTTACCAAAAACTAAACCAATTTTATGTGGCTGTTTATACAGACCACCGTTACAACAGAAATTCTATAGTGTTTTAGATAATGTATGCTCTTCTACTAGTGACTTTTTAGAAAAGGAAACCATATTGCTAGGTGATTTTAATACAGATGTGACCAGTAAAAAAGTTGTTCACTTTTACAGTCTTTTACATGTTTTATTGAAATGTTTCATTTTAAACAGTTAGTATGTGAGCCAACTAGAATTAGTAATACAAGTTGTACAACCATTGACTTGATTCTAGCATCAGATTGTCATACGATATCACAGTCAGGTGTATTACATACATCCTTCAGTGATCATAGTATGATATATTGTACAAGAAAGGTTACTAAAGTCTATGTTGGTTCTCATAATACAGTTACATTGGGATCTCTAAAAAACTACAATAGAGAGAACTTTCAAGTCAGTCTTTTAGCAGTTGATTGGAATCCTGTTTAATTGTGTGAAAATGTAAATGATGCTTGGAACAGTTTTAAACATTTGTTTTTATCTGTGATTGACAATATAGCACCTGTGAAACAAATTAGAATCAAACAGAGGACTGAGCCATGGATGGACTCTGATATTTTTGAAACCATGAAGGAAAGAGACAAAGCTTTTCATAAATTTAGAAACCAGAAATCTGAGGATAACTTTAACACTTTTAAATTGTTAAGAAATAAAGTTCAGATTCTTGTTGAATGTGCTAAGAAAGAATATTTTTCAAATACAGTTGAACAGAACAAAAATGATTCTAAGTCTCTGTGGAAAACTTTAAAAAGTCTTGGTTTACCTTCTAAGAAAGGTTCTTCTATGTCTAGTGGAAATGTTTGTTTAAATATTGATGGTGAAGTTTGTTTTGATAAGAAAATAATTGCTGAAACTTTTAATAATTTCTATACAACTGTAGCATGCAAACTTGTTGAAAAGTTACCTGTAGGTAAATATGGAAGGAATTTTGTTGATTCTATTTACAGAAACAAACATATTTTTCCTGATAGTTGCTCCTTTTCACTAGTGTCTGAGAGTAAAGTACTTAAATATATAAGTTTATTAGGTATTAATAAGGCAACTGGCTTAGATGGTATACCTTCCAGATTTGTCAAGGATGGGTCTCTGGTAATTGTTGGTCCCCTTACTCACATCATTAATCTGTCACTTGTACAAGGTATTGTACCTGATGACCTTAAGTCAGCAAGAGTTGTACCACTTTTTAAGAAGAATGATAAGCTAGCTGTTGGTAATTACAGGCCCGTTTCCATTCTGAATATAGTATCTAAAATTCTTGAGAGGGTTGTGTACGACCAGGTCGAGTCCTATTTCAAAAACAGAAACTTGATATATGAATTTCAATCCGGTTTCAGAAAAGGTTTTTCTACAGATACTTGTTTGATACATTTGACAGATTAGATCAGAAGGGAGAATGATAGAGGTGATGTGGTTGGCCGCCCTAAAATTTTGCTGTTTGGTAATGGGTTTAATTGACAGACGGTGTCTCCAGTTTATATTTGCTGAATTTTGCACAATCAACGTGTTCATTTATGATAGCACAGGCACTGCCAGTATCGATCTCCATCGTGACATTATGGTTGTCCAACCCGAGCTGCACCGTATACTTCTCACTCTCACCAATGTACACACTCAAGGAAAATAACCACAAGATTACGATCTCCTCTCCGTCAGATTCCGTAATATGCTTTGTAGGTTTTGGTTTACACCACCTTGAAATGTGACCAATTTCGCGGCATAAAAACATTTACTGTTTTTGAATTTGCATTTGTTGTCGGCATAATGTTCGCCACCGCAACGGAAACATTCAACTTTCTTTTGCAACTGTTTATGTTTAGATTTGGGTTTACTCGCACTTGCACCCTTCTGGTCCCTTACGACATGTTCAGTTTCCATATAGTAACCGCTATTTTGATTGCATCAAAAGTCAAATCAGCCTCGGCCAGTACTTTTCACAGAATTTGCTCAGACCATAAGCCGCACACCAGTTGGTCCCTTAACGCTTGTGGTACAAATGCACCGTAGTAACAATTGACAGAAAGTTCCTTAATTTCCACCAACCGAAACCGATTCATCCTCTCTTTGTTCCCTTTTATGAAACTTAAAACGCTCAGGAATGATCAAAGGCTTTGGGTTGTAATGACTCTTAAGGATGTCCTTAATCTAAATGAACGTTTTGTCCTTTGGTAACGCTGGCTGCACCAAATTTCTCAATCATTCATAGGAAAACAGCAACCTTCTTGTCGTTGTCAATTTAGTTAGCCACGAAAATACAGCTCCACTCACTCTACTTCGTTGTCAACGGACTCTTTCCCCTCCAGGAACTCCCAAATCTTGCCAATACTCATCCTCGTCAGCAGAAAATGTAATATCTTGGGGATTAAACAAAAACTCAAGGCTAAACTTAGAGAAACAAATTTTGAAGCCATTTTTTCAAACTAGGCATTAGACTAACTAAGTCATGAAAAATACAATACATAATCAAAGTACTCGCAGTCCCTAAATAATGAAAGTTCCAAACAAAAACTATTCCAATAATAAATGACAAACTTTTGTTAAAACCATTTACCTACTTATAATAAAAAAGTGTGTATCAACAAAGAGAAGAAAAATAATGTCCGCTCTAAGGCAGATACGTAGATATTGACTTGAGGGTACTTACAGCTGATGTCGGGCCGATGTCGGGCCGATATTGATAATTCAATAATACTGATATCAATTGAATACTAGGCTCTTATCTAATTTTGTTTTTTTTTTCAACGCAATAGAGTTTTATTTCAGAAAAACACACTTTTGAACGATAAGAAACGTAAACAGGTTGTCAAGCAAAGTCAACGTCGGGCCGATGTCGGGCCGACATACGGTCGATATTTAATGTCTAGAATGGATTTTTTGTTCCCAATGTATTACTGAATTGAAGTTTAACGAAGATTTGTCATTCAAAATATAAAATGAAATACTGAGATGCCACAATGAAATAATTTTAGAATCGCCAAATCTTATCGGCCCGATATCGGCCCATCATCGGCAAAATTTACAGATATTCCGATTTACAGCCGATATCGGCCCGATATAGGTCTGTTTGCTGGGATCTAACAAAAAAGTAAAAATAATGAAAAATAATGATCCAAAATCTTACTGGGCTATGTTTACTAAATACTCATCAGAAGGCAAGGAGAAATTGCAAAAAGTATCTGCTGATTGTTTTATGAACATTTTAGTAAATTAAATGAAGCCGCACCTAAAAACGATATTGGTAAAATTGATCTTGATAATCTCACTGAGTTTAATTGGGAACTTAATACCCCAACTACTTTCAGTGAGATTTCCAAGGTGAATATTAACTTAAAAAATCAAAAAGCCTGCTCTATAAATGACAATATTCTGAATGAATATCTAAAGTATTCTAAAAACCTTATGTTACCTATTTACTGTAAACTGTTTAATCTTATATTAAACACTGGTATAATACCAGATGCATGGTCTAAAGGTACTATCTTGCAAATTTATAAAATTAAAGGTGACATTAATGACCCTGATAATTACAGAGGTATAACCATCTTAAGTTGTTTTGGCAAATTGTTTACAGCTATTCTTTACCAGAGACGGAATATTTTTTTAGAATCTGCAGGTATCTTAATAGAAGAACAAGCAGGTTTTATGAAACATTATAGTACTACAGATCATATTTTCTCACTTAAGATGTTAATTGATTTTTATCTGTAGAAGAAAAAGAGACTATATTGCGCTTTCATTGATTATCGTAAAGCTTTTGACTCGGTCAATAGAGTTGCTCTTTGGAGAAAGTTACTCAGTAATAATATTGATGGCAAAATCTTCAAGGTACTATTTAACATTTATGATAACGCTAAGTCTTGTGTTAAAGCTGGTGGTAATTTATCCATGTTCTTTAGTAGTATGTCGGGTGTCCGTCAGGGCGAAAATCTATCGCCAATCTTATTCTCCTTATTATTGGATGATCTTGTACATTTCATGTCTAACACATGCAATGGTTTAACTACACTATCAGAAAATATTGGTTCTGTTTTGAATAATGATGAGGTTGAGGTGTTTTTATGCTATATTTATTACTGTATGCAGACGACACAGGCATATTTGCTGAGTCACCTGAAGAATAACAAGTTGCTCTTGACCAGTCCAGTTGTCGTGAGCTATATATTGTACGAAAAGTCGTGTGCCAGCATTGTGTTTTTTCTACGCAATAATGTTGTAAGTGTCCTCTACAGTCGAGGATTAATACGACAGTCTTGCGTGGAAACGATAATGATCAATTACGGTATGCAATCAGAGCATAAATAGTGCTTATACGAGTTTAAACAAAATATCGATTGACAATCATGATAAAATCGTTTCGATGAGCACTGCTATAGACATAGAATCTGCTAATTATCGACGTAGTTATCCTTTTACATGTATTTCTATGTATGTTTTCAATTGCTTGGTGTTTTATGTTGTATGCCATTTCTAGAATAAAAAATAAAGACTGGTCTGAATGAAGCCTTTTGCAGACAAAAAATGCCTTGAAATTTGGAAGGATGATACAAATCGAAAGGGGAGTGTGTAAATACATGTTTTCCCTATCTTTTTGAAACATTATAGATCTATTGCTGATTTCCGACAGGGGCCGCTTAGCCGCAGCTTTAAACAAGCTGCGGTTGCGAGGTTTTTTTGTTGAAATGCGACGATATATTGAATTCTTTTCCCTTAACGGATTTTCTTCAGAACATATTTGCTACTTTCTTTTCTCCTATCCATCGAACAATGGTAAGATTAGACATGTTATATAAGAATCAAACCAAAATGTCGTTTTATTTACAAATCGACACTTATGTTTTCACAAAACGACAGTAATTATAAGATTAACTTTCTCTTTTCTAACCCATTTTCCAAATGACAAATAATCAACTGTTTGAATTAAAAGCTATTGTAGACAAAAAATGAACAGTGTATAATTATTTCATAGCATGGAGATATTGAGGGAAAATAAGGAACGGATTTTAACAGTTTCTTCTTTTCGTTCCATATTCCTTCTCGAATAATTCTATATTTGTCATACTGAAAGTAAATTGTATAACATGTTTATGGTGGAATCTCATGGCGCCAGATATAAAATATCCCTGATTTATTACTCTACGTTTTTTCTATGGCTCGCGGTGAATGGCATGGCAGAGCATCCCTATTGAATAGCTAGGGGTGACCTGCCAGATCAGTTATCGTGAGCTATACTTAATCGGAAATACATATTAAAACATTCTTTATATTATATTCACTTATAAGGCTAACATTGACATAAAATATCATACTGAATGTTAAACCCTAACGAAGGGCAGAGGCCCAGTGTGATGGCTTTTTGTTTAACATTTACAGATTTTTTTTGCGCTTCGAACTCCTTGATCCTGAATTCAAAGTTAATGTTATCAAATTTTCTATCAAATACTATCAACTGAAACCATGTGTATTCGTTTGTATTTCACCATGTTTTTGTTTATTTGTTTTTTGCTACCTTTATCAAATACAGTGTGCTGCCAAATTATTTATGGATATTGTAACAGATGTCTCAAATGTTTTAATGAGTCTGTACTTCCTCTTCATCAAGAGCTCAGTGAATCTTTTGAACACTAACATCAACTATGAATAATCTTGAAATTCCCCCTTACAATTGCCGCGGTATAAACAATAGCAAAAAAAACGTTTTGATTTATTTTCTCTCTTTAAACAAAAGAAATCAGATATCATCTGTCTACAGGAAACACATTTTACACCAGACATAGAAAAAACTATTTATTCCGAATGGAACGGAGATTGTTACTACAGCCATGGTAAATCTAATGCTAGGGGTGTTTGTATTTTAATTAAGAAAGAAGCTGAGATTAAAGTTACAAAAGTACATAAAGACAATAACGGACAACTACTTCTCTTAGAACTAAATTTTATGGATTCCACATTTATGCTGATAAACATATACGCCTAAAATGTCGAGGACCCAAAGTTTTTTTCAAAAATTTTTTCGATGTAATAGATTTGTGCAATAGCAGCGGCTCATTTATTTTGTGCGGAGATTTTAACTTGGTCTTAAACCCGCTTCTGGATTACAAAAATTATAAAAAAGAGTAATCACCATATTAATTCTAGAAAATATTTACAAACCCAAATATCGGAAAGAGACTTAAATGATCCATTTCGAATGATACACGGAAACACAGAAAAGTTCACTTGGAAAAGACTAAATCCTTTACAACAAGGTAGAATAGATTTTTACCTCATTACAAATGATATGGTGGAATTCGTTCAAAACTGTGATATTGATCTGAGCTATAGATCAGATCATTCAATTATTGTTTTAAACCTTAACTTTTCGGAATTTAAACATGGAAAGGGTTACTGGAAATTCAATAATTCTTTATTGAAAGACATTGACTATGTTGAATGTATTAACAAAAAAAATGATGAAATTATCATACAATACTCGTTACCTGTTTATAATCAAGATAACATTTTAAATATTGAAAGATCTAAAATACAATTTAGTATACATGATGAACTATTTTTAGAAACACTTCTTATGGAAATAAGAGGTAAAACAATTTCATACTCATCATACAAAAAAAGACAAATAAATAATCGCGAAAATGAACTTATGTCAAAAATAATTAAATTAGAAACTAATTTAAATGAAACAAACAAAGAGGAGCTACTCAATCTTCAAACAGAACTTAATGGAATCAGACAAATACGATTAGAGGGATCTTTCATCAGGTCAAGATCAAAATGGATCGACGAAGGCGAGAAAATAACAAATTTCTTTTGTAATCTTGAAAAACGACATCATACAAATAAAACTATCCCATTTATTGAAAAAGAAGACGGATCTATAATCTATTCTCAGCAGGAAATTTTAAAAGAAACAAAACTATTTTACGAAAAACTGTACGATGAACGTACCAATAATAATAATTTAAACTTAGATTCAGAATTTCAGAATGTCGACTTCAATAAACTTAATGTAGAACAATCGCAGTCTTTAGAAGGTTTATTAACTTATAGCGAGGTAACAAAAACGCTTAGGAATATGCAAAATGATAAAAGTCCCGGATGTGACGGTTTCACTACTAACTTCTTCAAAATGTTCTGGCCCAAAATTGGTCATTTTGTCGTTAGATGTCTTAATCATGCTTACATTACCGGATCATTCTCAAAAAGTATTAAGTTAGGAAATATTATTTGCATTCCAAAGGAAAACAAGCCAAGACAGTTTCTTAAAAATTGGAGACCGATTACATTACTAAATGTTCTTTAAAAACTAGCCTCCGGCACTATCGCTAATCGCTTAAAATCCGTTTTAGATCATATCATATCCAAAGACCAAACTGGCTTCATTAAAGGTAGATATATTGGTGAAAATACAAGGATCGTTTATGACATTATGCAACATTGTGAAAAAATAACATTCCCGGGCTCTTAATGCTGATAGACTTCGAGAAAGCATTCGATTCATTATCTTTCAACTTTATCGAAAATACTTTATCCTTTTTCAATTTTGGAGACGAGATAATAAAATGGATACAACTTTTTCTATATAATACTCAGGTCTCAGTTCAATTGAATGGGTTTTTTTCTGATAATTTCTTAGTTAAAAGAGGTTGTAGACAGGGTGATCCAATCTCATCGTACATTTTTATCCTTTGCACTCAAATTTTGAACTTAAAAATAAAGTCATGCAAAAATATAACGGGTATCAAAATACAAAGAGAATAATTCTTAATCTCACAGTTTGCAGATGACACAACTCTCCTTCTAGATGGGTCAGATCAGTCCCTAAATTTAGTGTTAGACATACTAAATCATTTCTCTGAAATATCTGGTTTAAAAGTCAATTTCGATAAAACAAAACTGATATGGATCGGTTCCATGAAGTATATCACTCGTTCAATTAAAACACGCTGGAAACTTTCCTGGGGTGAATATCAATTTAAATTATTAGGCATTCACTTCGATGTCAACCTGCAAAATATGATAGACTTAAATTTCGATGGCAAATGGATAAGTATTAACAAAACCATTTCCTTTTGGAAACCACGTAAATTAACTCCAATTGGTAGAATTGCAGTTGTAAAAAGTTTGCTAATACCTATGTTAAACCATTTATTTATAAGCCTTCCTACACCATCCAATGAGTACTTGAATCAAATCAATAATCTTTTCACTAACTTTATCTGGGATGGTAAAACAAAAATTAAAGCTTCCGTATCGGCTAAAGATTACAAAGAGGGTGGTTTAAAAGTACCGGATATCAAAAGCTTTATCAAAAGTATGAAAATTAAATGGTTGAAAAATATGTTAATAGACAATAATACCGCTTGTTACAAAATTCCAAATATGTTGTTCGATATAAAAAAAATAATGCAATGTGGAAAACTGTACTGTGAAAATGTGATAAAAAAAACTTGAATTATTGTTTTTGGAAAGATGTTCTTAAATCTTACATGTCATATGTAGAAAAACATTATATATTAAGCTGGAAAATGGGGAACAGATCTTAAATACACCTCTATTTTACAATCAATCTATTACAGTTGGATCAAGATATATCTATAATGATAAACTTTATAAAAGAGGAATTACTCTAATTAAAGACATCTTGCAGGAAAATGGTGAATTTAAGACATGTTATTTTTTCAATGAATTAACAAATGGAGGAATAAACTTCCTAGAATATTTTAGTATTAGAAGTGCAGTCAAATCATTTATTCAAACGTTAAATATCAGAATAGACTATACTTCTTTACCCACGAACCACAACCCATCCGTAAACTATTGTATATTACCGATGCTTGCTAAACAAAATTTCAACACATATCTCTATTCCTTACTGATTGAAAATGAAGAAAATCCCACTTACCAAAGGAAGTGGTCCCTAGTTTATCCTAACATTAATAGAGAATGGAGTAAAATTTACACATCCGTATTCACCCTGACAAGAGATACATACATTCAATGGTTACAAACCCGAATCATTCACAGAATATTACCAACAAACTCTCTTTTAGTAAAAATGAATTTAACAGATAACGCCTCCTATGATTTTTGCCAGCTTTCAGATGAAACTTTTGTTCATATTTTCTTTGATTGTAACAAAATATAACCGATTCTACGAAGCATCGAATTGACTCTACAAGAATTTTACAGAGATTCTAATTTACAAAGCTTTGACGTTCTTTTGGGATGCGTAAATAAACCGAAAATCGATATTATTTGTCTAGAATTTAAAAGGTATGTATACAACTGCAAAAAAGCTAAACCTTCGGTCAAGGGTTTTATCAGACATCTATCTTTGATTCTAAAAATTAATGTAGAAAGAAAATACAAAGAACGCAATAGAGAAAATTGGGCAATTGTAAATAGGCTGGTGCAGAATCATAACCGAACATAACTGTAATAGAAATAAGTATATCGATGGTGAATAGGCTGGTGCAGAATCATAACCAAACATAACTGTAATAGAAATAAGTATATCGATGGTGAATATACCCATATTTAAGGTGGTAGCACACTGTTTTATACACACGGATATGTGTGGAATCGAACCCACACAGTTATAATGTTTAATTCATATATAAATGATCCAGAAGGTCATTGACCCATGTGGAACACAAATTACATAATAAATATTTACAATATTTATATGTTTTATGGTTTTTGTTGTTTTTGGTATTCACACCTTTTGTGAATTTAGTACAATCTTTCTTTCTCACATCCTTTTTTTAATTATGCTGTTCGACAATCTGTTTAAATGAAACAAGATTCCTTCTTTTGCATGGTACACATGCAAATATCTACGGAAAAGAATTGTGACTGGTTGCATTTTAAAAGCATATGCAGAAAAGAAAGAAGCGTCATGTGCCATTTTTTATTTATTTTCACAACAAATGACAAAATGCAAATTAGAGAAAAAGAAAGGAGAAACACGGCTGTGCATCACCAATGTTTCTTTTTCTTTCTCCCGATCTAGTAGTTATTTCTCTCTCTAAATCCTTTCTTTTGAAATCATCGAAACCATAAACATTGTGCATGCAACCATTATATTTATGTAATTTGAATTATGCCATTATTTAATATATGTCTGTATACATGTATATAAATTGATATAAATAAAGGTGTGAAAAAAAAACATTTCAAAAGGCTAACGATTAAACAAGTAACACGTAAATAAAAAAAAAAGAAAAAAAAGTTGCTGTTGTCATATTTTGATACATGGAAGTTGAAAGTTAATACAGTCAAAACTGTGTTAGCTGCCACATGTGTATAGCAGCCAAACTGTCGTATGCAGCCAGTCCAGGTCCTCCAATGCGATTTTACTCTTTAAAGTAACTGTGAATAGCACTATACTGTCTAGTGTGGTCTGTGGCCAGCTTTAATTGTCCCAATTGCTCTTTATCTATATCCCCTTAAGCTGCCATACACAACTAATTGGTGGCAGGCAATGTGTGAAATACTGATAATACATCTGGCAATTTGCCTAATTATGTGCATAAACCATGAAAAGGTGTGAAAACAGTTAAATGTCATATAAAAGTGTACCCTTTTTTACTTTACAACACTTGCCTTTTCTTCATATTAATAGGGTCAGTCATACAAATAGACATTTACATCCAGCCTTCAGAATTTTCGTTTTTGTGTTAAGCAGCCAACTGTCGTATGCAGCCAAATTTGGTGTGTCCCTTGGCTGGCTGCATACGACAGTTTCGACTGTACATCCAAAACTAAGGTAGTCATTTTTTCTAAAGGTAAGATGAGATTGAAACCAGTCTTTTACTATAATGACGAACCTATTGAAGTTGTAGATGACTTTAGCTATTTAGGTATTAAATTTAATTATAATGGAAAATTTGATAAAACAAAAAAACATCTTGTAGATCAAGCCAGAAAATCTATGTTCTCGCTGGTTAGAAAAGCAAGAAAATTATCTCTACCTTTTGATATCCAGTTACATCTATTTGATAGCATGATTACCCCAATATTACTGTACGGTTCTGAAGTTCGGGGATGTGAAATGTGGATATAATAGATCAGTTTTATCTTAAGTTTTGTAAGTCATTATTGGGCGTAAAGCAATCAACACCTAGCATTATGGTATATGGTGAACTATGCTGAGTCAAAAAAGAAAGTGTGCACAGAGAATAACTGGAATTTCTATCGTAATTTTGAATATTGATATTATAATATTGGTATCAAATTAAAGGTTATTTGATTGCCTATAAGAATGTGTCTTTTTAAATTGTGTGAAATTGATTTTTTCTTGTGTTTTCCTAAGGTAATTAAGATAGGTGTCAATTTCGAAATTCACAGAACTTGCTGACGAACGTGAGGAGATTAAATAATGCAATTCTCTTTGGATTTCTGCTTAAATTTCTATTGTTACATATCTTCAATGAATAACGGCAAACATCTGTGGTCTCACTAATCGAACAAAACGTTTCATTTTATCGTTTGGAATTTCGTTGCGTTCATATTGCAAGACGTATTCCACGTCCTACAAATTCTTTAACTGGACCCTAAATTTTGAGAAACTTAGGCAGTAGAGATGCTCGGCCCTACAGCACACTCATGACTAATTTTCACACGTCCCTTGCCGATGACGATAAGCATAATGCAGGCGTAAATTAAGATTTAGGCATCATGATAATGTGACGGACATATGGTCTCGAAGCTCTTATGAGCCGTCTATCTGCCTTCGTCGATTTCAAATGTTGCTTACATATGCTTGATTTACTGAATCGCCATAAATGGTGTAGTTTTGAAACGTTGACGTAAGGGCGTCAACGTCATGTAACGATCTTGTCTAGTCATTGCTGCATTCGGGATATCAAACCGAAGCCCATCAAAAATGCATCCTTTGTTTTGAAATTTTGATTGCAAACGCCTAATTTCAGAACGATGGCATTTAAACGACAACGATACATTTTACGCCGGTTCAAGACACTAGCAAAACTGACGTGTAAAATCTGCTGTGTTTCCTAAGACGAAGCCTCTTTGGCTACTCAGAATTTTGAAATTTTATGTTTGATTTAGCTTTTATACACTTTGAATGCAGACTTCAGACAATAAAATTTATTATGAAATCTTTGTTTTGATAACCACGTGCAAAAAGGTGCTAACAGCGTTTTGCGATATGCCAGACAATTTGATCATTCAAAGTTGCTTCCCATGTCAATAGACACGAGAAAGTTGATAGTGTAACTCTGTGTAGAAGTTTCGTGAAGCTAATTGCAGCGGTTACGTTGATATATAACGTAGAAGTATGCACACTTTCTTTTTTGACTCAGTATAGGTACGATGCCATTACATTTGAACATAAAAAGTAGAGTTTTAAATTTCTGGTATAGAATAGTATGTGGTAAGGAAGAAAGAATTTGTAATAGCTTATATCCCCTTATTCATTATTTACATGAAAATGACTTATACCATTCTGATTGGTTTAAAACTAATAATAATTGCTTTTAATAATTTTATTTCGGCATAAGTTACATTTAATGGTTCATGATGTAAAAAGGGTCATAATCATATATACAGTTTAAAGATATAATAGATTACTTAAAAGAACAATGACATGCTCCCTACACCAAGGATGACGCAATAAAGAGCAAGCTCTTATTTCCATTGCGGTCCTTGCTGTAGGTGGCATGAACCAGAGAGGCAATTACAGTTTAATGGAATTTAAGTAACCTATACCAATAAATATCACAGTACAGCACATAATTTAACAAACACAATGTTAACTGTTATCACAGATTGCTTGCTGAAAGACAAATTATCACATTAGAATCACAATAATAATTGAGAAACAGTCTTTACCATATCATAGTTAGTAAAATGAACGTACATGTACTAATCTCCTACAATCGTCTATGGTGTATTTATTAAAACAAATTTAAGGAAGATGCCACAAATTGTAATTCATTATGTAACCTATGCCTAATAAAGAATCAGCAAGTAATTTAAACAAACATAAAAATAAAAAAAAATGTTTAAGAGCATATATTGCTGAGAAAATGGCCTTTAATGGCAACCTTGAAAGACTGATACTTGGTGATGTTAGTGAGGCTAGAGGGCAAATCGTTCCACAACTTAGCACCTATAAAACTAAAGGACTTACTTCCAGCCCCTTTGACCTTGGGAAGACTAAAACCACCTTTCCGACTAAGCCTTGTGCTGTATGAGTGTATAGTTACTTGAGGAGTACGAAAATAGTCCATATAATCCGGGGAAAGGTTATGCTTAACCTTAAAGACATGACACAGCATAAACTGTTCAACTCTTTTGTTAACATGCAGCCAATTAAGGGTTTCAAACTGTTGTTGACCAACATGAGCTCTTGGATCAAGGTTCAGTATAAATCTGACCAACTTGTTCTGAGTGACCTGCAATTTGTGTTTTAAAGACTGGGTAAGACCACTGTACCAAACGGAGCATGCGTAATCATAATGACATTGGATAAGGGACATAACAAGTAATTTCTTAGTATGCTGAGTAAGATAATCTTTCTTGTGGTACAAAAACTTTAGCCTTGCATTGGCTTTCTTAATAATTGACCCAGCCATACAGTTAAAAGGCAAAAATTGGTCGATGGTTACACTAAGGTACTTGACTGAAGATGCAGGTGTAATTTGAGTATCGTTACAGGATATATTAAGACTGGAATGTGACCTTAGCTTATGCTTTGACCCAAACACTATGGTTCAGTCTTTCCTGAATGAAGGGAGAGCTTGTTGTCTACAAGCCAGTGACTAACGGTTTGAAGATCATCTGACAAGGTCTTCTCGACAGTAACAATATCTTTGCCAGAGACTAATATGGCTGAATCATCAGCATATAAAATTAACTTATTGTGTACTACACCTGACATGTCATTAACATATGCTAAAAAAGCAAAGGACCAAGGATAGACCCCTGGGGCACACCGCATGTCACATTTGCTGTGGATGAAAAAGTGCCTGAGACATCAACCAGTTATTGTCTATCAGACAGGTAAGACCTGAACCATCTTATGATGTCTTTACTAAGACCGGACGAGTGAAGTTTCATTAAAAGGATTGCATGGTCGACGGTATCAAAGTTTGAGTTTGAGTTTATTGGGGTTTTACGCCGTTTTCAACTACCAGGGTCATATCGCGGCGGCTGGAGCACCTAACCGTGGGTTCCTGGTATTTCTCGCACCAGTACAACCACAATATCCAAACCGAGCCTCCAGCTGCTCTCTCACATAGATGATTCACACCCATTGGTGAGAGACAAATGACTTTTGTCAAATGTCAGAATGAATACTGGCCGAGCCGGGGTTCGAACTCGAGACCCCTGGATTGACAGACTCCGACGTAACCGACTGAGCTATCCGGGCTCGGCTCGACGGTATCAAAGGCCTTCTGTAAATCTAAAAGTACCATGCCAACCACATCACCTCTATCATTCTCCCTTCTGATCTAATCTGTCAAATGTATCAAACAAGTATCTGTAGAAAAACCTTTCCTGAAACCGGATTGAAATTCATATATCAAGTTTCTGTTTTTGAAATAGGACTCGACCTGGTCGTACACAACCCTCTCAAGAATTTTAGATACTATATTCAGAATGGAGACGGGCCTGTAATTACCAACAGCTAGCTTATCATTCTTCTTAAAAAGTGGTACAACTCTTGCTGACTTAAGGTCATCAGGTACAATACCTTGTACAAGTGACAGATTAATGATGTGAGTAAGGGGACCAACAATTACCAGAGACCCATCCTTGACAAATCTGGAAGGTATACCATCTAAGCCAGTTGCCTTATTAATACCTAATAAACTTATATATTTAAGTACTTTACTCTCAGACACTAGTGAAAAGGAGCAACTATCAGGAAAAATATGTTTGTTTCTGTAAATAGAATCAACAAAATTCCTTCCATATTTACCTACAGGTAACTTTTCAACAAGTTTGCATGCTACAGTTGTATAGAAATTATTAAAAGTTTCAGCAATTATTTTCTTATCAAAACAAACTTCACCATCAATATTTAAACAAACATTTCCACTAGACATAGAAGAACCTTTCTTAGAAGGTAAACCAAGATTTTTTAAAGTTTTCCACAGAGACTTAGAATCATTTTTGTTCTGTTCAACTGTATTTGAAAAAAATTCTTTCTTAGCACATTCAACAAGAATCTGAACTTTATTTCTTAACAATTTAAAAGTGTTAAAGTTATCCTCAGATTTCTGGTTTCTAAATTTATGAAAAGCTTTGTCTCTTTCCTTCATGGTTTCAAAAATATCAGAGTCCATCCATAGCTCAGTCCTCTGTTTGATTCTAATTTGTTTCACAGGTGCTATATTGTCAATCACAGATAAAAACAAATGTTTAAAACTGTTCCAAGCATCATTTACATTTTCACACAATTAAACAGGATTCCAATCAACTGCTAAAAGACTGACTTGAAAGTTCTCTCTATTGTAGTTTTTTAGACATCCCAATGTAACTGTATTATGAGAACCAACATAGACTTTAGTAACCTTTCTTGTACAATATATCATACTATGATCACTGAAGGATGTATGTAATACACCTGACTGTGATATCGTATGATAATCTGATGCTAGAATCAAGTCAATGGTTGTACAACTTGTATTACTAATTCTAGTTGGCTCACATACTAACTGTTTAAAATGAAGCATTTCAATAAAACATGTAAAAGACTGTAAAAGTGAACAACTTTTTTACTGGTCACATCTGTATTAAAATCACCTAGCAATATGGTTTCCTTTTCTAAAAAGTCACTAGTAGAAGAGCATACATTATCTAAAACACTATAGAATTTCTGTTGTAACGGTGGTCTGTATAAACAGCCACATAAAATTGGTTTAGTTTTTGGTAAAAAAAGTTCAACCCATGTAGATTCTAAATCTTCATGGTTCAAATCATGTCGACTGTTGAAGGACAAGTCTGTGCGCATATATATACAAACGCCGCCTCCGTGCCGATTCCGATCTCTGCGCTGGATGCAATAATTGTCAATTTGAATTTCTGAATCTGGAACTGAGTCATCTAACCATGTCTCTGATAAGCAAATACATGCAGCTCTGGTGTTTCTGGCTAAGTCAGTAATTTCATGTAACTTTGGTAAACGACTTCTTACATTGACATGTAAAAAATGTAGGCCACGTTTCTGAAAAATCTGGTTGAGTGGGATGTTTAGAAGCATCAGCTGGACAAGGTCCTGGGCAGGGGTGGATATCTCCACACAACAGCAAATAAATGGGTAAAATGTCATTTCTTCGTTTTATCAAGTAAGCAGAAAAATATTTGCACTTCGAAACTGAAGTATTCAAGTTGATAAAAGTTGTGTAAAGTGTGTGCTGCCCATACGTAATTGGCAAAATTGTGACACTGTCCGTAATAAAATTGTCCGGATAATGGTACACTTGTGAAGTGACATCTGTATCTTCATTCAACAAACGAACTGGAATGAGTGCTGCTTTAGCAGTTAGTGCTGCAGCATACCGCATCTCTAGCAGTAATTGCTGCAGCATACCGCATCTCTAGCAGTAATTGCTGCAGCATACCGCATCTCTAGCAGTTATTGCTGCAGCATATCGCATCTATAACAGTTATTGCTGCAGCTTACCGCATCAACGACAGTTATTGCTGCAAAATACTGCATCTTTAGCAGTTATTGCTGCAGCATATCGCATCTATGGCAGTTATAGCTGCAACATACCGCATATATGGCAGTTATTGCTGCAAAATACTGCATCTATAGCAGTAATTGCTGCAGCATACCGCATCTATAGCATTAATTACTGCAGCATATCGCATCTATAACAGTTATTGCTGCAGCATACCGCATCAACGACAGTTATTGCTGCAAAATACTGCATCTTAAGCAGTTATTGCTGC